>JACAFV010000064.1:4308-131500 GCA_014635975.1 Plectosphaerella sp. P0831 | reverse complement strand
GGAGTCGGTCTTGCCTGTCGCTGGCCCCCAAGAGCGGAAAAGTGGCTTCAACTATTGGAAAATCCGGGCGGCTGTTGAGTGCTGGCACTGCTGTTGGAGTGTGCGCATGACCATGACGATGGAGGAGATGCGACCCTGATTGCTGTGGACGGTCCAGTGTCCTGCGAGATTACGTGACCCCGCCTTACCACCTGCCCAGTGTGCCCATAGTGGAGTGCGCCTTCCCTGTCGGTGCATATCGTTAAGCTTACCTGACCTTAGCCTATCGCACTTGACAGCCATGTGCTGTTCAAGTGCCGGCCTTTGCTGACGACTTCGGAGCCGAAATATCCGTCCTTTGGTTGGGTCCCTTTTTGAGCCTGCGGTGGGTTGGAGTGGAAAGAAGAGGGGAAGAGCCTGACGTGCAACCCCGCCCGTCTATCAGGCTCCCCCACGGATCGCCAGATGTACTCGCCAGATGTACTGTACCACGACTCACCAAACACCGCAGACGGTGACACGGAACATCTCATGTTTCTCTCATAAGAATCTATCTGCGGGCCGATCCATGAGACTCTGACAAGTCACCCTGTTTCTGCCCGAGTCAAAAAGTCCAGTCGCACAGATAAAACACTCAACTCCATCATCCGAGAGAGACTTCCTGTCGTCGTTAGAAAAGCCGTGACCAGATAAAATGAAAATGATCCTCCAGTTATAGAGCCTTTGATCAGACAAAAGACATAGGAAAATGGTGAATCAAATGGTCGCGTCGCGCCATGTCGCCCAGACCATATCGCTCTTGCTCACCGCCCTCGGGCAGATGAGACTCTACCTACTCATGAGGAAAACCAAGTCCGTTCACTCGTCTGTCCCCCCACCTGTCCACAATGTTTGTTCCTGGTTTTTGGTTTGTTCCGCACCTCTGAGAACGCCGGCTTCGTATACTGTCATGAGCCTCGGGCCAACCCCCCGTTTTTGACCCCTGTGGCTGCCATGACACGTCGAGATGAGGAGATGGAGTGAAAGAGCGACCCCGGTCCTGGGGGCTGTAAGACTACAAGATTATGTTGCAAAATATGAAAGTTGGAGTGAAAGGAGGAGAGTTGGTTGGCGCGGAAGGTTGCTGGTGTCGGCAGTGGTGTCGAAACCATCTGCCTAGCAGCCAGACTCTTCCTCGCAGTCGGACATGCTGCCGTACCCGGTGTCCGTCTCGATGCCGACGGCGCTCTTGGAAATGCTGAGACACCGGTCGACCATGTTGTGACGCAGCTCCTGGTCCAGTCCGCACCTCTCGCCCGGTGCGCTGCCGATCCAGATGCGGAGGCTGCCGGCCAGGCACTCGATCGGCACGCTGAACCGCTCGCTGGCGGCGGGGCGATCGTTGAGCTCGCCCATCAGCTTGAAGAGTGCTGTGCAACCGAGGAGAGACATGCCGGTGGTGATGGCGGGCTGGGCGATTTTTTCGACAATTTGGACAGCCTCGCGTGGCGGTTTGTCGTCCTTGACGCGCTGCAGGTGGGCCACGGCCATGGCGCACTTGAGAGCCACCTGCGTGTCGAGTGTCGTGCCGGCCGGCAGCGACGACACCAGGATCGACGTCACGAGCTGGTCGCCAATCTTCTTGTGCAGATCGTCGGGCTGTACTGCCTTCATAGCGCTGGCGATGCTCGCGCCTCGCTTCTCATCGACAAGGACAGCACGTGTGACGAGAGCGCGGGCCTGGGCAGCAGATCCGATCGGGGCTGTCTCCAGCGCATTGTCGACATGGTATTTGACCGTGTGCTGGATCGTCGTGTCATCCTCCTCGGCAGCGAGAGTGGCCGTCATTGCCCGGTGGATCTCTTGCGTGGACCACCAAGCTGCGACAGCGTCCATCGGTGACCGCACCGCCTGGTCGTCCACCACCAGGTCCATGCCGTCGGTGAACTCCTTGACGTTCTCGGTCGTGGGCAGATTCCATGCCAGGTTGTATGCCCGTCGGATGATGCTAGGGTTCAACACGTCGTTGCATTCCCGCTCAAGGAGGGCAGCCAGGTGTTCCGGAAGTTCGTCGTCCAACGTCTCGTTCGTCTTGCGGCGCTGCTCGACAAGCGCCTTTTGCAGACGTCGTGCCTCGTTCCAGTTGGATCGTGCGAGTGGGCTGGCGATGTAGTTGTGCGCGCCCGTGGCACCAAGGTCCCAAAGCAGAACTCGGATATGGAGGGCCTTGAGCATCAGTCGCAGCGGGGTGTCGGGCAGCGTACCGGACGCAAGTAGTGTAAGGGTCAGACGGCTCTTGTTGATCTCGACGTCGCCACCGGCAAGTTGTGCGTCGAGAGCGATGGACCATGCCTGCACACGTGCGGCCTCCTGCTCCTCGGTAAGACCCGTCAACATCTGGTAGCCGTGCACGCCGATGGCGTTGCGAAGACTGAGCTTCATCGTCTTGAGAATCAGGGCTGCAGCTTCCAAAAAGAAGTTGTGCTGTGGTACCCAGACGGTCTGAATTGCCGTGAGCCATGCCTGGCGACGAACGTGTATCGGAGACGCAGGCGAAGGTGACGGATCCAAAGTGCCGATCTGCTGCTGTCCCTTTTGTTTCTTCGAGGGCGCGAAGAGGGATGGCACGAACATGTAGACGCACAGACCAATGAAAAGCAGCAGCTTGAGGTGGGAGATGATGCGTGCTGCCGAGACGGCGTGCCCGGCAAAGTGCACATGAGTATCCGGGCCGAGTGCGTTGAGTAGCTGCATGGGTATCGCAAACAGCCCACGGCCGTCGGGCTTCTCGTTGCTCGGTTCGTCGGTTCGTACCGCCTCGATGATCATGAGGCCGGCCAGTGATCCTACCATTAGTTTGCCGAAATAGGGACCGGCGTTGCCTCCCCACCGGCCGCCCTGCTGCATCTGTTGAATCTGCTGCTGACGCAACATGTTCGAGTTGCGCTGGAATTGCTGCTGAGGCACGGGATACGGCTGACCAGCAGCCATCTGCGCCGAGATGATACGCTTCATGTCTTCGGGTACCGGCATCATGCCCTGTGCTTGCTGACCGTCCTGTGGCGTGCCAATGGGCGGGCTGATGTACGGGTCCTGCGGGTACTGCATGGGCGTCGGTGGTTGCTGCATCGGGCTCATGGCGCCCGTCATGGCGCCAGCCATGAAGAGCTTCTCAAACGCCGCAATTCTCGACTGCATGGCGTGATTCTCATCGAGGAGACGGTTATTCCTCTTCTCGAGGTGACGGATATACTCGGTAGCCTTGCTTAGGACCTGAAGGATGTCGTCGTCAGTAGTCTATCGGCGATGGCAGATGGAGTTGAGTGACTTACTGTGGCCTTGTTCAGCTTGTGAGCCGGGGTGAGACCGTGGAGTTCCTCGCGGTCCTCGGTGGTGTCCTCTCCCCTGGCACTCTTGGACATGATGCGCAGACTGGGAACGCTGTCCCGCAGGGCAGCAATCTTGTCATTAAGGTTGGTCCGATATCTCTTCTCAATCATGTTGTGTGCCGTCTTCTTGATGGGCTGGTCCTCATCGTCTTCGTCATCATCCTCGCACTCGGCAGAGGACTTGCGCTTGCGGATGAGTCCATGTTCATCGGGGGAGGAACGAGAGGTACCCGGTGCGGCTGTCCCGGACGGAGGACTGGACTCGCTCTTTGGTGAGTGATATTGGAGATGGGCTGGCATGGCAATGTTTCGCAGCTTCTCCTGCTGAGCAGGCGTCAGGAAGTTGGCGGAATCACCGGGGAGGCCGGCAGAGAGGTGAGGGGGGCCGGTGGGATGTTGTTGTTGCTGCTGCTGGAGCAGGTGGTGCTGCTGCTGCTGCTGCTGAGGGATGGGGCGGCCTTGCCTGACGACTAGGGATCCGCCGGCAGGGTTCTGATAGAAACCCTGGGGTGTCTGCTGTTGCTGTTGCTGCTGGTCGAAGGGGAGATCCCAGGAGGCAGTCTGGAAGACAGGTGCCGCGGGAGCGGCGGCGGTGCTTGGGGCGGAGAAGTTGAAGGCGTACCCGGGGGTGTCCTGATAGGCCCAATTAGATGTGTCGAAGAGGAACTGATTATCGGCGGCGGTGCCCGTGGAGTTGTTGGTGTTGCTGGAGGCGGTAGCGACGGCGGAGGACGAGTCGGTCTTGACGGGTTGGGAGGTGGTCTCGTCGAGGTAAGACGAGTCTGCGCCATCGAAGCCAAATATGGCCCCAGAATCTCGGTCGGCCATGGCTACAAAAAGTGGCCGGTATGCAACTATGGGCTGACCTTTTTTTCTCTCACCACCTCAAGGGCATGGGAAGGCCAGACAGGCAGGCAGGCGGCTCCCGACAGACCTGAGGGGACGGGGGGCACGACGCGGAGATCGGGAGGGGAAGGGCCAGATCCAAGACGAGCCCTGTGCAGGGCCAAATCGGAGGGGCTGTGTTGCACCTGGACCGGGATAGGGGGGCTCGCAGGCGGGCGAGAGTCGAAATTGAGAGCAATTGGCAGGCTCTGGGCGGTGGTCGGCACGGCGCACGCGTCGACGGCGGGCTTGCTGGGTTCGCGGGAGGATGTCGACAGAGCAGCGCGAGTGAGTCGTACGACTGACGATGGGGGAGTCGGGTGGTGAGCAGGGGTCAAGGCCCTCTGGAGCAGGTCGCGCAGCGGATGGGTTCACGGGATGCGACGTCAATGTTGGAAGACAATCGTATGACTTTGTGAGCGGAAGGGGGCGGGCGGGATGAGATGGAAATTGATAGACGGACGAGCTTGATTGGGCGCGGGTGGCCGTTCGTAGAAGGTTCCCTTGTCGAAAAGTGCTGCTGGACGATTGAGGGCGAGCCCGGGAGAGTTGCAGGAATGCAAAGACAGGAAGTGCCCGGGCACCGGGGAGAATCGTACGATCTCTCCTCGAACTGGGCTCAGCTTGCCAAGCGTTCGTCGCTGGTCTGGTCGAGACAGGCACCAAGTGGGGGGGGGGCTTGAGACGATGCGCGCCTAGGATTCGCCCGCCGCTCGCCCGCGGACCTCGACGCTACCATCCGCCGCAGGGCCAAGTCCCGCATGACTAATCTCGCTCTAGCCCCTTGCGTTGCACAAGCCTCAGCGGTCTAGGTGTGGCTAGACGGACTCGACTTAGGTGCGGCTTGTGCGGCTTGCCCCGCCACGTGCTTCGAGTGCCGCGGACTTGCGTCCGGCTCCGCGAGACTCGTCAGCTTCGTCGTCGACACAAGGTCCGAGTCCGAGGAACGCGCATTGCTTCTCGTTGTCCATTCGCTTGCGGCTGTCATTCGCCACTCCCAAGCTGCTGGTTTCGCGCCTTCAACAACGTTACTTCCACCAAAGCCACCACCAACGTCCCGCCAACCTCGATCGCGTCAAGCCTCCGGATCCGTCACCACGGCTCTAACCTAGACACGACATCACTATTGCCTCCAGCCTGAGAGTCACGTACGATGATGGCCAAATTTGAAGAGTTGAAGTCAAATATCACTCGGTTCTTTTCATTCATCATGGCCGCTAGGGACTCGGCGTTTACATAAGAGTAAGAGAAAAAGACCTCGTTCAACATGTCCTCCATTTTCCCTCGCCTTTGCTTCAACTGAAGCGAAGAAAGACAACTGAGAATAACAGCGCCGCGCGAGAACCACTGTTGATGGTCCTCGCCGCCGAGGCATGACAATTAACTGAATGAAGAAGATGAGAAGAGGATCGAGATGATCCGCTATGAAAAGAAGAAAATGATGGTGTTGTGGCATCCGATGCCAATGATCCGTCCGAAGGTTCCGCCCTCGGGCCCTGTTTCCTGTTTTCCCGCTGCCGGGTCGTCTATATGGTATCGCCATGCTCCCTCCGCTCTACTGATCCCCCACGTGCGAATGTGCCGCAGGCCGTCGTGCTCGTCGTACATCGTTGCCGCATCACCCCTTCACCAGACATCCTCGCTGCCCTTGACCATCTCGAGTGTCGGAGTCTTGGGCTCCAGCTTGCGCATCCTCTTCCTGTCGGCCTTTGTCACCAGTGAGGGCGTCATGGGGACGCAGGGCGAGAAGGGCTGGTATGGCGAATAGGGGACAGCCATGGCCGTGCCAGGCGTGCGCCCCGTCATCGGCGAGAGGGGGTATGACCGCTCAAAGGTCGTCTCCTTGATGGTCATCGTGTTCGTCTGCGGCGATGCCATGGCCGGCTCGTACGCGCGGAAGGGCAAGGTGCCGCCAGTGCGAACCGCCGAAGGGGCCTCCTTCCTTTGGAAGGTAGCACCAGGCTTGGGAGACGTGGGCAACGAGGGGAAACGAGTGACGGTCGGCTTGGGCGACGAGGGAAGGCCAACCAGGGGCGTTTGCGAGTGCTCGGATGCAGCTGATACGGGATCCATGTCGTGGTGCGCGGCCGAGTGGTTGCGGCTGTGCGACACGGGCAGCTGGTTGCCGATGCGCTCGTCGATGCTCATAGTGCTTTCGGGCGAGTCATTGGGCGTGGCCGGGGCGACTTGTGGTGCCTGGTAGCTGGCGCTGCTGTTGCTGGGGCGGTGGCTCTGGCGATACAGGCCAAAGGGCACCTGGTCCGTTGGGACCGGTGGTGGCGCCGCCGGCTGGTACTGGCGCGGAGGGATAGTGTTCATCTCCTGCGCCTCGGGCCTCGGGAACGTGGCCGAGGCCGGCGTCATCAGCGGGGACGAGATGCTCATGCCCTTGACGCCGCTGTTCTTCTTTCTCGGGGAGCGGAGGGCAGAGAAGATGGACGAAGTTCTCGATTGAGTCTTCTCCTCGGAGTGCTTGTCCTTGGAAAGGTCCAGGCCTGCAGGCTTCACCCTCTCCTTCTTGAGCGTGACGGTAGACCTGTCCGAGGTGGTGGAAGGCCGCGACTGCGAGGACAGCGCGGGGGTGCCCTGCAGGATGACGCCCTGCTTCTTGGCCTCTTCTTGTTCCATGACGAACTTGTACATCTCTTCCAGCTGGGATTGTGCCATGGCTCTGTCGTTGGCGACGATGCCCTGGTCAACGGAGGCGTCGACGCCTGGAAGTTGGACGGACGATTGGGGCGAGGGTGCGATGTAGGCACCCGGGCTCTGGAAGCGATCGATATGACCAGCCGGGAATTCGGTCTGGAGCGGCGAGGGATACGAGAAGTTCCTGACGGGACTCCTGGGAATGCTGCGCGGCGAGGCGGGTGGCGGTCCGAGTATGAATTCGGGTGCGGCCTTTGCTTCTGGCTGGAAGTCGGTTGTTGTCTGGAAGTCGGCGTCGTCGGCCCCGTTCCTGAGAGCGAGTCGGCGGTTCTTGGAGAGGGCGACGATGAGGATGGCGACCAGCGCCAGACAGATTCCGTAAGAGCCGGCAATAACACCGAGCTGCCAGGGGAGGTTGGAGGGATCTCTCAGAGCGTTGGCCGAGAGAGGAGGTCCTTCTTCCGGAGGCGGCGCGGGCTTGTAGTTGATGTTGAGCGGGTTACTCCTCCTGGTGAGGTCGGAGACGGGCGAGGCGGAGGCGTGACAGTGGAGGGCGGAGAGAAGCAAGAGCAAGGTCGAGGAGAGTAGTGGTCGAAGTGAGGGAGTACGATGAATCTGGGTCTGGACCTCAGGCATCGTGGAGGAGGAAGGGAGGACGGACGCCTGAAGTCTTTAAAAGACTGCTAGTCCAGGGTGACTCCGATGATCACTGCTGTTGTCGAGGGGGTCCGAAACACATTCTGCTCGAGGCGGGAGGGTAACATGAGCAAAGGGGTAACGATACGGGACGCACAAAGGGTATATAGCGGCTGATGAGGTTCGGCAGGGCGGACGTGCCAGGTTTGCCGCTGTGGTTGTGTGAACTGCATCCTGACTTGCTGGAGGGCGCCGGGATGGTGCCAGGCACTAGCGACTTCCAGGACACCCACTGGTCGCACCGCAGATGAGGAGGGCGTCTAAAAATGGGCGACCGTGATGCGAGGGTAGGTTTGCAGGACTGGGGGGGGTCGGCATGTCGATGTGCGTTCCGGACGTCGTGGTTGGCCGGATGCCTGTGATGGTCAGGGACGTTAAGCGCCGAGCTTTGGAGGACCTCGGCGATGATTGGGCGGCCCGGATGCACACCACCCACCAACCCCGCGCCGGGGACCACACAGCTCAACCACCCCAGAGCGACACCGCATCGCCAAGGTGCCCAGTCTAGGTGATTTTGGCCCGGGCTCGAATCGTCTTCATGCGGCCAGTGGCTTCTGGCTCGTCAGGCCGAAATGTTCTCGCCTTCTCTTGCGGCCGAGTCAAGACGACAGGGAGAGGGACCCGGTGACGACCTCGTCTCCATTTGGGAGCATCGCATCGCTGCCCCTGGTGCTGTGCTGTGCCTCTCAGCGTGCAGAAACCCACGTTGATGATGATCCTCAATTCCCCGGTGCTGGGTCGGGTCATTACGATATGGGTCCGCTGGCTTGCATCTCGACGGAGATTCTTGTCCCTGACACGAGAGACTTTGAGGACCCCTCGGAACCACGTGTGACTGGCCCTCTTGGTGCACAGCAGCCGCCCGCCCATCTCATCATGCTCTCACCGCACATATCATACGTTCCCCTCATGATTCGAGTTCACACTTGTGATGTCCTGTGACGAAATGGTGCGAAGCGAACCTGAGTGGTTCGAGGGACTTCCGTCTGCGATCGCCATCCTCATCCCAGGCGCCCCAGCTCGAAAGCCACTGTGTTGCTCCCGACGCCGGCAGTCGACTCTGAACCAATCTGGGCCCTGACTCGGTATGCAGATGCGCGTGACGACATTGATAGCGTGGGAGATCACCGCCCGCTAGGACGAGTGATAGTGACTGCACAGTGAGCTCTCCGAGGGGTGAAGTTGACTGAACCAGGTTTATTATATTCCGAGGACGAGGTCACCGCTTGCATGCTTTGCCTCCAGTCAGGGTGTGTCAGTGGTGTCGACACCAAGTGTGCCACCCAATGACAATCCCGAGCAGCCCTCACCCAGCCGTGTTGGAGGGTGTGATGGAGACCTGGGAACGGGACGGTCCCAGGTGACGGGACGGTGCGTCTTATTCTCGAGGGAAAGGGGTCTGAGGCTCTTCGATAGCAGGTGTTCATTGGACTTCACATCGTCAGCTTCGTTTGTCTCTGTGCTGCTGACCCTCAGCACACCACCGAGGCATGTCCGAGGCACAAATGACGAGTCGTTTCGTTTGAATGTCAAATGGTCGGGCGAGCCAGAAAAGGTCAATTGAGCGCGACAAGCGCTGATAAGATGGATTGAGTGCGGGCAGTTCGGGCATGCGGTTTCTCGTTGGCTGGTAACACAGACTGGCAGGACCTGGAGGAGGCTGGGAGATGCATTTGGGTGCAACTGAAATGAGGGGTCCGTGCTCGGGTCCATACGCACGTGACTTCGCGGCTGGTGGGGGAGATCAGGCACGTACCGCTTGAGTGCAGATCGCGACAGCGCAGGCGCGTCTGGTCTGGACCCCACGCATCAACAACATCATCTCCAACACCATCGACGGCTCCAATCCGACCCACGACCTTGCTATTAGCTTTCTCATCCCAGAGGCACTTGCTGCATCTCTTCATGGACTTCTCAGCCTAACATGAGCTCGTCCAGCGTCCCGGCCCGGCCGGCAGAGTCTGCGCTCGCGTCCCTGAACGCCGCGCAATGTCGCGCGGTCACGTCCAAAGCGGCCACCGTCGCGATTCTGGCCGGCCCCGGCAGCGGCAAGACACACACTCTCACTTCCCGAGTTGTCTGGCTCGTGGATGAGATGAAGTACCAGCCATCGGACGTCATCGTCGCCACCTTTACGGTCAAAGCTGCAAAGGAGATGAAGCATCGCATCAGCAAGGCAATGGGCGAGGAGCGCGCGAGACGCATCGTTCTTGGCACATTTCACGGCATCTCCAGACGCTACCTCGTCGCATACGGACACTACATTGGTCTGCCCAAGAACTTCAACATTGCCGATGCTGGGGACACCAGGGCCATCATCCAGAGGATATGCAAGCGACTGCAATCAGGTCTTGACCCAGCTCAAGCAGGCGCCTGGATCAGCAAGAAAAAGTCCAAGGGCTCGGATGCGCCGGTCAAGAAGGCAGCTAACGGCAAGCCGATTGCCGACAAGCCCGAGCTCTTGGCCTGTTTCCAGGAGTACCAAGATCACCTCCAACGCTCTAATCTGCTCGACTACGACGACCTCTTGACCAAGTGTGTCGAGCTGTTGAAGGTGTACCCGGCATGTGTCGCCAACGTTCAATCGGTGCTTATCGACGAGTACCAAGACACCAACGGCATCCAGTACGAACTCATGCGACAGTTCGCGCAGGCGCGGAATCGCATCACGATCGTCGGAGATCCGGATCAGAGCATCTACGGCTGGCGTTCTGCGGAAATCAAAAACTTGTTCCGCCTTTTACGCGACTTTCCACAGACAGACGAGATTTCTCTCGAGGAGAACTACCGTTCATCGCAAGCCATCCTGGATGCGTCTTTGAAAATCATACAGCAGGACAAGCGGCGGTACCAAAAGGTCCTGCTACCCACACACAACAAGGGCACGCGGCCCGTCTTGCGCATCCTGAAAAATGTTGCGATCGAAGCAGAGTGGATCGTGTCAGAGATCAAGCGGACAATCCTCCTGGTCGGCAGTCTGATGAAGCACGATGACATATCCATCCTTCTTCGCTCGGCTTCCATTTCCAGATATGTCGAGTCGGCATTGGGCAAAGCCGGAATTCCGTACAGAATGATTGGCGGCCTCAAGTTCTTCGACCGAGCAGAGATCAAGATCTTGATCGACTACCTCCGGGTCATCAGTCAGCCTCACAACAACGACGCGGTGGCCCGTATTGTCAATGTCCCTCGTCGCGGCATTGGCGATCAGACCATCAAACTATTGCTGGAAGAGGCCGAGGTGGCAAAGCTGAGTGTTTGGACCGTGCTTACGAAGCACTGTCGCGGAGAGCGGACGGCCAAGACGAACATCAAGAAGGCAGTGGAGCAAAAACTCAGCGCCGACTTCATCAGGCTTATCGTGACTGAGCGGAAGAAGGCAGACGAGTCTGCGAGCGACAGCACACCCCACAACCTTGTCTCGATGCTGCAAAATCTCCTCTCGCACCTCGAATACGAAAAGTACATCAAGGACAACTACCCCGAAGATCACGAGAACCGATGGGCCAATGTTCTGGAGTTCCTTAACCTTGCGGGAGAGTTCATCCAGGAGCTGGCCTCGACAGAGAACGAGGATAGGCTGCCCGAAATTGACGGTGTAGAGCAGGTGGTCGAGACCGATGTCCTTGAGAAATTCCTGTCCAACATCGCACTGGCGTCAGAAGCCCAAAAGGGCGAGGAAACCGACAAGCCCCAGGTCACCATCTCGACCATCCACGCGGCCAAGGGTCTGGAATGGCCCATAGTCTTTGTGCCGGCCGCTTACAACGGATCCATCCCTCATGCGAGATCGGAAGATCTTGATGAGGAGAGGAGGCTTCTGTATGTTGCCATGACCAGGGCCAAGTCGTTACTATACATCAGCTGCCCACAAAAGAGCGCCCAGTTTTCCTCCAACGGGGGCGGCGAGACGGAACTGTCGCCCTTCCTGCCCAAGGAGATGCACTCGTACTTTGCGAAGCGAGGTCCCTCATTCAACTCGGACGTTATCGCAGAGATGGGCAGGGTCTTGGGCCGGGAAGCGCTTGTGCCGACGGCTGACAAGATGTTCGCGAACCTGCCCCTGAATGAGCGGCTTGAGGATGACTTGTATCCACTGCATCCCGACGAGGTTGAGACGGCGCCGAAGCCCGCCAGAAGCGGACAGTGGCCAAAGGGTCCCCGGGCATCCAAGGCGAGCCACATTGATCCTGACGACCCGGCATTATCATCGTCTCTTGGCATGAGCACGACGATGGACTCGCGGTCGAGCTTCACCATGGCCTCCCTGCCCGGCTTCACGACTGCAACTGCGCATCAGACAGCTCTTGTGGCAGTCGGGAAGAATGCAGTAAACGATAGGCAGACGGACAGACAGACGGTGCAGGTCAAGGCCAGAAAAGGAGAAAGGATCAAACGGCCCTTGGACCAGCCAACAATGTTTGGCTTCATCAAGCGACAAAAGTCCGACGCTACCATCGCGGAGGCAGCAGTACCAGCTCAGCCAACGGGTGTCCTCAGCCGCCAGACGTCGCTGCCTACGGCGTCAAGCAGCTCGACACAGGAACATTCACTGCCTCCCATCGCGCCCAGTCTCGGGAGCCATCGACTGGCTGCGAACAAGTTTCCCCGGCCGGCTGTGGGCTTCAACCGAGATCGAGGACCAGCCCAGGCCTACCCGAACTTTTCCAGCTCGCCGCCGCGGGAGACAAAAGTCGAGACGGACGAGCAAAGCGCACCTGCCGACGAGGATGAGGTGCCCCAGGGGCCTCGGGATCGTCCAGCCAACTGCCTCCATGTCACGACGGCGACGATGCCGCAAAAGTTTAGAGGCTTCACACGTCCGGGGATGGCGAGGAAGACTGGCGGCGTCGCGCCGATCGATCGCTTACGGAAACCCTTTAAGCCGTTGACGGTGAACCGAGGGAATAACACCCGGTGACGCATGTTGCTTGATAGCCATAGATGTGTGTAGATTTAAGCTGCAGCCTGGGCGAATCGCTACAAGTGATGGTGCCGTTGAGCAGGGAACGAAGGCAGTGTTGTTAGCATTCAGACAAGATTGACCCGACATTGGCCGGGCTGAAGTCATTTCGGAGACTTTCGGCGTTGTGCTCCAGCAGGCACTTTTACGGCAGCGGAATGTTAGCGTGCCCAGCATTACCACCAAGCATAATCAATTGCCATTTCGGGCGACCCGTGGTGACACTCGTCGTAAATATCGCGGTCCATCTTTACGACGGCGATCGACATGCCTCCCAGGTATATAGATGCGCAATGTTCGTTCCCCTTTGAATATCACCTGCAACACATCCACCACAGAAGCGAGCAATCACCTCCTTCTCAATTCAATTCAATTCATCAACACCACCACTACCACTTGTCAACATGTCGTTCTACACGTCAGCCCTCACTACCAAGACCTTCGCCCCCACTGGGCGCATGCTCTTCGCGCGGCCCTTTTCCACGGGCTCCGCGTCGTCGGGCATGCACGCCCCGCCGACCGGCAACGGCAATCCGGGCTCGGGCCTGGGGTATTCCCCTCGGCAGATTTGGAGGCGGGCGTCGCCGCGCGGGCGGTTCTGGATCGTCACCGGCCTCGTCGTAGCCGTGTGCGCTGAAAGCACTTTCTGGGTGAAGTTCGGGCCGCAGGTGTGGGAGAATATCAAGGGAGGGAAGGCCGAATGAGTCGGTTGATGGGAGTATAGGAATTGGACTGGTTGGTCCGACTTCGGTTCGACTTCGGAGAGGTGGTGATCGGGATTCGGCTGACGTTTCGGGATTTGGGTCGGCTCTCTGCTTCAATTGACTTTTCCATGCACTCGAAGATCTATCATGTGAGAGACCTACCGATGACTTGAACGAAGGAATGATGGAGGCCTGGCTTCCAAATCGGTCAATGAACGCGAGGGAATGGGGAGATACCTGCAACTCGATTCACACAATACCATCCCAGTGACTCGACATGCCGCCAAGCCCTATGAGAACTTCATGACACTCACCAAGGTCTCATGGAATCCAACATTTGCTTCAAGTCATTCCACAAGATATGACCCCAGACACAACATACCGCCAAGCCTTATGAGAACTTCATGACACTCACCAAGGTCGACGTCTTGTGTCAAGCGCAGGCCACCTTATCTATCTCCTACCTACACGAAGTCTCAACCCCTGAAGAGATACAGGGGCAGGGCCAGCACCTTACTTCTCTCGCCCAGTGGCCAGGCTCCAGGGCGACAATTCCCAGATAAACAAAGTTTCAACCTTGTCCCTTGCGTGAACGCTGTGCCCCCCACCCCCGGACACGCGGCAAAGCACGGGCAGCTGCCCTGACACACGCCCTTAGCCCAGACCACCACCCCCTTTTTTCTCCGGGGGTTGACTCGCCCCCCCAAAATAGACCCCAAACGTAGGTCAATCAAACACGACCGCCGTCTGAATAACCTTATGGTAAGGCCTGCGACGCCTGACGCAACGCGGTCAGGGTTGGGTTGTACTACGGCCAGCGGCACCTGCATGCATGTCTTCTAGCCCCCTCCTCTAGAAAGGAGGCTCAATTAGAGCTGGGTGTGGTCAAGGGTGTGAGGCGGGCGCCGCACCTTAATTTGAGTTGTGTTTCTTTCCCCTCGCACGGCATAGTGAAGAGAGTCGCAATTCGGGTTGGCGATTGCTTCAGCTTCAATTCTTCCCTTATCTTTACCCCCCTCGTACACCGCCACTGCCAAGCCGTCGCTTCTTCCGCCCATCATTACCTCGAGGCCTGTATGATCGACGACTGAGCCGAACTTTACCCATCACATGGCCGTGACTGTTCGTCTGGAGGTGGGAAAGCCTTGGGGTTGGTGCAGGGCTTGTCGTCGCGGCTATTCCTGTCGATTCTTGGACGGGACGACCGACGCAAGGGAGAGGCGACGCTGAGGGGAAAGGGGCCCGAGGGGGGGATGTCTGTGCCGATGCTGTAAGGAGGGTGGCTGGCTGCCATTCTTGGACCCCCGAAGGCTCTCTTATACCTGCCCCGTCCTATCTGCTCAGACATGTCTTTCTCCTTCTTCTTCGGCTGTCCCGACTGACTTTGCTTGCGCGGGCTCCGAATTTGGACGCTGACGGCTTGGTAGGCACGGTACTCTGGACGAGCCAAGTCTGGGGAAGGGGAATCGCGATGGCCATGAGCGACACGAAAAGAGGATTGCATTTTCAGAGTCTTGTTGTTCAAATTGTAGCTCTATCAATATCGTAAAGTCGTAAAGTCGTCTCCTAATGATACATGTTCAGACTCCTTCGTTCAGACACAAACCCTCCAAGATATTATGATAAAAAAATCGCCAGATCCCATTGTCCCAGACTTTGCCAATCTTCCAGCCCGCAAGCTATCCCGCGCTGAGATCTAGATATTGTACAACTCTCTACCCCCGATCCCGTTCCTGCTTACATTGTGAAAGACGCGCGCCATGCCATCACTCGTGTGTTCATCATACTGCGGTTACATGAGGTGTGAGCCGCGGTAAAAGAGTGACTATGCGGCGTTTTTTTTTCGGTTTTTTGGTTCGTGTCAGAGGGACAAGGGGAGATAGCAAGAAACGAGTGTGGCGGGTTTCTTTCCCGCGCTGGCCTGGCCCGCGTGGTGACGGGCGGCTGGTTCCTTTTCTCCTGCTCCGAGCAGGAGAATCCCAGGATTTCCGTGTTGCAGTAGAGACTGTCTGTTGTTTGGTTGATGGTCATGTATGGGCGGATGGCGGCGTCGGGCTTCCGGAAGTGCCCTATGGTGGGCTGCGGCGGCCGTGAAGCTGTGATGTACTGTTTCCGACGGAGTGACGGGAAGTCATGATGCCTATGAGAGATCTACGCGAAGGCACCAACGATGGACATGCCGGCGGCTGCGATGTGTTAGCTCTTTATTCAATTTGAAGCAGGTGACTGGCTGTACTGACCTCCCAGGAGAACCCAGCAGAAGGCCTTGATCTTGAGCTTGCCAGTCATGACGTGGTCAGCCTCCTCAGAAAGGAAGTCCTCGGCGAGCAGATCAACCAGGGCTGCCCAGAGAAGCAGACCGGAAGAGCTAGATAATACGTTAGTGGGATACACGTTGCATGTACAAGGTATAAGTACTCACAAGGCGTTGAAGACACCGACGATGATGAGACCGAATGCGCTGTTGGGATCGTAAGAGCCCCTAGCCATGAGACCAATGGCCTGTCCGATGGGGGCGGTGGTGCCGAAAGCCATGACTAGTACCCATGGTCGAATGCTGCCCTTGGGGTAGGGAACCTCGGCGATACGAGAACCAAGTCCGAGACCCTCGAACATCTGGTGGAAAACGATGGCGACGAGGAGGATGATGAAACCGTCGATGGTGAGCGAGATGGTGATACCGACGAAGATGGAGTGGAAGAGGATACCGCCCTCGAGAAGGGTGATGTTGAGGTTCATCTTGCGGTACACCAGGGGGTCGACGGTCTGGCCCTCGGCATCGAGGAAGGACTCAAGAGCAGGGGGGGCAGCAGTAATCTCCTTGGTGTCGACCATGGGTCCAGATCCGATCTTGGAGTAGCGTGCCTCGGAGGCCTTGATCATGTTCATGAGTTCGAGGCGCTGGCGGACGTACTGCTCATAGAAGACGATGAACCACGAGGGCATCTCCGAGGCGGGAAGCACGACGTTGTTGGGGTCGTCGAAGGGGTTGTTGACATAAGGGTACCGCTCCTTCTCCTCCCACATCTGCTTGGCAACATTCTTCTCGTAGGTAATAGTGTCATCGTCGTCGACCTCGTAGCTGTCCCTGTCGAGGTTGCGGGGCGGGCGAGGGGGCGCCATGGAGCGACGAACGGCAGCGTGCATGGACTGGCGGGCGGCGCGGACGGCACGGGGAGCGGTGACATCGCCAGTCGGGCCGCCGTGGGAGTGGCCTCCCGTCTTTCCGTGAAGCCACATCTCGACGCAGAAGAGCATGAACATGGCAGCCATCATGATAACACCGGGCATGGCAGGGTACCGATCGGTGAAGAGGTCAGGCAGACACGGGTCTGTAAGACTGGCAAAGGCAGTGGGCAGAAGCTAGGGCTGTCAGACACTGAAAGTTTGGGTGATGAGGGGACATGGTAACTTACATGAACGAATGCCGTGGCCACGAGCACACCTGTACCAAAGTGCTTACAGGCGAAGAAGACCTTGGGAGGGACCTTCAACCACTTGACCTTCTTGGCGACCACGGGGAAGCCACAGCCTGGGGGTTCATGTTAGCCAAGATGCATCCATGTCGGTGTTGGGGGGCAGAGTGTGGGGGTAAGCATACCCATGGCGGAGGCGATGAGGACGATGACTAGACACGTGTGTTAGCTGATGATGAGGCTAGCGATGTCAGGGCCGAGCACTTACAGAGAGCGGCGACATGCAGAGGCAGGTCGTAGACTCCGGATTCTTTGCCACCACCGCACTGGGGCTTTGCTTCGGGAAGAGCATCCATCTTGAAAAGACTACTAGTTGATGAAGATGTAGAAAAAGTGAAGAGAAAAAGTGAAATAAAAGTGTCGAGTCCCAGCAGCCAAATTACCCAGGGCCAAACTGTCAGACGGTCGACTTTGTCGAAAAGTAGGGGGTTGAGAAGTGAAGAGAGAAAGGGAAAAAGGGATTGAAGCCGTCCCGCAGCTTCACGAGCAACGAACCTCAGATGGAAAGAAAAGACCGGACAGGACTTTGCAGATACTATCCGAGAGGGAAGAAGGGAAGGAGAAGGGAAAGGAAGAGGAGGGGGGGAGGAGACGAGGAGGAGGGGGTCTAGATGTAAAGGGCAAGGAAAGGCGAGACTGAAGTTGAGCGGGCGGCTCGGGTAGACTTTCAAGACAAGACAAGATCGGTACAAACGCAGACGCAGAAACGGTGATGGACAGATAGGTCGTGCGAGGCTGGCTCAAGCAACAGTGCACCGCACCCCGGTCTTGTAACTTAGGACAAGGGCATATATGGTGAAGGGACTTGGCATCCGAGCTGCGGCTTCTTCGCTCTCCGGGGCAAGAATAGACGTGGACACCCGCGTCGCCCTCCCCGGCCGGAGAAAGCAAGGACTCTCGAACGGGAAGAGCACGGAGGAGTGGATCGGGCTGGATAGGTCGGCAGGCCGTGAGGTGACGAGGGATGGCGATTCTGATGCCAAGGCTGAGGCAGGTCGTGCCTCGATTTGGGGGAGGGGTGGGAAAGACTGGACGGGAGGACCAGCCTCTGCGCGAGTAGCGTTGTGGAAGAGAGATAGGGAGCGTGTTCACATCGGCGGCAGGGGAGATGCTGGAGAGGGGATGAAGCTCGGGGCGTGCCGGGTGGTCTGCTGGGTTTGAGGATGGCGAGATGGATGAGGTGGAGGCTGACACGAGCTCTGGGTCTTTGCTTTCCTCGCGGGGACGGTGTTCGAGGCTGGATCTGGGAAATCTCAGAATACCGTCGCGGCTGAGGACTAGCGGCTTCGACTTTTGGGATTGATCAGGCCAGAATCGGTGTGTCCTGGGGAGCAGTGGCGTCGTTCAGGCCTGCTGGAGGTCAAGGAACGTCGGCGATGATGTCGGCGAAGGCGGGGCGCGCGGCTAACACGGCGCGAGAGGGCGAGAAATAGAGGCTCAGAGAGTCGACGGTCNNGTTCAGAGATGTGAGGCGAAACAAGGGTAGGTTTTCCCGTGGACTGTGGGGGCGGCGAGGCGGTTGGTTCTGCCCTGTGCTTGTCTTGCTGGGGAAGGAGGAGACTGAGAGCGAGTCGAGTCGAGAGAGTCGAGTCGGGTCGAGGCTGCAGCCCATGTGACGCGGGAGGAGCAGGGTAGTTCGGATTTAGGCGTGAAACGGGAGATCTGCGTCGCCCATGTCGGAGAGTGTTTAAGTCGCTTTGGCTTTCCCTAGCCCCCGAGGTCAGTCAGGGTCCAGGCCTGCAGGGTTCCCGGGGTTCCAGCGCCTTTCCCCTTCAGAGTGGTCCCCCCAGCTGCAGTGCCGCGGCACTTGTCCAACACGGGAAACGCACGGCTGTCATGCCTTTTTGCTTGTGGCCCCATGGAAAACAGTCTCCGCCGAGGGAGCTGTGTTGGGGGAAAGACCCGTGTGCAGCTATGGGGACTTGGGTTCTGGACCTCTGGTTCAAGAGTTGCTGCGCCCAGCGGGGGAGGGGCCAAGGGTTTGGATGGCAGCGCGGCGCCCAGTCTTTTTCCTCTCCTCCACTGGGCAGTGCATAAGGATAGTCGTGTCGTGAGGTGCCATCGTCGATGGATGCCAATGGGAAGAAATAGGCCCGGCCGATCAATATGCAGTCGTCTGTCATGACGCTGAACCTCGGATATTCTTCCGTGCAACAGGCGTGGGTGGTATTTGTCACGTCAAAACTTGAAGGGGTCGGAAGGACGAGCCGGACATGTGAGCTTCAGATCGAATCGGCGGCAGCCACCACGAGGGCGAGGTGTCTGTGTCCCGAATGGTCATCGTCTGATTGCGGCCCGTCCGTCGTCCCTCCATTTTCGAGAAAGAAAACGGGCTGGCTGGCTGCGTCGGCCCTGCAGATGGCGGCGTGGTTGCGGTGGTGTGGCGTGACGTGGTGTGGTGACAGACTCGCACAAGATGGACTGCCGGGCGTGTAAAACCAGCTGCGAAACTCTTGATGCCAGATCAGCCGCGTCCGTCTGGTTCCTCGGTCGCCTCTCGCAGAGGACGTCCATGCATCCACCGCACGGGTCTCGGTACTCCCGCGGGGTTGAAACGGGGGAGGGACCACCGTAAACGGGCTCCGACGTCCAATCGCCAGTCTCTTGGCTCGGGCCTTTCAAGGGCGGTGGGCGACTCTGCTGCTGGGTGACGACGACGACGACTCGAGCGGTGGATAGTCAAGTTTGGTTGGAAACAGACAGGGTTTAACTGGTCGAGTACCCCCCAGACCGACCGGACATGTTTTTTTATTTTTTTGGCTTTGGGTTGAGTTGAGTTGCGGCAGGAACCCCCGGACGGCTCCTGCCCTGTAGCAGGACCCCCAAAAATAGGCGCGGGAGGCTCGGAACGGGTTTCCTGGTCCCTGTCGCTTGTCTCTTTTGAGACCTAGTGCTTCGCCTTGACCTGCTACTGTCGGTTAATCCTGTTAGTCGAGACACTGGTCGCCAGGGGGGCCACGCTCCAAACATCCGGACTGTGACACTCGACCAGATCTTGAGCTGGGCTGCCACCAGGGTGCCCTGTACCAAGTATGCTTCTTCGACTCTAGGTTGGGGCTGGCCCGAGTCGCTAGCTCACCCGCACACCTTATCTGCCAGGCCGGGCCCTAGGAGCAGAAGGGGGCCGAACAAGAAGATGGGGGCTTGGGGGGCAAAGAAGGGGGCTACGCTCAAACACCCGTCTGCTGCCAGGAGCCGCTCCCCGTGGCCATGGCCCATGTCGAGGCCCTTGCTTCTCGCCCTTTGGTGCTTCTGGACTGCCTAGAGGCGCCGGGCATTGACTTACAGGAGTCGCCTCTGGAACTCAGAAGGCTGGGAATGCAGTGCCGATATCCGAATCTCGCCCCCCTTCCCAGTTCCAGTGACGAGGCCAGCGGTGGGGAGGCCAGAGGAGGGGGGGAGGGCAGACTTGATATATCAGTCGTCTTCTTAGAGAGCCCGTCCTCTGGGAACCAGACGGTATCATCTTCTCCCCATCCAGCCAGTTCTTTCCCAAGGAAGCAAACACAGCCCCATCTCGGTACCGCTTGTCCCCGTGTGCCTCGACCTTCCTCTCTTCCTTCTCTTCCGACCTTTTTTCGCACACCATGTCGTCCGCACCCGAGTCTCATCCAAACGACCCCCAGCCTCAAGGTACGTCTTGGCACCTGTCTCGCCTCGGCCTTCCCAGACGCTGGCCGCTCCCGTCCATCACGCCCTCTCTCAAGCCTTCCTGTCCTCCTGTCTTCCTCCTCCAACCCCGCATGAAGATCAGCCCTCTTCACACGCATCTCCCACTACTACCCCGTGTGCCAAGACCTTCGGCAATTCACAAGAGAGGACCATGCCTGACCGTGCCGTAGCACCACCCGCACCCGTCGACGCCATCACCCCCGCCCCTCCTCACACCACAGAGAAGATCGTCGTCCACACAGCCGCAGAGTCGGTCAAGCATGTCTCCGACACGGATGCGTCCACCCAGTCGTCGTCCGCAGAGACGATGAACAGGGCGGACCCCATGGACTTTGGTCGTCACCGCCGCCATGACCTGTCCAAGACGCAGATGAAGATCGAGTACCCAAAGGGCAACAAGCGGAAGATGACAAAGTTCTACACTCGTCAGAACCAGCTCATCGACCAGTTCCTCGGCGCCGATGACGAGGAGCGTCTCAAGGTCGAGGAGCTTGAGAAGAACCAGCCCCGCATCCAGTTTGCCATCTGGGCCTCGTTTATCCTCAACCTGGCTTTATTCATCATTCAGATGTATGCTGCCATCTCGACGGGATCGCTGGCGCTGTTCGCAACTGCCACGGATGCCTTTGTAGGTTGCTTTCCCATTCTGAGGTGATTATCTCTGACCTTGTACTCATAGATGGACTTTGTGTCGTCCCTCGTCATGCTCACAACCTCGAGGATGGCGTCTCGACCAAGCGTCTACAAGTACCCTGTTGCAAGTTTGTATGCGACCAGAGTCCAAGAGTACTTACTGACTGATTTCAGGGCCGTACCCGTATCGAAACCATCGGTATCATCCTGTTCTGCTGTCTCATGACCACGGTAGCAGTGCAGCTTCTGGTAAGTCTGCCCACACTAAGGTCTGGTGTTAGTCAAGGGCTAACAGGAGCGTAGATCGAGTCTGGTCGTCGTCTAGCCGAGGGCGAAAAGGCACACGAGGCGCTGCACGTCGTTCCCATCATCCTCATCTCCGTCGCCATCGCCACCAAGGGATCGTTGATGCTGTACTGCTTTGCGTACAGAAAGTACCCCTCGGTGCACGTCTTCTTCATCGACCACCGTAACGACATTGCCGTCAACACCTTTGGTCTGATCATGGCCGTTGTAGGCCAGAGATTCGTCTGGTACTTGGATCCGATTGGTGCCATCTTGATCGCCCTGCTCATTCTGTTCTCTTGGGTCACCAACGCGTTCGAGCAAGTGTGGTTGCTGGTCGGCAAGGCGGCGCCGCGGGACTTTGTGTCCAAGCTGGTGTACATGTCGATGAACCACGATTCCCGCATCGTCAAGGTCGACACGGTAAGTCCGGATATCCTTCCAAGCGGGTGAGCAACTTCTGACTCTGTGTAGTGCCGAGCATACCATGCAGGCCAGCGATACTATGTCGAGGTCGACATTGTCATGAACGAGGATACCCCACTGAGAATCTCCCACGATGTCGCGCAGGGTTTGCAGAGAAAGTTTGAAGGTGAGTCCATAGATCCTGCTTTCAGTCGACACAGAGTATACCGACTGACACTTGACAGGCCTCGGAGACGTTGAGCGCGCCTTTGTCCACGTCGACTACGAGGATGAGCACGACATCAACGAGGAGCACAAGCCGCTCTTCGAGAAGAAGGAGAAGAAGCAGCCGCAGGAGAAGAGGTCGCTCAAGGNTCGCTCAAGGACATCCTGCTCAGGACCAAGAGGAAGACGGGCGAGCCACAGACGCAGGTTCCCGCCACGAGCTTGTAAGACAGACAGGAAAAAAAATATGATACCCCGGGTCTAGGTTGGGTCGGTTGGGTTACGGCGGCGGCGTTTCGGGAATTTGGCACCATCTTGCAAGGAAGTAGAATACAACGCCATTACGAGAAGGCCATATAATAGAGAGGCATCAATAGCCGATGTGAAACTGGATGTAACAGAGTGACAAATGACACTCCTATATGAGACGTGTCTTGGCGAGATGATGGAAAAGCGGACATGATTCAAGTGAACACTGAAGTCGTGTCGTGTCGAAGAAGTGGAGGTGGACCGAGCCTGAGGTGGACGTGCCTCGGTGAGCTCGAGGTGACGGGAGTTAGATGGCCCGTGCACCACGGAAGTGGAGCTACTCTGTTCTGGCGCATCCCAAAATTTCCCGTCAATGGCGGATTGGGTGCACCACCAGACACGACACCACGCGAGACGACGACGAAGCCAATCGAACCACCTGCACAGCGACATTTGAGCAATCCGACGACAGAGACGCCAGAGACGCCAGAGCCTGCCGCGAGGACCGATCTGAAGCCAGGTCCCCGGACCACCGACCACCCGCCAGCTCTCCGAAGGCCTACCAACCACCACACAAGATGCAGCCCACCAAGGCCCTCCAGATCCTGCGCTACAGGCATCTGCGACTTACGACCAAGGATGTCAACAAGGGCTTCTACAAGGGAAACAGAGTCGGTGCCATGGGTAGGCACACCAAGTGGGGTGGCTACAAGATCGACTACAACAAGGTGCGGACATATGTCGTGCCAGACATCATGAAGGACCCGTCATTCAAGGTAGGTCAAGCTTGGGGCTACGCGCGTTGAGAATTACGGCGTGTCCTTTTTACAGTGTGCTTGGAACAACGCTGACTTTGCGCACAGCTCACGCCGTTCGTCACCGAGGCCAAGATGTTGATTCGCGGCTCCTTCGACACCGAAGCTGGCCCCAAGGATCCGGCCACGTACATCGAGAGCTGGAAGACCATGAACGGAACGGATTGAGGTGATTTTGCGGCAATTGGTTGGCATTGTCGACATGACAACACAGGCGTCGACTCGAGAGCATACACCGACAGGCGACCGGGAGGGAAAGACGCGGCGGAAAGACGCGGCTGAAGACGCGGCGGCTTTGAGATGTTGTATCAACATGTATATTACGGAGGGAATCATACCCACGAGATGGAGCAATTCACGAGATTCAACTGCATTCGAGGTGGATCATCAGCATGGGACGGACAGGGCGAGAGCTTTGGGTCTTGGAGTCGAGTCACGGACACGTCATCTGGGCCAGACAAACCCTGGAGATGCGAGCATGCAGACTTATGAACCCGATGACGGATACGACACGGAGCTTCGCAAAGGCCTTGTCCGGGGGCGGTGACGGCCTCGGCCTATGTCAACCGGCGGTGTGTCTCCCGTCCCGCAAATGCGAGAGCCAGTTCCCCGACGGCCAATTCGAAAATACCTCACATGTCTGCAGTTCCACTAGAAGGAATGAAGGAGAAGCAGTGGATATCAGCCCAAACCACGACTTTGGGCTGCTGATGACCCCGCTCGAAATATTCACGCCGAGAGTTTTTGCCCGGAGACTGGCTAGATGCGGTTGGTAAGATGACTGCTTCAGAGCAAGCAGAGGTCACGTCGCCCCGCAGAACCGACTGGCCAAGACGTGGAACTAAGGATCCTGGTGGTTCTTCAAGCGCTTTACCGCCGTCCGACATCAGATGGCAGTGAAGGGTACCAAAATGTGGATGCAGTAGTGGTGGCTGGTGGTGACACAGCATGATCCCGGCCACGTGGTTACTGGGAGCAGAACTTTGACCAGAGGCCCGGTGTCTTGGAGTCGGGTTCCCCCGAGAGCCCGGTTGGGCTTGGTGTTATGGGGTTCGGAACATCTGGGCATCATCTGAGCATCCATGGCCAGATACTGGGTACGCAACAGCACATCTCCCGCTCTCATGCTCCAAGGGGCGGTGACGGTGTCCAGCTTCTCTGGGGCAAGTACACTGCCATCTGGAACTTCGGTTCTGGAGCCGTGGTATTCCGATCGCCGGCCAAGTTAAGGCGGGCCGACTGTGCCAGTGTACAGGGGTCGCTTCGGACAACTTTCAGCAGACCGACCCCCCTGGTTCGACACCACCAACCGTCGACTCGGACTTCAGGTGGACTGGGTTTTCCCCGCCATGGCGGGCACGCGCCGGTTGCCTGTTGGTGCTCCCCTCCACGATTTCCAGTCCATGTCACATCAACAGACAGCGGTCAACCTCTTCCTCGGATCCCTTTGGCGCATCCAACATTGCCAGTATGGCCTCCTCTCCGTCGGCTCGTGGCACAGCCGCGCCGGCGTCGCCCACAACCTCCCACTCGCCGCCACCTACTACCACCAGGTCATCAAGTCGGTCACCAACAGTGTCCTCGCCCCCCACAAGTACCTGGTCCCTGGTGGCACCGCCCGCGGGGTCGCTTGCGGGTGGCAACATCCAGATCGTACGAGACCTCACCCCGACGATCCCCCGTACTTCAACTGACCTGCCAGGACGCCGACCTTGACCATGGCTTTGTGTCAGAAGAAGAGGCCGAAGAGTAGGTAAACGCCCCCCGGCCACTCTTCGATTTGAAATTCGGCATCGTCCCGGCTAATCACCAACACCACACCGATTAGTGCGAGATCAACCCACTCCCTCTCAAATAGCATCCTCGCCTTTCGCAAAATCCACGGCAGGACATTTCATAACTTTCGGACCGGGACAGAATATTGGTGTGTTGGTTCAAAACCAGTCAAAGCATCCCGTTAACACTCACCAGGGGCCCTAATGATGAGACGCAAAATGATCATCTCGACATCAAGTGAGATCCATCCCATTTCATCCCATTCCCCTACCGCGCCGTAAACCTGCATGCGTCCCTCAGCTCGCCTTAACCTCGCAATATATTCACACCACTCAGCCACCAGATGCTGTTAATGGTCATGGACAACCGTCTTTTCCGCGCCCCCATCGGCAAAAACCCTCAGAGAGTCCTCGACGTCGGCACAGGGACCGGCATCTGGGCAATCGATTTTGCAGACCAGTTCCCCAGCGCCGAGGTCATCGGCACCGACCTATCACCCATCCAGCCCGTCTGGGTACCTCCCAACTGTCGCTTCGAGCTCGACGACGCCCAACTACCCTGGTCCTTTCCCGACAACCACTTTGACTTTATCCACATGCGCCTCATGATGGGCTCCATCAAAGACTGGCCCTTTCTCTACAGTGAGGTTTTGCGCTGCCTCAAGCCCGGCGGCTGGTTAGAGCATATGGACTATGATCCACACGTCTACTGCGACGATAACTCTCTCTCCCCCACCTCGGCCTGGCGGGAATACGGTGGCATCTTCACCAGTGCTGGCGACAAGCTCGGCCGCACCTTCAGGATTGTTATCGACCAGGCTAACATGGGCTGGATGCGCAATGCCGGATTTGAAAATGTCGATGAGCGCCGCCTCAAGCTGCCCATGGGTGCCTGGCCTGCCCATCCAAAGTTGAAGGAGGTCGGTCGCTACAACCTCGCCGCCACAGAGCAGGGCCTCGAAGGCTTCATGCTCTACGTCCTCACCAACGTTCACGGCTGGGACTTGATCCGGACCCAGACTTACATTGCCGCTGTGCGCAGCGAGCTGAAAAAACGGTCAAATCACGCCTACTATTTTGCGTATGTCTTCATTCACCTGCTGCACAATCGTCAGACACACTGACCCCTCGCCCAGATCTTCCGTATTCGGCCAAAAGCCTGGCAATGGCTTGTCATGATAGCAGCGTGGGAGCATCGACATTTGCAGCATCCCTGGGAGTCTGGAGTCTGGAGTACGCATATGATATTTCAGCATGCAAAGCTGGCAGACTGTCAGCTCCCGATGACAAGACGCGACGATGGCATCTTTTCAGACCATGAAGCGTCGTCGGCCACCTCGGCCTATCCCATGTCCTCACACACTGCGAACGATGGAGACAGCTCTCACGAATCAAGCTCTCACAGATCAGGTACACCCAAACCGTCCGTTCTGCCTGCATATTCTCATACACCCCTTTCCTCCAACACACCCCCTTCAGCGCGCTGACGAGTTGATGGAAATTTTCGTCTCCATCACAATGCGACTCCCGTCATTGTCGCCCTCCGCGAAAAAGGTCCTGTTTGGATCAGCCGAGGCGTGCGCGTA
Source organism: Plectosphaerella sp. P0831 (assembly GCA_014635975.1). Lineage (NCBI taxonomy): Eukaryota > Fungi > Ascomycota > Sordariomycetes > Glomerellales > Plectosphaerellaceae > Plectosphaerella > Plectosphaerella sp. P0831. Next base: position 105,138 of record JACAFV010000064.1, on the reverse strand, counting down.
TATTCCCGTCTTCACACTCCCGGAGGGGCTTGGGCCCATGTCTTCCAGCGCCAGCTCCTCGGTGCTGATGCTCTTCATTTTTGTCCTCCTGCTCTCCGTCGTCGACTTGAAGGCGCCGGCGCGGATGGCCGCCACATCGGAGCCGTACCGCAGGTACGTTGTGCGGTCTTTGCCTGCCGACGAGAGGCCAAAGCCGGGAATGAGGCGGGCGACGAGGGGTCGGAGCGTCGGCAGCGTGGACGCGATGATGGACACGTTGACCTCGATGCAGGACCAGATGGCGGCGCCGATATTCTCCCAGGATGGGTCGGTGCTGATGACGCCGGCTTTGAGGGTGAACATGCGGTAGATGGAAATGATACAGACACTGGAGGGGTGGCTGTCAGCGAAGAAATATCTGGTCTGGAAAAGGGGCGGACTCACAAGAAGCCGAGGCAGAAGATGCCCAGCACGATGATCCTCTGCTTCATCCGCAGCTGCAGTTTCAGCACCGACGGGATGGGAACGGCAAAGATGACAATGTCCGTTGCCATGCTCATGCCTGAGGAGAAGTACCAGACGGGGAGGGTCTCGAGGCACTTGCTTGCCATGCTGGGCACGATAATACCGATGGGTAGGCAGGCAACGCCGAGGAGGCTGGCTTGTAGGACAGCCCAGAAACAGACGAAGATGATGAGCCAGAAGCAGATGCGCTGCATGACGGCGTCTTGGAAAATTCGTCGGTACTGGAAGAGAAAACCCAGTTTGACCACGTTCATGCCCATGTTGTAACTGAGGACAGCCACCAGGAGGAACTGGGAGGTCAAACGTTAGTCCAAGTCTACCATCAACAAGAACATATCGTCATGTCCAGGCGTACAAACCTTTAGCTGCTCGAAACCCTCCTCAGGCGAAACGTTCTCGCTGTGTCTTCCCATGCCATATTTGACTTCAAAGCACATGGCAATGGAGTTAATGGCCGAGAAGACCTAACCAACCCGTCAGCAAAAGACCAAGAGGGGGACTTTGGAAGAACTTACCGTCGCCACCAGCATGCTCCAGTCATCTTTTCCCACTGAACCTAGAAGGAATGCCCGAGTATAGAACCTGCCTGCCACGAAAACGGCTGAGGCGCACACGAAACCAATGGCGATGCCGCTGACCAGATGTCCATTGGACTCTGTGCGGATGATCGCAGGCACATCAGCCATTGTGTCAACACGGCAGACTGACTGAGTCGAAGAAAATCTCCGTCACAAAGTGATTGCAGAGACAGTTTGGCACGGCACGGCAGCTTACCATGACATCCGTCATCTAGATGGCCTGACCACTTCCTTGTATATGACAACGGGGCCTAGGCCTCAGTTGCCAGATGCAGCAGCTCTCAGGACCAGTCGGCAACAGCGCCAGACGTAAACCCCTTCTCATTTCACATCTTCCATGCCGAGTCCGAGTCCTCGGCTGCAAGTCTGTAGCAACCGGCCTCACCACCGGGCGCCCTGGTTCATACCCCCTTCCCCTCCCAAAACCCTGACTCGCTCCTGCATGTGTCTATGGGATACCCCTATTCTGTCAAGCCAGATGAGGCAATGACCTGCAATGGTATCTTTCCCACGCGCAGTAGCCATCTTGCTTTGGGCATCAGGACGGCAGGCCGGGCCTTGAGCATCCTGGCAGCTTACCAACAACACCCTGCCATACCCTGGCAGTTTAGCGCCAACGGGCATTTTTTGGACTGTTTCCTGGTGTCCTGCGCGGGGGTGAAGAGCAGGGAGTATAAGCGAGCCCCTTGTCGCGAGTCATTACATTGCATGTCAACCCTGCGTAGTCTTCGGTGCAACTCCTCGCGGCGGAAGTCCACAAAGAGTTGAGACGAACGGGGTCTTGCAGAGCAGAGGCGAGGTAAGAAGAAGGAAGGGCATGTCGGGCCCGGGACATCTCTACAGGGTCTTCACTCCGGCGATTGCAACCTTCCCGATGCCCGCTTCTCCGCCCACCAAGGCTGGGGAGCGGGATGAGGTCCGAGGTTGAGTCTGGGCCCCTTTTCCCCCAGGTCCCCTCTTGAACTGCGGGTTGTGGATGACCTTGGCAAAGGGAGATGTGCCGAACTTGGCACTAGACAAGAGTTAGTCCCCGGGGAACACTGGCGGAAGACTCCGTCCCGCGGTGCTCCACCAGTCTGGCAGCGAATCATGGGGACGAAGGATACAGCTCCGTGGTGGAGAGCCGGGGAGGACCCCGGGGCGCTCGGCCGTTCAATGTTACGTCTGCAGGATTCAGTACAGGGGGCCAGGGGCTGACAACAGGGGACTCTGTCAATGTCCGAGGATCCTGCAGTACGACCACGGTGGCAGGGCATGTCGGGGGATACGGAACTGGTCAGTGGTGCCGCACGAATGAGACGCATGCCGGGCATGAAGGGATACGGCTTCGTGGGAAGAAAATGTGATGAGCCACGCGGCTGACCCTGGCCAGCACGAGGGCTCAGGGGAGGCCTCGTGCAGCTGAGATGGCTGTCTTGCGGAAGTCGGGTGGAACGTCGGCAGCTGAAGATGTGCGCATGCAGGAGACAGAATGCAGGCACATCACTACAGAAAACTTGCCGTCCGTCCCCTTGGGTCGTTGTTGTCTCGTCTCGACTACTGGTCGGGATGGGATGAACAGACCGAGGTGAGATGTAGAAAGGGTGAGGTTACACTGTTTACACTTGGTCATCTCGATGCTCGTGTTCCAAGTTCCGTCCCCTCCGTCCCCCTTGTTCCGCGTACAAGCACAGCACTTTTACCGTGCCCAGTAACATTAGCCCGGCTAGTTCATTAGGCCATGTACGTCGGTTAGACCGCACCCGCAGAGGGTCCAGCCCGGTTGATCCATCATGGCTCATGCCCACCATGCCCACCATGCTCTTCCTTGCATTGGTGCTCAGGACAACCGCATGCATCCGAGTACTCCATGCTTCCAGTCTCCTTCCTCCCCGGGCCTTCCTGCCGGGGCCTGGGCATAAGCCATCATGTTGGACCCTCATTAGCCTCCTCTCAAAAGCTTCCTAATAGATCAATAATCACCCCCGATCAGGCGATATTGAGGACATCCTTGCCATCACTGTGTGCCCCCGGGCATGGCAAGCTTGTGCGTCTACGGAATAAAAGCATCACGCCCCGTCTCGCCCCTAGTGGTTGTTCCTGGCATCCCGCCTCACCCTCCTGGCTTCCTCTGCTTTGACCATCGGGATCATCCGCTAAGCCCAGCCCATCCCAGACCCAGACGTCACCATGAAGTTCCTGCAGTCACTCGGGGTCGTCGCCGTGCTCTCGGGCACCGTCGTTGCCCAGCAAGAGTCGTATGACTACGTTAGTGCCATGCCATCCCATCTTTCTGTCTGATAATTGAACTGACCGTGCCCTCTGCAGATCGTCGTTGGCGGTGGTACCGCTGGTACCGCCCTGGCAACGCGCCTGAGCCTGGGTCTGCCCAAGTCCAAGATCCTGCTGATCGAGGCGGGCCCTGCCGCGCCCGAGGACCTGAGGATCAACATCCCCGGATTCCGCGGCTCCCTTCTCGGCTCCGAGCTCGACTGGAACTTCACCACGACGGGCCAGTCGAGCCTCGCCGGACGCTCAGTCCCCGTCAACCGCGGCAGGGTCTTGGGCGGTTCGTCGGCCATGAACTACCTGTGCTACGACCGCGCCTCGTCCCCCGAGTACGAGTCCTGGAAGGAGCTGGGCAATGCCGGCTGGGGCTGGAACACCATGATCAATGCCATGACAAAGTCGGAGAACTTTACCGGCTCCGACAATGACAGGCACGGCTACACGGGGCCGATCCGCAACTACTACAACCGCATCATCTACCCCGTTCTCAACGCCTGGCAGCCCGCTGCTCGCAAGCTGGGCATCAACGTCAACGACAATGCCAGCATGGGTGGTGCTCCCATCGGTATTGGCTTCCAGCCTACCAACATTGACACCACCAAGAACACCCGCTCCTACTCGGCTAGCAGCTACCTGCCCCTGGCTGGCTCCAACCTCGTCGTCAAGACCAACACCGTCGTCGCCAAGGTGAACCTGGTCAAGCTCAGGGGTGGCGCCTACCAGGCCGCCGGCGTTACGCTCTCCAGCGGCCAGGTCATCACCGCCAAGAAGGAAGTCGTTGTGTCTGCCGGCTCGGTCCAGAGCCCCGGCCTCCTCGAGCTCTCGGGTATCGGCCAGCCTGCCGTTCTCAAGGCCGCCGGCATCTCGACCCTCATCAACCTCCCCGGCGTTGGCGAGAACTACCAGGACCACATCCGTCTGTCCAACACGTACCAGCTCAAGGAGGACATTGACTCGTTTGACAACCTCATCTTCGACAATGCCGGCGCCAACGCCACCGGTGAGGTCCAGAAGTGGCTCAGCGGCGAGCGCTCGCTCTACGAGTATACCACCGCTGCCTACGGCTTCCTTAACTGGAAGCAGCTCGGTCTCGACGCCAAGATGAAGTCCCTCGCCAGCACCGTCTTTGGCAGCAGCAAGAACGTCATTGACGCCAAGAAGCTCCAGTTCCTCAACAACGACAAGGTCCCCACGGTCGAGCTCATTTACGAGGCAAACTACGTCGGCGCCCTTGGCTACACCGGTGGAAAGTTCATCACTCTCATCGCCACTGTCATGCACCCCTTCTCCCGGGGCAGCGTGCACATCAACCCCAAGAGCCCGCGCGGCGCCCCCATCATCGACCCCAAGTACATGAGCAACGAGTACGACCACCGCGCACTCGTCGAGGCGGCCAAGTTCTCCCGTCGCGTCGCCAACACGGAGCCTATTCGCTCCGCCTGGACCACCGAGACGGAGCCCGGTGCGGATGTCCAGACTGACGCCCAGTGGCTCGACTTTGCCGTCAAGACCATGGGTAGCTTCTACCACCCCGTCGGCACCTGCTCCATGCTTCCCCGTAAGGACGGCGGTGTGGTTGACGCCGAGCTCCTAGTCTACGGTACTACCAACTTGCGCGTCGTCGATAACAGCATCATCCCCATCATCCCCTCGGCTCACATCCAGACCGCTGCGTATGGTATTGCCGAGGTGGCTGCGGCCAAGATTATTGCCTGTGCGTGAGTTGCGCGGGAGAGAGTAGGGGCAGGGTCTGATTCCGTGCATAGCTTACGTGTATTCTTTCGGACCGGTCTGTAGACGGAGTGTTGGAGATGAGGTCTTTGCAGCGTTAGACTTTGACCATGAATAGAATATGACATTCAGTCATGACGTTATCTGCAAATGTTATCAGTTGATTAGCCGTTGTTTCTTTGGTATTCCGGAAGGGAGGTACTATCGTGAGTTGTTCCACCATCTCGAGGCCAACCTCGAAGGGTGGAAAAGCTCTCGCTGGTGGGAGATCATCCTAGATGCCTTTTTTGGTGTCCAAGGTTCCAGAGCGATCGATGGCCAGACCAGGACTTGATTATGAGAGAGAGTTCATGTCTCCAGTAGAAAAAAGCATCTTGTAAGAAGGGTACCCACCTACTTGAAGGCCTTATTCATGTTGGCCGAATGCTGAAGACAGGGTCTGGCTTTTCTCCCTTACCTAGTAGGTACTTCTCAAGGCATCTTGCTGACATGGAAGCTTCAACGCCGTCCGGTCCCATAGATAGATGTGTCATCGATGGCTTGCGATGGCGTTGACGTTGACGTTTAACCTTCGAACTGTTGACCTGCCAAGTACCTAGGCGGTCATCTGGGCATCCAGTCAGGTGAAAAAGGAAAACTGATGGCAACAATCCTTTAGCGGGACAGGTGCAGACTTCCATCAAGAAAGCATACACTATACCATGACAGGCGTACCTTGAATTGGTTGAGACACGGCAACCCTACAGAAGCATCAATTTTTACTGGATTTCACGCAGCTCACAAAGGTCTCGCGAACTTGGAGGATATTCAAGACCCAAGCGACATCTAATGCCCCTAGTCGCCCGGTTTTGACGTCCAGATTGCTGGAATCCATGCTTCAAAGGTCGTCTTTGGAGACTCGAGCATGTGTTGGATCGGTCTGGAGAAGGTCTGTGAGAAGCTCGGGGGTCAGTCGGAAGTCAACGGTCAAACAAGATGCACGGGGCATGCCCAAGACCTTACCACGACCCAATACCATGGCGACCCTCCAGGCTGACTCGCCCTTTCACTTCCTCAAAGATCCTATCTATCTCACCATGTATCTAGAAGAACTGATCGTCACAAACAACCCGGTCCTAATCAGCCGCGAGGTCTACGATAGGGTCCAGATATACCCCTCCGCGAAAATCACTGACCCGTGGCACGGGTTGGTGATGGCCTGATGTGTGCGATTCGAGATGCACGGACCTAATAGTCGTTGACCCCGCGGCTGATGTGTTGGTGGTGACGAGTAGTTCCTTTAGGGGCCCGGTGAGATGAATACGCTCCTCGAGGTTACCTAGGTAAAAGGGCATGTCGTCCTGGGGAGTGGCTATGGTAAATATCGGGTCGTGATTCAGGTCTGGTGATAAAGATGAAGGTGGAAGAAGATGAGGATGGAAAAGAGAGCAGTTCCGTCCCGAATCCTGCTTCTTCTACGCCCGTCTGATGAGGCTCTCGGCGGTGACTTAACACCTATCCAGTGGCGTATGCCTGACTGTTGCCTACGAGGTGGCTGCGAGGAGGCTGCAATAGGAGTCGCAGCCTCCTCGCGCCCGATACACACGGCTGAGCCACAGTCCTCTCTACGTCCCGTAGCAAATCGGGCGAACGTGAGGTCCAGAACCAGGCATTGTGTTGGACGGCGCGGGTAATGTCTTGCATGGCTTCCCCGCACTCGTCCAAGTCCAACCCAGATGTCTCGTTGCCTGCACTCCTTCAGCCATCTGAATGGAATGATGAGGTTTACTCCGAGGTTTGAATCGGACATCGTTTCAGGAAAACATACCCGCCAGATAAAAAGAGAGAGTCTCGTGCTTCCCCAGGAGATGCGATAAGAATCGGCCTGGTTATCATATCTGGGATTGCTTAATCTGCGCGGGCTCCCTTGGCTGTGCCGTTCCAATGCAGCCGGGGTAGACAAACAGGATCCATGTCGGGGTCGGGGTCGGGGTCCCGCTTCCTTCCAGGGTGTCATACCCGTACAGTCGTATTCAGGCAAATGGCAGCATACCAGCAAAAAAGCCCAACAATCGAGAAGCAGTCATCCACCGCACAACGGCCGAGGTGTGAGTTTGCTTGTCGACGGGCATGACGAGTATGACCTCTGCCTGCCTACGAGTAGTACACCGTGTATGGTCTCCAACTGGGTGCCGAGATCCGGATACAGCATGTGGGAACGGTATCTCTGACAAAGACGATTGCTGGGATTCGCCCGCGGGCCAGTCCCGGGAACGGCCTGGCAGGTCAAGTGGCCGAAGCCACGACGGGCGGGCGCGAGACGTTGCCAGAGTTGACTTGGCGATGCGAGGCGGGCTGCAGTCACGGGGGGTGGTTTCCAAATGGAGATGGAGCCTAATCCCGGAAGGGGGCTGGCGACCGATGGGCACGTCGAGGAGTGAGGGGAATGGGCAGCAGGGCGACTGAGGGTGGTAGGGGTGGTGGTGGTGGTGGTGGTGTTGCATCCTCGGCGTTGGAGGGCTGATGAAAGAGGGGAGGGGAGATGATAACCGCCAACAGGGGTTCGGCCAAAGGAGGGGAGAAAGCAAGCGAGGTCACGCCCGTCACCGGTGGCTGGATTGGATGCGTGCAGCCAGGTTTTCCATGTGAGTTTGCGCGTATCGTGTGCCGTCTCATCTTAGCTTCCACATGTCAATCGAAGCTCCAATCCATTTCTTCTCAACAGATGAAGCTCTGTTGTCTGAAGGATGGAGGATGAAGGATTGAACAACACGACACTACAGTGGGCATGCCCCCCTAATACTCGGCCAGTGCAGCAGATCATTCGTTTCCCCAGACTGGGCCGTGTCTAGCGTCCAAGGAATCGAGCCAAAACCCGGCCAAGGTGAGCCGAGGCCGCCACTTTTCAATCTCCTGTCCCGCTGTTCCTCGAGGCCGAACCCCTGTCTTCTCTGCCCTGTGGCCCAGCCAGTTTTGTTCCTCCGAGTGCCCTTTCGAGGTGGGCCAGATGCGATAAAGTAAGGGGGCGCACCACGTCTCCCCTCTTGTCTCGTGTCGTCTCGTCTTTGCTTCCTAGTTTTTGTTCGCGCCGAGTCCGTCAAAACACCACTGGCATCGAATGGGCCCGACAAAGTGACAGCTGCAGCAAAAGAAGCAACGACCAGCTATGCCTTCTTCGGACAAGAGCGACCGCTCCGTCGGCGACGGCAAGGGCGTCGACCTTGAGCTTCGACTACGCGAGACCGAATCGTCGCGACAAGACGCCGCCCTCGATCCGACCGTCGGCGATGGCCACGATAGCGTCGCCGAGGGCCAGGTCACGGACTACAAGACGTATAAGCGCCGCTGGCTCGGCCTCGCTGTGCTGACACTGCTCAACATCATTGTGAGCTGGGATGTGAGTTCAAGTCCTTCTTCCCCTCATCCAATCTTCCTGCACTTGAGTTCGGTTTCCCATCATCGCCACCATCACCACTACACCAAGACATGTCGTCGCGATCGGCCCGCGTCCCCCCCGCGAGCCTCGTCTCTCGGCCGAGTCCATCCCCTCGGGCGCACGCAGCCTGATCGCGAACAATCGCGGGGCGGACGAATCGTCTTACACCCCCGCCCGGCACCCACCCGTCCCTGCATTCCCGTCCTCACCTCACCTCAGCTCAGCTTCAACTTCAACTTCAGCCCGCTAACACATCCAGTGGCTCACCTTTGCCCCCGTCGCCTCCTCCGCCGCCGCCTACTACAAAACCTCCGAAACAAACATCAACTGGCTCTCCACCGCCTTCCTCTTCTCCTTCGTCGCCATCGCCCCTCTCACCATCCGCGTCCTTCACTGGGGTCCCAAACCCTCCATCATGGCCGCCGCGACCCTCATCATCGTCGGCAACTGGGTCCGCTATGGCGGCTCCCACTCCTCCAGCAAAGACGGCGGCATCTACGGCGTCGTCATGTTTGGTCAGATCCTCACCGGTCTCGCTCAACCTTTTGTCTTGGCAGCGCCTACCCGCTACTCCGACCTCTGGTTCACCAACCGCGGCCGCGTCGCCGCCACGGCACTCACCAGCCTCGCCAACCCCTTTGGCGCCGCCCTCGGCCAGCTCATCGTCCCATTCATCGTCACAAAACCAGAAGACATGTCTCAAGGCGTCCTCTACGTCTCCATCATCGCCACAGTCTTCGCCCTCCCCGCCTACTTCATCCCCGCCGCCCCTCCTACGCCCGCCGCGCCCTCCTCCCAGACCGAGAAGCTCTCCCTCTCCGCCTCGCTGCGCATCGCCTCCACCTCCCTCGAGCTCTACCTCATTCTCATCCCCTTCGCCTTTTACGTCGGCTTCTTCAACTCCGCCTCCTCCCTCCTCAACCAGATGCTCAAGCCCTACGGCATCTCTGACGACGAAGCTGGCATCGGCGGCGCCCTCCTCATCGTAGTCGGCCTCGTCACCGCCGCAGCCACCTCCCCCATCCTCGACCGCACCAAAAAGTTCCTCCTCGCCATTAAAGTTGCCGTCCCCATTATTGCAATCTGCTACCTCGCTTTCGTCTGGATGCCCGAGACCCGCGGCATCGCAGGCCCCTACGTCGTCCTCTCCATACTCGGCGCCTCCAGCTTCAGTCTCGTCCCCGTCGCCCTCGAGTACCTCATCGAGCTGAGCCACCCCATCAGCCCAGAAGTCACCAGCGTCGTCGCCTGGGCCGGCGGCCAGCTTCTCGGTGGCTGCTTCATTCTCATCTCCGACGCTCTCCAGGCCGGCGACGATGCCAGTCCCCCGCGCCACATGAAGAACGCGCTCATCTTCCAGGCCGTCCTGGCCCTCGTCATCATGCCCCTGCCCCTGTGCCTCGGCCTCTTTGGTCGCAAGGAGCAGACCGCCATGCGCAGAATCAGGTCCGACGAGGAGGGCATGCGCCAGGCATGATGTTCGGGGCAGATACCCCTGAGATGTTTTAGTTGTTGGTAGTAGCGAATGTTGATAGCGTTTCTCGTAATGTCGCCAGTCATGATTAGGATTAAGATGATGTATATACCCCCCGTTGCAGTTGTCATCACCTCCTCCCCGTAATGCCCTCCCACTCCCGCCGCAATCGCTCCATCTCACCCCAAGCCTTGGCCCCCGTCTCCTCAAACTCCTCTCGCGACTCGTCCGTCGTGTCCCCGGCGTACCATCGCCGTCCACTGATCCTCCGCATCACCCTCGGCCCCTCCTCCTTCTCCAGCTCCTCCCGGCTCACAACACTACCGTCCCAGCCCCATCCCTCAACTTCCGTCTGCTTGACATACGCATTGCCCCAGACATCAGTACACGAGCCCCATTTGACCTTGTTCGCCTCTTGCGTCTCGAGCTCGTCCCCGAGCGCGACCCACACCGACGCCGTCGCGCCCAGGTAGCCCGTCACCGGGTGCCATGTCGATCCAATCCACCGCGTCACGAACATGCTCAACCTGTAGAGCCACGAAAGCAGCCACGTCAGCGGGAAGAGGGTGCTGTGCACGACGCCTGGGTGTGTAAGGTATATGGCGGGCGGATGAGGCTTGGCTTTGCGGGTCTCGGGGTCTTCAATCGTCAGGAACGAGCTCGCGCCCTGCTTTTGGGACGCCGGGAGGTTGTAGGTAAGGGTGAGGAGATCGGTGAGCCGCTTGGAGCTTTCATAGGGGCCCAAGGACTTAAGGCCCTGGGGGTCGTCTAGGGAAAAGTCGTGCGCCGAAGGCTCGATGCTGCTGGTCCAGATGACGCGGCCGGGGGTTTCGGAGGGCGAGGCGCGGCTGAGGAGTGGGAGGAGCTCGTGAACCAGGAGGTAGTGGCCAAAGACGTTGGAACAGAAGATTTCGCCGAGGACGTGGGAGGAGGACTGCAGAAGTAAAGTCAGCAATTGCCAAAGTAAAGCAAGATGATCGGGCACTAGACATACCTTGCCGTCCTTGGACTTGTATCTTGTGGTACGGCCAACCTTGGCGACCTTGAAAGTCGGATAGGTGCACCCTTGGATGAGGCCCTGGCTCAAGAACTGTTTGATCAGGCCGAGCCAGTTGACGTGTGTCCAGCCGCCAAAGCCAGCATTCAGGATAACGGCATCAAGCTTCGGGATGGTGTATTCTGCTCCGGTCTTGTCGGTCGGATCACCAACGGTGCCCTTGACGAGCTGGTCGGCGACGGCATAGATGCTGTCCGGGCTGCACAGGTCGACCTGGACAGCAAGCAGATGCACGCGATCGATAGTATCCTGAGGGTCGTACGAGGACTCGTGTGATTCGTTCGACGCCTTGGCGGACAAGGACCCCGCGCGGGCGGCGAGGATTTCGGAGGCGGCAGCTTTGTGAAGGTGTTTTCGGAGGACGTCGATGGTCTCTTGGGACTTGCGCACGCTACGGGCTGTCGGGATGAGGATGAGGTGGGAGGAGAGGGAGCGCTTCGCGAGGAACTCGTCGATCAGGCGCTCGCCAGCTCCGAGGCCGATGCCGCTGCGGTCTTAAAGTCAGCATGTGGCAGGGGGCGGTCAAGGTCAAGGGATGATGGCGCACCTGTTTGCGCCTGTGATGAGCACGAAGAGCTGCTCATGGCTGGCCGCCTTGTCCCACGGGGCTCCCGGCATGTTGAGGGGGTGCTTTCGGTGGAATTGCGTTGACGAGGACTCGGTGGTCGTGTCAAAGGTCGACACCTAGGAATTTTACAAAGCAGAAGATTTGCGCTGAGGAACTTGAATTGGTGATGCTCTGCGCCTGCATTGGATCGGGTTGGCGGTGCCCCTGGCCGCAAAACAGAGTGCTGACGGGGTGCAGCGAGCCAATCATGTCCTCTCCCACCAGCTCCGCGGGGGCCCCCCTTGGACTGGATGCCGCGGCGGGACCTGTCCATCTCGCCCACCTCCACGTCATTCGATGAGATTCCTCGTCGTATTCGGGTCGGTGGGTCGCGGAAGCTCCCTTGCCGGATGGGGCGATGCTTGTTTTCAAGATGCCCTCTTCTTCACCTCCAGGGGCAATCAGACTATGGGGTTGGCTTCCTGGCAAAGACTCTGTTGCCTTTTTCAGCCTCCCGACAATTCAACCTAGTTGATCGACGACGGACGTCACTTTGGATTCTCAGGGCTTGAGCCGCTCACCCTCGAGCCTACATCATCATGTCGGCCATCTTTCGAGGCAGACCATCACTGTCCGTTAACATTCATGCTACTCGACGACCAATGCGAAAACCGCCCAGATGTCTCTGAGTCAAAAGAAAGAAAACAACCTGTCAATTGGTTAGGTTTGGGCGATGAATACCATCGCTGGGCGGTTTACTCCGGCCGGTGACGCTTAAACTTACTGATGCTGTCATCATTCGTCCCTCTAGGCGTCATCAGTCTAGAAGCCCCTTCCAACTCAAATCAACAAAATCAGTAGTCAATGTCTAACTAATCCCATTTAAAGCTTGAAATTGCAAATCACAGATTACAATACTTCACATCAGAAGCATGGCCAACAACACCAGGTCGAGCGACTGGCAGCATCGCCCCCCATATCTCCCTCCAGCACAGCTCGACAAGCTGGACCAGGAAAAGTCCGGCCGCGACTCTCCCTTTTCCAAAAAGATCGAAGGCACCTGCCACTGCGGCCGCGTGCGATACTGGCTTTCGAGCGACAAGCCCCTGGCCTCAAAATACTGCCACTGCAGCGACTGCCAGACCCTCCACGGCGCCCCTTTCCAGTGGGCGGCCATCTTTCAGAAGCATGACATGGCCTTCGAGCATGGCGTCCAAGACCTGGCCTTCTACGACTCGGGAAAGAAAGCCGCCGCCCATGCCCTACCCTGCAAGATCAGCTGCGCCAACTGCGGCAGCCGCATCATGGACGAGGGGCGCAACATGGTGCTTCTGTTCCCTCCGCTGCTCAAGTTCAAGGGCGACGAAGAGTTGAAGAAGAACTTTGCGCCGCAGATGCACATCTTTTACCCGCAGAGGGTCCTCGATGTCCCGGATGGAACACCAAAGTGGGCGGGGTTGAACGACAAGAGCGAAGAGGTTCCTGAGACGAGATGAGTGGAGGGGACAGCACAAGTGGATGTGCCTAGGACAAAGCCTTTGCCAGCACCTCGAGGAACGACGTGTATTGCGATATCCACGGGGCCAAATTTTAAATATCGGCGTATGGTATTTGAAGACTCTTGTCGCGGTTGTCCACCTCGCCAGTCGGTGCCTGTATCTTGTATGACCCTCAAAAATCAGCGGAAGCCTGAGGTGGCGTACGCCCCTTCTAATTGGTATGTGAAATAGCCTTGATAATAAACGGCGAATTCATCCTTTTTTCAAGCCACGAACTTACCTGAACTTCTCGTTAAAAGCCGCAATTGGCCAGCGTCAACTTGGAAAAAAAGTTCAATATCACGAACCGCCGCAACCAACAACATCCAATCTTCAGCCGATCAATTCCATCCAATCTGAACAGGAAGACCCGTCAAAAGTTCGCAATGCCACTCTTACCCGACTACGAAGGAATGTGCTGCATTTGCGGCAGTCCCCTATTCGATGAGGTGCGCAACGAAGAAATGAGATGGATGACCAAAGTCAAAATTGGTATGTATTCCAGCCCAAGCATGTGCAGTTGGAGTGGAAATCTATCCAAATCCGTTTTGTAACCTACAATTCCCTGGAGACTGTCGCTAATATGCCTGTATCTATCTTAGTGTACTGGCGTGGGTACCAAGCACACTCGCCCATCATGATTATGGCGAGAATTGGGATCGAGAAAGGCGACCGTACTGCTGGCATCCCGGCTCTATTCAGGTGCTCGACAGGTTCTGCCACAGATGGATGGCGAAGGGGTTGGATGACGATAATCCTCTGGAAGAACCAGAGATTCTAACAGAGACCATCCAGGAGTGTCTCGATAACAAACAGAAACCTTTCAAACGAGACCAAGTCAAAGCTTTCGGACCAGACTTGTTCGTTGTTCTGCCGACTGAGATTCTCTGCGAAATCCTCCGTTTCCTCCGTTACAAGGACGTCCAAAGTCTCCTCCAAGCTTCTGGGACGTTCGCGTCCGTCGAGTTGACCGAGTCATTCTGGAAGTCGAGATTCCTTCCTGAAGGCGAGTTGGGATGCCTGGTTCGGCTGAGGCAGAGATTCGCATCAGCCTCGCTCAGAGGACACTGGAGATACATCTTTGAGCGCCTACGACTCCAGTGCAGGGCTGATGTACTTTGCGAGAGTCATCACAACAACTTTGAAAACCGTTACAACTTTGTCAGGGTGTGGAAACTCGTCCAAGGCATCCATGAATTATTGGGTGTCATGCACAACAGCCTCTGCGAAGGAGAAATTCTAAGGTCCGTCTTCGACATGGAATACTACGAGATCAAATCGTATCTGGAGGAGAAGGAGAAGGCCATGAACCTTATTCGGACGACCTTCGACATTGAGAGAGAAGAGATCGTGTTGCGTCAACGTGGCGTTGCGCTGCCACTTGAAGGTGTCACCGCCGTCTTCGTGTCCTTCGTCAAGGTATTTGGTCGCCGTTACGTCTCTGGCATTTGGATCATGGACGGAAAGGGCCAGTCTCGAACCCTTGGCTACAGGCGAATTGCAACCGAAGTTCTGCTTGACTGCCAAAGTCCCGGGTCTCGCATCAGGGGTTTTGGAGTTGCTCGAGATCGGGACGGAATTCGAGGACTGGCTGTCATCTACGAGTCCGGTACCATGTCCTGCTGGCAAGGAGATGAAAAGGGTGCCAAAAAGACACGACTAATCCCGCAGTCTGTCTTGAAAAGCTCACTGCCGCACTACCTGGAGGGCGGGTTTGATGTAAGTACTAACCCCCACTGGGGCAATGGGCCGTCCGCTCACATTTACCAGGGCATCAGATTGGTTCGACTAGAGCTTTGTCTTCCCCCAGAGGCTATCGATTCTATCGTCCTTGGGCCAAAGCCACGTTTTCAGACCGTGGATTGGTACCCAGACCTCCCCAGCCCGAATCTTCGATTCCACGGCGGAAATGTAGACGGATACTGGGCCTGGAACGAGCGGGGAGTGCCACCAGATTAACCTTGCGTCTTCTACACTCTGTTTAGCAGCCCCGGGCGACCAGGTGGCTCGAGTCTCACTGGCATCACGTCCATGGCCAGGTACTACAACATGTTTGACTCTTTCCAATTCCACACAGGAGCTCCAGACAGAGACACTATGCACTTGGAGCCAAAGATCAAAAGCAGCCGCGCCTCGTACAGTACTTCAGACGAAGAACTAACCACCATCGATATCGATGGGCCAGGTGGCGAACGCATCACAGGTTTGGATATCTGGTTTAATGGTAGCCAGCAGTACCGTTATTGGAACCTTCCAACACATATGACAGTAAGTACGCTTCTTCTGCTGCCACAATGACAGCGCGACACGAGAATTTGTGCTGATATTGAACAGATTCTCACCAATCGGAAACGGGCGATCAAGGTCCCCGACCTGGGAGACAATGGGAGAGAACACAGCTATTCTGGTCGAACCAGAAGGGATCGCGCAGACCCCGACAGCACTGTCGGGTTTTGGTACATGGTGGTGAGTTCATTGACACATGGAGTCCTTCGTCGTACCCACGTGATGATGCTGACGAACACGCGTGCTAGAATTCAGCAGGAGTCGTGATGGATGTCGGTCTTGTATCAGTTCAGTCATCCGATGGAGGTCCCTGACGTCGACCCAAATTGGTGCGGAAGCTGGAGGACAAAAGCCTGATGTTTTGGGCCAGGATCGGCAAGATTACGAGCAAATCTTCCGACAAAGATGCTTAAGAGTGGCTACTTATGAAGAATTGAGGACAAGGGGGTGAAGAGGCCGATCCTGGGTTGTGATCGAGTTGCCATCGACAGTCACACCACGATTGGAGGAGGTACTGAGTATCCAGGCATCGATCTGGCTTCAGGACATGGTGCAAGGACTGGAAATTGAAGTTGTCGAATGTCGCCGAGTGTCTGGCCGATTCGTTGCGTCCCTAGAGTTGTTTGTCATAACGGTTGATGCGATCTGGAGATGCTGGCCGTGGCAGTGGGTTGTGGTTGACGGATGATGTGATGATCGAACGACTCAGACACTGACGGACGACAAGAACCTCCTTAGCCCGTCAGGTGGGTCGAAGCTCGGTGTGTCGCTGAGTCATCCGATGGACGTCGGTTGTGGCAATGTCGACAAGCAGCTCGGAGAAGCGCATCTCCCATCCCAATGGCCTTCTCCGTGAAACAAATCGCTCTCCGTAACTCTCCTTCGATCATCAGCTTCTCCTCGGCACTTCTCAAAAGCCAATGCAGGCAAGACACTTCTTATCTCGAGTTGTCGTCGAAACGCCGTGGACCCGTTGGCTGGACCCTTATCTGGGCCCGTTCCTGACGGCGTCTTCTCCGCGGGCGTCTGAACGCCCCTAAAGAGCCGCGCCGTCTCGGAGGACAACGCGGGTCACTGATTGGCCACATGTCGGCTTATCTCGCCAGATCGGGCCCCTTATCTCTCCCACGTCGGGCCCGCGCAGGGAAAATGTCTCGACGACAACCACGAACCACAAACTTCCCGGAGCCGTCCCTCCAGCCGTCCCTCCGATAACTTGCACGTCGCCCGCAACAGCCCACGAAACGACACGGACCAGGGGCCCAGGGCCCAGATCAGAACACTGATCGCCTACATCCCACCGCCCGCCCGCCACCCACACCACACGCCACCCCTCCTGCCACTGCGCATTTGGTCACGGAACGGAACTAGTCATGGTTGACCTGCCGCCAGGGAACCGTGGAGATGTGCCGCTGCCGATTGCAACACACGCCAATCACGCAGCTCCCATATCGCCATTTCTCATCCCTCAGCGGGCGTCTGGCCCTTTCCCCATGCCATGGTATGCGTCTCCGGCCTTGATGCCCCGGAGATGCTCGATCTCGAGACCCAGTTTCTCCCGGCTGGTGCCCCCGAGCGGCCTGACGTTCACTTCATTGCTTGCTGATCTGCTCGGCAGACGACCTAGACCAGGTGGCGCGCGCGACATCTTTGCTGTTGCATCTCCTCCGCCGAGTGATATTTCGCCGTACCTAGACCGTAGTCTTCAAACTTGGATTCTTTCTTCCCATTTCTCTCTTCTTTCTTCATTGACCGTACCGTGATACCCCTCGAATACCCCTCCTCAGTCGCTCGGCGACGCCTCTCGCACTGATCACACACTCACCAACAAACACACTCCCGAGACTCGGTCTACATCATGGCTGACGCGGTGGTCTCTCGGAAAAAGCTGGTGGTTGTCGGCCTGGGAATGGTCGGCATCGCCTTCATGTAAGTCGTGCAACGAGCAGCCGCCTTGGATGGGGCCGGCAGACTGACCTCCTCCAGCGAGAAACTGCTCAAGCTCGACACCCGGACACGCAACTGGGACATTACCGTTATTGGAGAGGAATCACACCTGGCCTACAACCGAGTCGGCCTCACAAGTTTCTTCGACCACAGGAGGATAGAGAACCTCTACCTCAACCCCAAAGAATGGGTATGCAGCACCCCCCGCTTCTCCACTGCCGAGCTCGACTGACCCCCCACCACAGTATCACAGCACCCCCGAAGGCTCGCTGGGCTACCACCTCAACACGAAAGTTACAGATATCGACTCGACAGCCAAGACGGTGACGTGTTCCACCGGTGATGTCGTCTCGTACGATATTCTGGTCTTGGCCACCGGCTCGGACGCCGTTCTGCCCAGACACACCCCCGGTCACGACGCCAAGGGCGTTTTCGTGTACCGCACAATCGATGATCTGATCAACCTCATCGACTTTGCCGACAAGAGGAAAGGCACTGTCGGTGCAGTGGTGGGCGGTGGCCTGCTGGGACTCGAGGCCGCAAAGGCCATGATGGACCTGGAATGCTACGACAAGGTCAAGCTGATCGAGCGCAACCGCTGGGTTCTAAGCCGGCAACTGGACAGCGATGCGGGCGGCATGGTCGTTTCGCAGGTGCGGGATCTCGGCCTCGAGGTCCTTCTCAGCAAGCGCGTTGGCAGCATCGAGGTCGATGAGGAGAACCACGTCAAGGGTGTGGTCTTTGAGGACGGCGAGAAGATGGACTGCTCGACCATTTGCTTCGCCATCGGCGTGCGGCCAAGAGACGACCTGGCACGCAAGGCGGGCATCAAGTGCGCCGATCGCGGCGGCGGCATCATCGTGAACGATGACCTGAGCACCAACATTCCCGACATCTACGCCATTGGCGAGTGCGCCAGCTGGCAGACGCAGACCTTTGGTCTTATCGCGCCCGGCGTTGAGATGGCCGACATCCTCTCCTTCAACCTCACCCAGACCCACCTCCACGAGCCCAGACAGTTCAAGAGGCCCGATCTCAGCACCAAGCTCAAGCTTCTGGGCGTCGACGTGGCCAGCTTTGGCGACTTCTTCGCTGACCGCGACGGTCCGCAATACCTGCCTCCCAAGTACGCCAAGAAGGCCAAGAGCGAGGAAAAGCAATCAGCCATCCAGGCGCTCACCAACGGCCTGCCACCGGCGCCGGTCAAGGCGCTCACTTACCGCGATCCGTTCCAGAACATTTACAAGAAGTACATCTTCACCGAGGATGGAAAGTACCTCCTGGGTGGCATGATGATTGGCGACACGAAGGACTACATCAAGCTGGTGCCGATGGTCAAGAACATGAAGGAGCTCGAACAACCCCCAAGCGAGCTCATCCTCGGCGCCAAGAAGGAGGGCGAGGACGACGGCGACGACCTTCCCGACGACACTCAGATCTGTTCGTGCCACAATGTCACCAAGGGCGACGTTGTCGAGGCGGTCAAGAGCGGCTCCTGCACAAGCATTGGCGACGTCAAGGCCTGCACCAAGGCGGGCAGCGGCTGCGGTGGGTGCATGCCCCTCGTCACGACCATCTTCAGCAAGGCCATGGCATCGATGGGCCAGGAGGTCAAGAACCATCTCTGCCCTCACTTCAACTACAGCCGCGCCGACCTTTACAACATCATCATGGTCAAGAGGCTACGCACGCTGCCCGAGGTCATGCGTGAGGCTGGCAACGACAAGGACTCCCTCGGCTGCGAGGCCTGCAAACCCACGCTCGGCAGCATCTTCAGTTCGCTCTGGAACAGGCACGTCATGGCCAAGCCCATGCACGGTCTGCAGGACACCAACGACCGCTTCCTCGGCAACATCCAGCGCAACGGCACCTACAGTGTCGTGCCGCGCATGTCTGGCGGTGAGATCTCGCCGGAGAAGCTGGTCGTCATCGGCCAGGTGGCTACAAAGTACAACCTGTACACCAAGATCACGGGCGGCCAGCGTATCGACATGTTTGGCGCGAAGAAGCAGGATC
Source organism: Plectosphaerella sp. P0831 (assembly GCA_014635975.1). Lineage (NCBI taxonomy): Eukaryota > Fungi > Ascomycota > Sordariomycetes > Glomerellales > Plectosphaerellaceae > Plectosphaerella > Plectosphaerella sp. P0831. The sequence continues at coordinate 85,777 of JACAFV010000064.1, read as the reverse complement.
TGCCCGAGATCTGGAGGGCCCTCGTCGCGGCTGGCATGGAGTCGGGTCACGCCTACGCCAAGTCACTGAGAACCGTCAAGAGCTGTGTCGGCACGACGTGGTGCCGTTACGGCGTTGGCGACAGTGTGGGTATGGCTGTTCGTCTGGAGGAGCGGTACAAGAGTATCCGCGCGCCGCACAAGTTCAAGGGCGGTGTTAGTGGCTGTGTCCGCGAGTGTGCCGAGGCCCAAAGCAAGGAGTGAGTTTGCATGCCCTCTCTACCCTGAAAACGTTTATTGACAAGGACTGTAGTTTCGGCCTTATTGCCACCGAGAAGGGCTTCAACATCTACGTCGCCGGCAACGGTGGTGCCAAGCCCAAGCACGCAGAGCTCCTCGCCAAGGACGTGCCGCCGACTGAGGTCATCCCCATTCTCGACCGATACCTCATGTTCTACATTCGCACGGCCGACAAGCTGCAGCGTACGGCGCGCTGGCTGGAGAACCTCCCCGGCGGTCTCAAGTACCTGCAGGAGGTCGTCCTCGAGGACAAGCTGGGCATCTGTGCATCTCTCGAGTCGCAGATGCAGGAACTCGTCGACTCGTTCTTTGACGAGTGGGCCGAGGCGATCAAGGACCCGGCAGTGACTAAGAAGTTCAAGCAGTTTGCCAACACGGAGGAGACTGTCAACAACATGGAGGTTGAGATTGACCGTGGCCAAGAGCGGCCGGTGTACTGGGCCAAGGACGACGCGGGAGCATCGGCGATGGAGGACTTCAAGACGCTGCGCGACAAGTGGACTTCGACGGCATGGCAGCCCATGCTCGAGGCGAGCTTCTTCGCCGGGGCCGACGACACGCCCAACGGTATTTCGGCAACGGTCAAGCGCGGCGACACGCAGCTGGCGGTGTGGCGGGTGCGCGGTCGGTACTACGCAACGCAGCAAATGTGCCCGCACAAGCGCGCCTTCGTGCTCTCAGACGGCCTCATCGGCGAGTCGGCGCCCAACGTCGACACCAGCCGGTCAGCGACGCCAACAAGCAACCACGAGAGCGAGTGCGACGACGCCAAGAAGCCCGACAGCGCGTGCAGCAGCAACGGCGACACGGAGCGACCGGCACCGTGGGTGTCGTGCCCGTACCACAAGCGCAACTTTGACCTCAAAAACGGCGACTGCAAGAACGACGCCGACATGAGCATCGCAACGTTTGACGTGGAGGAGCGCGCCGACGGGCACGTGTACATCCGGCTGCCGCCTGTGGAGGAGCTGGACGCGGCGCTGGGCACGAGCAAGTGGAAGGTCAAGAAGGGCGAGGGCCTGTCGCAGTTCGAGGAGATGGACAAGAAGACGGGCTTCAAGGGTATTCGTGGCAAGAAGCCGGGTCTGCGGCCGATGGCGCCGCTGATCATGAAGAGGCCGGTGGAGCTGATGTCTGGAGGATGCGGTTCGGCGCCTGACTGGTAGACAAAAGGGCGGTCGGTATATGTAACGGCGTTGGATATTTGAAGATGGCGTATGGATGGACGGGTATATATATTGAACTGGTTATATGTCTGATGAATACCGATTTTTAGAGACATGGTCGTGATCGATGCTGGGCCGTTCAGTGACGACCCTTACCACGACCACGATACTACTCCAGCGACTGACCCCTGTCGTCGCGGCACATTGCCCCTGGGAAGCGAGGATTGGTGGCGTTCAGCTGGGGTTAGCTCCAGCGACCATGCGCAGTAGCTGGACGCTATCACGGGCTTTCACGACCTCTGTGGTGAGGCTGACTCCAGTGTCAGGGGCTTGCTTTTGCTTCTTCAATTTTGCCATTTGCATCTCCAACAGCCTGGTGATGGCATGACCTCGCGGTCTCATCTCTGTCACACAACCATTGAGACTCTCAAGCCGCCACGATGCCCGACTCATCGCTCGCATCAGACATCATCACCTACGTCGGCGTGCCGCTGGCGGTCCTCGGCGTCCTTCCAATCCTCTACAACACCCTCGCAACCCTAGCAGCCCTCTCCCGCGTGCGCCGCACACTACGCTCAGCGCGTCTCACCGCCCTCACGCGCTCCGATATTGTCAACCGCATCATCGAGGTCGACCTCCCGCGATACGCTGTCACCCCGCATCACCGGTCTCATCCGCCAGCAGCGCGCGCGGCATACTGGACGTTGGCGCCACATCCGAGCGCCGTGCCGGGAGGATCGTGGACTGTGTTCAACTGGCGCGCGACTGCCATTGGGGTGCGTACGCAGCGTATCGAGTATGCTGATCAGCTGCGCCAGCCGCAGTGTGAGGTTGGTCTTGAGGATCTTGTTTGCTATTTGCTCGATTTGGGCGCCGTGCCTGATCCGCGCGGATGGCGGATGTTGAGGAGCGCTGGGCTGTGGACGCCTGTGGGATGCTGTCTTATGAGGGTACCGGGGGGTGGAAAGGCGTTGACGGTTGCGCCGGGGGAGGACTCGGAGGGACATTTGAGTCTGAGTGTTGCTTGGGAGGAGGAGTGGACGGCGAGGGATCATGAGTCGCTGCCTCCGTACTGGGTGCGGCTGCCGGCGCCCAAGGGGAAGCTAGCCAAGGTCGAGGCCGAGGCCGAGGCAGCTGAGGAGAGTGTTGATGTGAAGAAGATGCCGGATGTCAAGGTGGAAGAAGAGCCCGCATCATCACCACCACCAGCATCCATCGTCTGCAAAATTTCAGAGCACGGCGTCGTTACGGCACACCACGAAAGCGACATCCAGACAAGAGAAGCCGAGCCGGAACCCGAACCATCAATGCCATCCCGAGCCCCGACCCTTGGCCTCGACACCACCGACGAGGCCTACCTCGACGACGACCTCCCGCCACCCTACGTCCCCTCTCTCTCCATCTCCCACCTAACGTCATACACCGGCACAACAGCAGGAATCTGGTTCGCCTCGGCCGCAACAGCGTACGGCACCACGCCAGGCACAGTGCTGTGGAATTACCGCATCCCCGACGCTCTTCTGTCCTTTTGCCGCAAAGAGTCGATGCCATGCGGTGTACTCGAGGTGTTGGGCCTTGTTGACTCCTCAGCGACGCCCGAGTGGCGCTCACACGCGCCGGGCGATGATCCTCATGTGCGGAACGTCGAGTTGCTGAGCAAGAGGTTGCGCGAGCAGAGGCTGGAGATGGAGAAGGAGGCGCGGCTGAAGCCGGAGGAGCGGTCGAGGGCTGTTCGGGAGCGGATGCAGCGCGAGGCGATGCAGAGGCTGGAAGATCGTGAGTGGCTTTCATTTCGTTTCCTGGGCTGAGATGCTGATTTGGTGTGTAGATCGCGACAGTATGCGTGTAGCGGTGCGGGATAAAGAAGCGCGGCTGCTGGATGCCATTCATTCGGCCAAGTGGTCACCATGCCAGGTCGCACCTCATGCTCTACGTTGGCTGCAGCAACATGAGAGACTGGGACACCTCTTCGTGCCGGGAGTCGAGACAGCACAGGAACCAGTGGCGGCAAGACCTGGGAGTCTACCGGTGAATCCGGTCAGTGCCCTCATCAAACCATATCTGGGCCCATTGCTTCACACGCTGGTGTTAGATACGAAGCTTTCAGCAGCAGTCATGGCGGCGCTTGACAGTTGGAGGACATGGTCTGACAAGGGTGGGATGAGGCGCGAGGATCTGGACTTGTTGATGGGACAGTCTGGGGAGGAAGAAGGCGAGGAGGGGAGTGGTCTGGCGGCGTCTCCAGCGGCTGCACTGGCCATGGCGAGTCTTGTTGCAGCGGTCATTGGGTCGGTCAGCGAAGGAAGTCATGGGCTGGGAGGGCCGGGGATCGGGGGACCGGCGGCTGAGGCATCTCTGGGGGCGGATCTGAGGGAGGCGCTGCGCATGTGGCCCAAGGTGCGTCTGGGTTGAAGACTCGGACGGTCAGGCTCAGGGGTTCAGGGGTCACGATAGCCCCCTGTAAAGACTGTGAGCCCAATGGGACACTCCTGAAGAAGCCAATCGACCGCCACAAGCGCCACCCGCAACCGCTATTACTCTTATTTAATCCTCATCTGCTGCTCCAGCTGAACAGCCCTCGACCAAAGGAGGATGCTTCCCGAGTGTGTCAGAAGTGAGCTAGTACTTACACGGGTGTCAACAGATGCCGAGCTTTGGGTGTCCTGGTTCAACGGTGTTGGCGCGGACAAACCAGTAGGTCAAATGTTTGATCGTCTAGACATGGTACTGGAGGGTGTGTTGAAGGTGTCTGTCCAGATGGAAGCTTGCTTCGGCGAAAGGGGGTGACACTGTCTCATGGAACTTTGCTTCCAACTTGCCATGAATGCATGCGCTTTTAGACAGTTGAATAAATCAACGAGTGAGAAGACTGTCAATTATACAAGGCAAAGAGATCCATCACCCAAACTGTCTTCAGGAGGTCATCACTGGCTCCCTCGGGATATCACCATCACACCGAACCTCACCGAAACCACCCCTCCACACCGAGCCACCACGACTCGGATCAGACGGACTCCTCCTGACATTGCGTGATTGCCAAAGGCAATTCGCCATGCAACCCCGGCTGCAGTGTCACTTTAGCGCTGCCCACCACCAAACTGCCATAAGACCCCAGCGCCCACAGTCATCGACAAACCCCGCCATGGACGAGTCTGCAATCATTTGACACCCAAGGGTCATTAGCATCGACATAACAGAAGCCATTGGGCCGGACTGACCCATCTTTCATCATGGGCGGTGTTCCCACAGCCGAGATGCCCCTCGCGCAGCTTTACCGCAAGAGGGCCATTGATCGCGAGAACCAGCGCTACCACAGGTGCGTTGCATGACTTGCCATCGTCCTCAGACTTCCCCTCGAAGCCTCCCCGGCTGACAACCGCAGACAAAAGAACAAGAACCGCCTGGCCGACCTCGAAGCACAGGTCAAGACTGCCAATGAGAAGCTGGCCAAAGCCGAGGAGCGCATTGCTCAACTCCTCAACAAAGCCGAGGAGCGCATTGCTCAACTCCTCAAAGAGATCAAAGAGAGGGAAGCTCCGCGCGACCCTCCCGAGGCCACAGATACCTCGTCTTTCCCTCCCCGCCACCCTTGGGGCATCGCCGACCTCACACCCCAGGAGCTGACCCCCGACTCGCACCACCCATCATCACCCACACCCGAGCCCGAGGCCCCCGCCGAAGACGACCAAACCCTCTCCTCATGGTCCGTTCAAGGCCTCCTCCCGCCCTCCTCCGCCCCAGCTCTCCACGACCCCATCGTCTGTGAGCTTCTTCCTGCCCCCTCCTCCAACCCTCTTCCACTAACACCACAGTCCCATACGATCTCGCCCACGACCTCGCCCACGAAACCCAAGTCCCCGATATTCACCCCACAGACTCTGAAGAATTTGCTCCAGCCCGTGAAGAAGCCAACCGCATGCGTGCCCGTGGCTCCGTCTGGACTCATCTCCCCAAGCACTGCTCCGCCCTCAGTCCCCTGGGCCGCATCACTCTAAGCCTCATCGCCCAACGCCCGGCCGACCTCACGACGAGCGAGCTCACAAACTCCCACTTCCCCAGCGTGAATTCCCTCCTCAACCCTTCCTTCGCAGACCACGACCGCCCCATCGCATCGACCATCGCCCGCCACCTGGCATCCGTCGTACGAGTTGCCACACTGCCTGAGAAGCTGGCTGTACGTCAACCCTCTCCCTCCTTCTCACCTAAGCTCACTGCTGACACTTGACACTGCCATTAGCTCCTTTACATGAATGCTCTACTTGTCCGCTGGCAGATCATCCCCACAGAGGGGAACTACCTCGCGATACCAGACTTTCTCCGTCCCACCCTCTTACAAATTGTCGTCCCCCATCCACCAGATATCGACAACATGGTCTGGTAAGATATGCATTCACCTTCACCCCATACATTCTTCGCGCCTTCTGACACGTATAGGCCCGAGGGCCGCAACCGTATGATCACCCAGATGGACCATACCGACTGCCCCCGATATGCCCGTCTTAGCACCAGCACTATCAGTATCAACTGGCCACATGGTCTCAACAGCATGATCGAGGGCGACTCGGATCGCGACTATGTCATGCGCCCTGCCTTCATCGAGCATATCAGGAACCTCGACAACTGGAACACGGGCCAAGCTGTTGTCGACGCCTACCCCTTCCTCAAAGGGGCCGTAAAGGTCGGGCCACCGGCTGATGGGCCATAAAACGAACGGACTAGTATTTTTCTTCTTCTCTGTACTGGCGAGGGCTCAGGGGTCGCCGTGATGACCCCTGATGGCAGGACTGTTACGCTGCCCTCGAACAAATGACCGTGTACGAACCAGAACGCTATACCCCAGCTTATACCCCCGCTCGAAATCATACCTTTTTCAAGTCAAGCTACCTCCTTCCCCGATCCATCCATTTTGTTGTGCTCTCGCATCGTATAACCTGAAGCGCTAAGAGGATGAAACATGGAAACAACGCTTGAATACTTCGACTTCTGACAAGCAGACTCACCATAGTCGAGCACCGGCCGTCCATCACCCCCATCTCCGAAGAGGCAACCGTGAAACAGCCGCCCCGCGATCAGCAAACAACCTCATCATCTCGTCGAACCGCCGATGACATCTCCACGAAGTCGAGTAAGTCTGCCACGCCGACCGCAATCCCTCCAGACTCACGCCCCCTACCAGGACCCTGAGCAAAAACGTAACCCTCTCCTCTCCCGCCGGGTTCCGTCCCCCCTGCACAAACGCGCTCCCATGCAAAAGTACATCGTGCAGCGCTGTGTACCCCTCCTCATCCTCCACCGACGTGTCCACCATGCCCTCGCCCACTAGCCGCTGCACAAATGTCCACAGCCGACAGATGGACATGTTGAACAGCATCTGGGACAACAGCACCCGCAGCACCTGAGCGGGGTACCTCTTCCCACCAGACCGATCCAAGAAACCGCAGAGGAGGATGTCCAGCGATGACCACTGCCGTTCGTCAAGCGCATGGTGCGCGTTCCCGCAAGCCTGGATGTACGCCTGCAGTCCGCCAACGAGAATCTCAAGCGGAAACCTGAAGCTTTGAAAGCGACGGTCGTATATGGGAGATGCCGCATCTGCGTTGCTGGCGAGCATCCGCCCCAGGGGCACAATCAGTGCAGCCAGATTGGTCTCTGCTTGCGCCAACACCATGTGCAACGGCGTCACGCCCCCAGCATCAGGCATGTTGACGTCAGCTGCGCCAAAGGCGGCAGTCCGGTGGTCGAGAATCCGATACACCATTTCTCTCCTCGTCGTGTCCGCGCACCACCGCTGGTCTCTCACGCGGTGGTGCAGAAGCGTATCCCCTGAAGAGTCCCTTTGGGAGAGGTTCGGGGACGGGTTCGATTCCAAAAGCGCATCCAAAACGGGCAGTGAAGCGGCATGATAGAGCGGGCTCTGTCCTTGGCGGTCGCGACGGTTGGCATCCCCTCCGGCTTGCAAGACCATCCGGACAATGGCAGGGTCCCCGTACCTGACGGCGGTATGAATAGGAAACAGTCCATGTGCATCAGGAATATCCAGCCGACAGCCCTGGGCAAGGGTGTCCCGCACTTGCGGGGCGTTCTCTTGGCGGATGGCCTCGTGGAGGGTCGTCTCGAGGGACATTCCAAAGAGGTTGCTGCTGGTTCCAAAGGGGTCCAGGGTATGTCCGAAAGCCAAATGATCATGTGTCCCTGTCCCATCCATGTCAGAATCTGGGGTCGGTGGAGGTCGATGTAGCCTTCGGCCGGGGGAAGGCATCAAGCTCTGCATGGGAGACAGGGCGAGATTGCCGGGATATGGCAGGTTTGTCCTAACAAGAGTCAGACTGGGGCCACGCAATAGGAAGAATTCAGGGTAACAGACGATGAAAAGGCCAGGCCTGTGCTCCCAGGAAGCGATCGAGCCGTAAAGGCATCTTGATAGTCCTCGCCTTTTGGAGAAAGATCGAGGTCAAAGCCGCCGCCCCCTTCTTCTTTGATATGCAACGACGGCATCGACGCTGAGTGCGAAGGGGACGGAGTCGTAGCTGGCGGACTCGGCGGGAGATGCTGCTGCTGTCTCTGAATCTTCCGCTCGTTGCGTTTCTTGCAGTTATATTTCTCCATTCCCCATCTGTCGAAATGAAAGCGGTACGCTCGCTTGCTGCAACGAGAGAAACAGTCAACGCCGGACACAAGCAATAAAAAACCAAGAACACGAACAAGAACAAGCATCCACTCACGACGCGCGAAAGTTGAAGTCCCTCAACATGTCGTCCATCACATCATCCAGCTTCTTCCCCTCTTCAATGTACAGCCTCGTCAGCTCCGCCCTGTGTGCCTCCCAGTTCCGGCCCATGCTTGATCTTCCCGCCTCGGGGGCGAAAATACAACGTGGTAAACGGGGCACTGGGCAGGGCGAGACAAAAAGAGGGGAACAACGTCGATCAACAAGGTGCAAGCAGGATGAATTGAGAGAAATAGAAAGAAACAGAACTGGTTTAGCGGGATGTAGCGCGGGACGCGCAGATTATCATGTCGCCAGCATTAAGCCACAGCCTGATTTCCTCTCTTCTCCCGTCCGAGGCTCTGCCTCCATTGAGGCTGTGACTCCCATGCCCCGCGCCCGCGCAGAAGGCAACAGACAAGTGAGGCGGACTGAATCTCGATACATTTGGAGGTGCTGATCGCACACTTGTGCACATGTTGGTACTGGGCTGGAGTATTCGAGACGCCTAGTTGTCTGCATGCCATGCTTCGCGGCGAGGCCTGTGGCAGCAGCGGGCAGACGTCAATCCTGTGTGATCAGGAATCCGCCGAGGTGCAGTGCCCAGTCTGAGGAGAACACCTGTTCATCCTCAAGGCTGTCGGCAAGCCATGGCGAAGGGCGAAGGGACCTCGAGTGTTTCTTTTGCTTCTCGGGGCAGTATTCAAGGCAGAAGTGCCATCTCAGAGACTCGGTGAGTCTGCACCTGGTGCTCCCATCGTGACGCCCTAGCTTCGAGTTGATTGCTATCTGCAGTTCTGGCGTTCCCTTCGACCGCCAGCAAGTCCATGGCGTCTTGCTGGTCCAGGGCAAGCTGCATTCAATGGGGAAAGCTCTTCGGTCAGCTCTGGCCAATATGCGAACGACGAGAATCAGGCTAAATGGTCAGCACGCGCACTCACCGAGAGCTCGACGCCACAAGTGTGGTCGCCTTGTCTGAGGTGTGACAGACAACACGACGTCGAGCTCGCCCGGCCACCACCAACTCGGAGCTCACCCGACCAAAACCCTCGGAGCTTTTCGCAGTCCGATAATGTGGTTCGTCGAGACGCAGAAGCCATGTCCCTGCTCAATTGATGGTGGCGCTGCCCGTCAGCCTCGGTCTCACAACTGCGCTTTTGAGGTGTTTTAGCTTTGAATGATTTCTCGAGGAAGTGCGTAAGAAAAGTCGTGGATATATTATACTATCATCATCGTGAAATTACGGCCATGTAGAAAGCCCACCGTTGTTGATATCAGTGCATCGCAATGCCCGCAGGAACGTCCCGGGCAGAATTTGACAGACAACCTCGTTTTCGTGGATCCTCATCCCCTTCGGTCTGAAGAGGGTGCGGGAAGGAAAGGCGGCTAAAAAGTCGGTGACGTAACATAGACCGCCCGTCAGCCTCACTTTTGCCCCGTCGGCGCAAGGTAAAGACGAGCTTAGCCGCCATATCAGCCTCTACCGAAAGCATTCTCTTACTGCTTGAGATCAGCAGGAGGAGCGGCGGCGGCGGGTGCAGACGCGGGCGCTGGGTCAGCCGTTAGACCGGCCTCCTGCGCCTTGTGGTCGTCGATGGCCGGAGGCGTGGTGGCCGGGGAGTGCGGGGGCGGCGAGAACTTGGCACCTTGCTCGACAACGGGGGATGCCGGCGTAGAGGAAGCGGCGGCGGGCCCGGTGGCGCCGGCGACGCCGCTGATGATGTGGAACCACTTTTGAGCGTCGGCAGCCGTGTGCGCCTTGAAGTTGAGCTCGGTGGAGCCGGTGAGCTTCGCGCTCATCGACTTGCTCTTGTCCTTGCCCTTGACGTTGAACTTTTCGCCGCTGGGGGTGCCGATGACGGCGTCAGGCAGGTAGATGGAGAGTTGAGGCTGGGGGTCGTTGCGGGCGTTGTCCGAGTCCTTGAACTCGTGCAGGAACTTTGCGGGGGTGACGACGTAGTAGCCAGCTGAGTAGCCCCAGGACAGCTTGTTGCGAGACTTGCGCTCGAGGGATCCCTCGATCAAGGCCTTTGTGGAGGAGTGGTCCATGTTGGGGAAGGTGATGTCCTCGACGGCGCGGGGCGGCTCGTTGGGGTTGATGAGGCGGTCGCCGGAGCGGTTGATGAAGCCGTTCCACTCAAAGTCGGGGGGCACGCGCTGGACAGCCTGGAGCATGTCGTAGTGCAGGGCACGAGTCTTTTCGCCTTGGCCGCCGGCGAGGAGGGTGAAGGACTCCATGGCCTGCTGAACGACCTCGATGACGTGGGCCTCGAATTGCTTGAAGTTTGTCTGGACGGCGATGAGGTCGTTGCGGTTGTTGTTCTCCTCGAGGACCTGCTTGTGGAGGCGGTGGATGACACCACGGTTGAGGACGTAGGGGTCGTCGGCGCCGGTGAACTTGCCGCCGCTCGACTCAAAGGCAGCAGTGTGCTGGCCTAGCAGCTCAATGTGCTTCTGGGTGCTGTTGCGGGCCTTGTCGACCTCCTTGGCGGTCTTCTCGACGCCGCTGGTGAGTTCCTTGCTCTTAGCCTTGATCTCCTTGTGCAGCCGGTCGAGGATGGGGAGGACGGAGCCCTTGATGCTCTTTTCTGTTTCAGCATTTGTGTTGATGAGGGCCTGGGTGTTGGAGCGCATGTTTTCAAAGTAGCCAGCGAAGCCACCGAGGCTCTGGTCAAAGTGGTGACCCTCCTTGAGCGGACTGGAGATGGTCTTCAACACGCGCTCGTACTCCTTAGCCTGAGCGCGGTGAGCCTTCTCCATGGCCGTCATGTAATCCTCGAGGTAGGCGACGGCGTGCTTCCATGCCTGGAGTCGCTCGGCCAGGAGGCCAGCAGTCTGTTGCGCAAGCGGTCAGCGGGGTGATGGGGGAAGGAGGAAGGGGGAAGGAGTGCTCACGCTGGTGGGGTCAATCTCTGTAACGCCGCCATCGCTGGTCAGGCTGGTGAAGCCAGTGGCCGCCCTCGAGGGGAGTTCTGTTGTGGGAGAGGTAGCGCTCATGGTCGAGGGATGCGCCGTCGTCGTACGATTAGGGGTGGTGGTGATGGTGTATCAGAGGGAGCGGTGGAGGAGGTGTATTTTGTGAGGGTCGGTCCCAATTCAGGGTCCAGGGCAATATGGATAGGAGGGAGGGGCGGGCAGGCCTTTTAAAGATACGATCGGAGCGCACGGAAGAGATGGCACTGCATTCGGACTTCGGGTCGTGAGGTCGGGTTGCGCATGTGGTGGGTGTCGGTCGTATCCCTGGGGAGCAGGAGCTCTTTCCCACGTTGGGGGGAAATTGAGCTCCCGCCCTCAATGACGTTTCTCCACACCCATCCGGAGGCTGTGGCCGGTGCACCTGAACAGGTGCCTCTCGATGTACCCCGAAGCACAAATTTGGTAGGGCGGTACTTGATCACAGCTGAACAGGGGAGGGGCCAGCGGCCACGGCGGGTCCGATCTCCAGGCTAAAACCCCACTCGGCCAGCTCCTCCTTGGCCCATTTCTTGGTAGGGGACCAGCCAGGGCGCCCCAAGGGTCGCTGTGCTGGCTTTCCAAGTCGTGCATTCCTTGCGCTGATCAACCCTTCCGTCCCGCGGGTCACCCACGACTCGACATCACCATGCGCCCAAGTCGACAGTATCAGAGCTTGGCTCTCACCTGGAGCGGGCGAAATACCGAACACTCTCAGAGGGAACGCTTCCAAGACGTAACGCAGCCATATCATCACACCATCAAAATTAACTGCAGTGTGGCGGCACACATACCCTATCCCATCCCACCTCTGGCTCGCCGCCATTCATGCTAACCGCCGCCCTAGCTCGCAACCGGTCTCACCAATGCTGGAATGCCCCCAAAAATTCAAACTAAAAAACCTTCATGACGTCACAGAACCCTGCATCTCCATGCCTTCCGATCATCTTCGGCTCGCCCAAGGGTGGGATGTAACCCCCATCCCCAGGATAAACCCGGGCGGCCTCACGACTCCAGACGAACAGGAACCAAGCACTGCCAAGAAATGACGATACAACCCCCGTTCGGGACACTGCCCTTCCGTACCAGCGGCATGGCGTCAGATCTGCTATGCGCTCGCAAGGATGCGGTGGGTACCCGTTCCATGGCATGGGGTGTCCGGGTCTAATTCACATGTGCTGGGTCACACAAGACAGATCAAACTTGTGTGGCCAAGTATCATCTCATCTGATACCTGCATCAGGGCGCAGATCGGCAAAGGGAGGCAACCTCAACCTTGAGGTGGCACAAGCCGCCGGCCACCCCGCGGACCAAAGCCAGGGGTCGGTCACAGTCACATTCCCAGCACGAGGAGACACCCAAGTGAAAGTAAACAAAATCGTTCTTCGGCATTGATGCCTTTCTATCAGTCCTTCTCCAACTATTTTGTGCCGTCCTGCCGGGCCGCATCCACGGCCTCGCGCAGGGATTGGTATCCCATTTGTCAACTCGAAAAAGAGCAATCCGCCCAATAAAGAGAAACGCCGTCCATGCCCTGTCATGTCCTGATGCCTTGAAGATATTATGAAACCGCTGGGTGTGTATGAAAAAGAATATGGTGCTGTGGTGCCAAATGGAGAGGAGAGAGAGAGAGAAGAGGTATTTTCAGCCCCTTCTAGTAAATCCGGTCGCGAGCCTGGATGAGATGCAGACGCCTCTCCTCAAGACTCTGCGCCGGCGTGACGCCTCCGCTGCGGGGAGACCGGCTCAGGAGACTCTGGAGGGAATTCGTCCTCGGCAGGCTGCTAGACGGAGAACTCGGCGTCGTCCGCGACTGGGCGGCCACCGCGCCCTGAACCTGTCCCTCGATGATGACGTCGAGGGGGTCGATGGCCGGACTTTCGAGGGGCATCGGCGTCGTCGGGGCGCTCATGGCGGAGAGGTAGTCGGGCAGCGACTCGGTCATGGTCTGCGCCCTCGAGCGGGCGGGCGTCTTGATGGCCGTCGAGTAAGAGGGCACCTTGCTCAAGGCGTTGAGGTCGATGGCCTCAATGTGCTCTGGCGACACGCGGCCTGATCGGAGGTGATGCGCATGGTTGGGCGTCGAGTTGTCGGAGGAGTGGCGGCCTTCTTCGGCGGAGTTTTGCCTCGTCAGGGGCGTCGATGCTGGCAGCGAGGGGTGGCTCGTGGGAGGCGCGGAGTGGTTATCGCCGTGCGCGTGATGACGGTCGGAGGAGTCGATGGACACGTTGGCCAGCCGCGAGGAGAGGGCTGCGGGGGGCACGCCGCTCATGGCGCTCGTCATGCCGAGGGCGGCGAGGTTCTCTGTCGATCCGGCCCGCGAAAGAGCGTAGAATGGGCTGTTGACGCCCGAGGCGAAGCCGGGGGTCTGGAAGCCGCTGTTGTCGACGTCCTCGAACAGCTGGTCGAGGACGTGCTCGCCGTAGCCCGGAGGCGCAATGGTCGTTGCGTCCGAGGCCGAGGCGCCGGTGGCCGTTGTGCTCTCGACGATGCTGCCGGTTTCATCGATGGGCATGTTGGGGGAGATGAAGATGGAAACGGGAAGCGTAGCGCGGAGCTGTCGGGCAAATATACGTCAGTACTCGTTTTTGCAGCGGTCGCTCTGCTTGTAGGGAGTTACTCACCTCGCTGACATGGCCGTCGGGGTTCTTCAGGCCCACAACCAGCTTGAGCTTGTGCCTGATCTTGATGCCGTGGTGGTTGACGTCCTGGACGCACTGCTTCAGGCGCTTGGGCAGCGCCAGGCTGTGGCTGACCGTCCAGCCTTCCTGACCGGTCTCGCCAATCATGTCGTTCCAATGTTCTTCCCTAGACACCTGGTAGGTCCACTTGGTCACCTCGCGCTCCTGCTTGTGTTCCTTGTGGGGGAGGCCTGGCGTGAAGCACTCGCGGATCTCGAGGAGCTTGACCGAGATGTCGCCCATCTCGAGGCCCTTGAGTAGCGGAGTGAAGCGCATCTCGAGAGGGATAGAAGAGCCGAAAATGACGGCCTTTTGCGGGATGACGATGGAGTAGTCGATCTTGTTGGGCCAGATGTTCTCGACGCTCATGGCGTGTAGGAACTCGAGGGCGGAGGGGTCGAGCGTCCTGACGATGCGCAGCGGCTTGTAGGCGGTCACATCGTGGGAGAGCTTGCCCCTGGCAATTGTCGCCTTTAGTCTGTAAATGATGCTGGCCTCGGGGATGCCCTCGATGCTCTCGCACGTATCGCCGGGGAGGTCAATCTTGAAAGGCCATTCGTAGTTTCCGGCGTCGAGGACCGTCTTGTCGCCGTTGTTGCTCTTGACAAAGGGCTGCCACCTGTGCCGCAGCAGCTCCGTGTGCTTGTCGACCTTTGATGTGGACAGGCCCGAGGCAGCCGACTTGGAAACGTCCCATCTGTTTGAGCCGGTCAGCTTATGCCTCTTGCTTTTCGGGGGGGAAAAGAGTCTCAGCGCCCGTGGGCCTCCAAGTTCTTCGGGGTATTATGCTCACGTGAAGCGGAGCTCGCCGGTGAGTCTCAGATGGACGTCTTCGACCTTGAGGGGAGATGACAGACACAGGACCACGGAGCCCTTTAGTGTCTGACCGGCCGATTCGTGGTCGGAACCGCGGAAAACGATGAAATCATTGTCGAGACTGCGCGGAGCGGGCGGCGTCAGTAAACGGTGACTCCAACCCTGGCGTCCTTTCGCGCCCGACGCCGTGGTCGCGGGGGGATGAGATAACCTACCGAATCTCGAAGAGAGAGACGTTACTCCTGCCCGTCACCTGGGAGAAGGGCTTAAAGGACGGCATGGTCGCGGGGGATAGGGAAGATCGATCAGGTTGTGTGTCACGATGTCTGTCGCAACACCAGAAGGGGGGCAAGGTTGGTAGGAAGAGACAGCCAAACCGCGACAAAAGGCGAGGTCTGGAGGGCCAGGATCTATTTATTCCGGCTGCGGCGCCTTTCCCTGGGTCGCTCACTTTCAGGCTGCTCCGCCGGTCATAGAGCGGAACAGCAAACCTTGGTCTCTATCGGCCATTGTCCCACGTTCTTTCCGAGTCAGTGGGGCGACGACCCGGCGGCCGTAGTGTCAATCAATCAATCCTCAAGGGTCCCCCTTCGCTGACGCGAAAGTCGCAATCGACGACACCAAGCCCAGGGGTGGGATGGAGGGGCGTGGGAGGGCGGGAAGAGAGGGGAGGGGGGTGTGCATCATGGTGGGATGAATGACAAGGGGGGCGTGATGTCAGGCAAGTCAAGCAACCAAGCCTCAGCCGGAGGGAAGAAGAGGAGGGGTGCCAGACCAGGGGGGGGTCTTTTTTCCCGCACGCTGTCCAGGGCTGTGTTTCTTCCTCCAGGCTCTAGGGCCCGGGTCGGTCGACAGAGATAAAAGAATGGAGTCGTGCCCAGGGACAAACGCCGAAGGGATACCGAGGAGGTGCCAGAAATTCCTTCTCTGTGTTTGCCGCCCCCTTCCCTTTGTCACAATGGCCTCCCAATGACACCGAGGTGACAAACCTGCGGCGCAGGATTGCGTATTTCGCGGTCGAGGCCGGAAACAGTTACAAGCAAAGCAAAGCAAACAGGATGTTTCGTCTTGAGGATGCACCGACTTGCCGAGTGAGGGATGGATCGGCTCAGGGGCAGATAAGCCCGTCCGTCAGTGCTGCCACTGCCAGTGTCTTTGGCTCAGCCCGTGCTGTCGATAATCGATCGTCGGCGTCATCCTTCGGCTCGGCGTTCGGCGACCACTTCATCTCCCCGGGTTGCGCGCGCAATTGCTGTTAGTGGGATGACTACTGGCATCGACAAGCTCGCCCGGCATATCTATCTGCCAGCACCAGGTCGTCATTTCGCATTCAGTATTTCGATGTAAAAAAGGCCAGCACCCGGGCGGCGATGGGCTGACGACTGCGGATTCCGCCGAACGAGTTCTGTTCTGGCTTCGAGCAACCTTCTAGATCGATGAGCGGATCCAGAAAAAAACAAGTGGGTTTGGCAGGATGATGCCATTTTCAGGCTCTGCAGGCGGCCCTGCCTGTCATGCCCTGCCCTGCCGCCCGTACACAATCGGTCCGCTTTGTCGCGACGCGCGCCCACCCTGTCCATCCATAGAACCGGGCACGGCACGACTGCCGTCCGTCACGAAAAGCACGGACATGTGGCCATGTCTCAGAGGCGAACTTGTAGATAGGGCGGCGGCGTTCATGAATCAGCCTGGGCGGAGCAAACAGACGAAAAGGCGGCCTTCCGACGTGGGAAACCAGGCCGGTTCCCGCACGATAGTGGCCTTGCGAGCGGATACTGGAGCAAAGTCCCCTTGGGTGCTTTGGTGGACGATCTGTCGTGGTTCCAGAACCCATCAATCACTTGGCAGGCCTGAGATGCGATGCCTAAAAGTGCCCGTGCTGCGGGTCCAGCGGCCTTCTGGAAGCATGTCCAGCCACCTTCCCGCGCAACAGGGCACAGAGCGGGCCAGCAGCGGCCTGTGGGAAGTTCACCCCCCCTTGCCCCTTGTCGTCGGGTTATCTTTACTGTCAGTGGGCTTGGCCCAAGAGGGTCTTCCCGTGCAAACCCCAGCGAGACGGGGCCATGGCATGTCCAGGGCGGATGATATGTGGTCGTGAACCCACTCGCAAAAATCGTGTCAAGATTCTGTGTTGCGAGCGCAAATCCATAGATGCCACTGGGGTGTCATTTCGAGGTCATCTTTTTCGGACGCAGAGTTCGTATGCGTATCCTATCCTGCACTGCGCAGGTGCTGCCCCGGGTCGTATTCCGGGGGCGCCGGCGACTTGGTCGATATGCCGGACGCATCGGACATGCTGCGGTCTTGTCCGAGCTGGCGACGCAGTCAATCGGAGGTCAGCACTGAGCAAGACTTCAAAACCAGACACATATCGTACCTGCACGCGTCGGGCAACTGGCAGAAGCAAAGAAAGGTACCTGCGGCGAAAGAGGGGGCCATGCCGCTGGGCGGGAGCCGGGCGACTCAGGCTGTGTTGCCGGCGGGAAAATGAATCGCGGTCGTACGGTCGGTCAAGCCGTCGTCCGTCAGCCACTACAGTGCCCAGGGCTGGCTGCTGGTGCCACCGGCCGGAACGCGCTTCCCATTTGCCTCCTTGGCGGGTGCATGTTCCACTGTTGGGCGCTGTTGCTGTTTCCATCCAGCGGCGAGACATCCGAGGGCCGCTCCGGCGCCGAAAGGGGAGCACGGACCGTGGGCGACTGCCCAGCCTGTGCCTGCTGGACCTGCCCTGGCAACTGGGAAGGTACGGAATCTTCAGGGCTTCCACAATGACAGCACGCTTGCGCCTTCCCCTCTGAGATGTTGGAAATGGCAGGTGCGACTTGCTACCTGTTCCCAACTGAATTTCGGAATTGGACGCGCAATCCGTCTCAGAATATCGATAGCTGCCAGCGAGAAACAGCAAATCCTATTTCAAGACTCCTCAGAGCAGTACGTTTGCTTTGCGTGCGACCCAACCTGGCAATGAAACTGTCATTTCTGAGACGATGCGATACGGCCCATGACACTCTAATACCTTCCTATTAGTCGTCAAAATGTACAAAGGCGTTGCTGTCAACGGCACCGACACACCCTCTGCCGCGCCGCAGCGGCCGAACAACACTGCTGCCGCCTTTGCACCCCCCTCCCTTCGCTGGCCGCGACAAGCCTGAATCACAAGAAACAAACGTTCATCCCGCGCATCAGCTTCGAGACAACCCCCCGCCAAGACGTCCAACGTGACGATGCTCATGTCAGTCGGCCGCGACACCTGCACTCTGCCACAACCATCCAGAGTGAAGCGGCCAGTGACATGTGAGCAGCTGGCCGTCCATCAACTCGGCGTCAGCCCGAGAGAGCCCAGGATACCCAGCTCGTCCACCTCGTCCTCTCGCAAACCAGCCCCGGCGGGCCGGGTCTGCAGATAGATTGCGTGCCTAAGCGATGCAGGGCGAAGCTGATCCAGGCCACCCAAAAGGACCCAACCCGCCAGACCTGCAGCGCGCCTCAAGGACCAGCGGCCCGGGTGCGGGAAATGTTCGGCACCAACAACTCTTGACTCTCGAGTCCATTGTGGTCCCTGTGGACGCCAGCTCCATCTCATGTCAGGGCGGCTGCGAAGATCCGGCCGCTAACCCTGCCTGAGCTTTGCGCAAGGCAAGGTCAAGCCTTGCAGTGCACCGTGGGTTCAGGTTGCAATTGTCGGTGAACCAGGGGAGGGCGGGCTCGAAGAGGGTCTCGTTCGCTGGAAGAGAAAATTCCCGAGTCGATTCATCATCAGAGGCAAAGCACGTGCGTGCGTGTTTGCGAGGTTTTCCGCAGGAGACCGACTCCGCGGCGCAGACAGAGCCTGAGCAAGGGGCAACTCGCCATCGGTGGGTGTTCCGACCGTTGGGCCCCTCGTCCGAACACACACAAGCTTGAACCTCCCGTTTATCGGAGATACTGCTGGTTGCACACCCTTCATCACTTTCTACGAATTTCACTGCCGCCGCTTGGGGACAACGCCGCTCGCTACCTGTACGCTAGACTATCGCCGGCTCGGCGCCTCCCCGAGTGCCGTCTTCGACATGTTCACCGCCAAGAAACCATCATGTCGCTCCGACAACCCCAAGCAAATGTTATCTGCCCGGACGCGTTTGCAAACGGCCGTCACAAACTCAGGATACACCGATTGATGCCCGAGCCCACCAGCAGGCCCATATCGCGCGGCCCACTGTAGTGGCTACTTATCTTCCATGCTCGGGTTTTTCAAACCCATCAGCACGGGCAATTTCGAGTCATTTTTCAGCCTCTCGGCACTTCCAAGCAAGCGGATCTCCAATCACGACGGCCCAACGTCTTATCGAGTCATCGAGGGGGGTCCTGGATGCAGACGCCTCACCGAAGGGGCCCCCTGTGCGCGCATTAAAGACGTGGGTTTCGTCCGCAACGCTATAACACCTCAAACCCAGCCCAGCCTCTACTTGCTAGTCTAGTCGCCCACGTTTTCCGCCGTGAGGCTCCATGTGGATGTCCTCACGGCGGTATGGCGTGCCCATAACGCTCTAGCACGCCGTTCCTCTTCTGGCGCCACAACTGCAACCGCCGGCGCCAATGCGGCCTCCCGTCCACATCCACACTGGAAGCGGGCGCCGGTCTGATACCAACATCGAGATATCAAGATCAGTGCCGGTTCCAGGCTGTATCCACCGGGGCCGGACCATTGCCTTGATAGACCCACGGCGGGCTGTGCTGGGCTGAGGCTTAGGTATAGACAGCTGTGAGGTTGTCGTTGAGCACGAGTGGGTTCTGGCCTCGTTCTCCACTGCGAGATAACATCATCTCTGTCGAGTCTGACATCAGACAAACACCGCGCGTTCCATCTTTAGAACCCCCGATGAGAGAGGGGAAATCTGGCGCCAGTCGAGGCCAGATTAATCTACAGCATCTCCGCGCCGCCGATCGTGCGGACGATTGCGAATGAACAGAGAGAAAAGATGAGCTTGGCGGTTCGAAGAGAACAGGATATCCCAAAAGAGTCAACTGATGGATGGGGCGTGTGCAAGCTCACATCCCAGCCCAGTCCAGCAATGCAGCTCACCGAACCCACAGCGACTGTGTTCCCTCCCTGTTCCACCCCTGATAATGGCCGGATCTAGTTCCCGGCGCATTTCCGGATCCTCCCGAAACACCACAGCGGTGAGCTTCCTCGAACGGCCGATGGCGATCCACCCCCCTTCCACCTCCCTCCCTTTCCTTTCCGTGGGGGTCTGATCAAAATTTTGAGTGTCTGGACCCAGCACAGCAAGCCTTTCTTGCCGCACATGCAAGTCTTCCCTGTCCAGGACCCTCCCTCACGGAGCTTGATGCGAGGCAAGTGGATGCCGTAACGCGGCCTGTCACCAGCAGATCTACGCGGCTAGGGGGTTGCCAGACTTTGGAGTTTGGACCCCCATCAAGAAACAAGTGCATCGCGCTGGTCACATCTCTTTTCACATAAACGGACATTGTTAAGGTTGCAAATGCACCAATAGCCACTCCCTCGTGCCATGTCACAGACCATGAGGTCACTACCGGACATGCATGAATGGCCTGTACCACCCTCTGCCGCATGCATATCAGCAGATCATGCCCTGACGGCGGCACCGGCCGATACCCAACACCCACCCATCCGCTCGGGCCATGAACGTCCGAAAGACGACGTCTCATACCCATCTCCACCGCACAATCGCAGTGCTGCGGGATAAGACGCATGTCCTGGCTTTCTAGAGTACACGCCTCCCTCACAAGGCTGTGTGTGTGTCCCACGAGTGCCGAGACTAATGCAATCTTGGAGAGGGGCCCTTTCGGTTACGGCGTCTTGCCGGGGGATCCACGCGGCGAGCCCCCTTGTGGATGAGATGGGCCTTGCGGATGAACATCCATACGTACATACAAGGTGAGGCTCAACTCTTCTCTGCATCCACGCCTAGGCGGCAGTGGCTTCGGGAGCTTTCGGGTTGATGATCCGGCATCCGTTCCGTTGACAAGAATGGGTCTGCAAAGCTGGCATCAGCTTCGACGACCCATGGTGGTGCAAGAGTCATACGGCCCTGAGAGTATGGCCGTCACATTCCAAGGACCACGCGGCAGTTTTCCTGTCCTCGAGGTCCTTATCGTCTGTGAGGGCGGCGTGCGGATGTGGCGTCACTGGCCACATGTTCAGCGGCACACCACCACCCCCGCGTCTCCTCAACTTCCATCTCACGACGCCGCATCGTCACATGCCGCCGGGAACACCTCATTCAGCATACACCTCAACACTGCTTCCCAAACAGAGGTCGACTGATCGCCGCACTTGATGGCCGTGCCAGGCTGCTCTACGTGCACACCCCCTCCATGATGCCGTCGCATCACATCTCCCGAGACTGCCGAGTTCTGAGCTCTCCCCTGGAAGAAGGATGCCAATGGTCCCGAAGTCCGGCAATTCCACTGCGGCAGTCCCATCTTGGTCCGATGAAGGGGGTGAGATCTGGCGGCCAAGGAGAGCAGCCGTTTGCCCTCCTCACACTCATTCCTTCTGTGCAACACAGACTCGCCTTGCCTTTTTCGACATACCAACTGATAGTGTTATGCCAGCATTTCACCATCACAATACCCTAACCAAATCGACAAGAAGTTGATACTCAGAATTCGTCCGCATGGGACATTATTGACAGGAAACGCCTATATACGCATTTCAACGCAATGAATACTCACCCTGCGTAGCCACCCACTGATGGTAGCACGCCTGCTCTATGCCATATCCAGGCACTACGGCATATGCAATGCCTCATCACGACAGGACGCTCCCCAAAGAGATGCAACCGAACAATGCTTGGTGACGCTCACTGAGTCGTGGCAGCCTGCGCCGCCGCAGCAGATGCGTCTGTCGGCCTGCTCCAGGTGCGAATGTGGCCTATGCCGGTCAGCTCTACTCATGTGTAGCCTCGAGGTTGCGACCCACCTTGCTTGCAGCTCGTCATAATGTGCTCTGCGGTGAATTCGAGCCAGCACGCAGGGCTGGGGTGGATGACCTTGGACTGCGGACAGGGTCAGTGACTGCCGACATAGACAGGGTAAGCGGACCACTCACCACGACAGGAGGCAGCATGGCAATTCTTGCCCTGGGCTCGACACCGTGCTCCACGCCATCGTCTTCCTCCTCCTCCAAGTCGCCAGTGGACAGTGCCGAGTTGGACCGGTGGCGACCGCTAGACATTGTGTTAGTCGTCTCAATACGCCGCAAGGGGGATTCACACAGGTACGAACCCTTTCTGACGAACAGAAGCCTGCACACGGTCAGTCATGGTTCCAGTGAGTGCGACGATGGATCTTGACTTACAGCTTTCGGGCGATGAAGCATGCCGACGTTAAAGTCCCACAGGCACAGTCTGCAGTCCTCACCCACACTGCCAAAGCGGTAGTTGCGGTCATCGCAGCGCCAGGGGTCGAATGCCACCGAGGTGACCCAAGACTGGTGGCCCTGGCAGCGGGCGACGATGGCAGAGTCGACGACGGACCAGATGGAGATGAGGTCGTCCTGGCCGCCAGTGAGGACATACTTTCCATCGGGCGACCAGCAGACAGAGATGAAACCGCCGTAGTACGAGTGGTAGAGGTCAAGGAGCCTAGGGAAGGGTGAGCACAAGGGACACAGACAACATCAGGGATTAACTCACTCCTCCTTGAGGTAGTCGATGATCCTCAGGGTACCGTCTTCCGACACGGCAGCCAGGTGGCGGTTGTCCGGGCTGAAGGCAAAAGCGTTGATGCGCTGGTTGGACAGCTTCCAAGAAGCAACAGGGTTGAACTTTTGGTTCTTGGAGTAGACCGACTTGTAGATCTGGAGCTTCTTCTTGTGGTTGACACCTGCGGCGCCATTTGTGGCTTGGCCATTCTCGGAACCCGAGACGGAGGTGTCGTTGGTCGCGGGGACCTCGTCCTCTTCGGGCACGAAGGGAGCATCTTCCTTCTCCTTGTCGTACACGACAAGGGAGCCGTCCATGTGGGAGGCGAGGAAGAGGTTGTCAGAGCCGGGGATCCACTTGATTTCGGACACGGGGGTGCCGTTGATGATGCCCTGGGTATGTCAGCTGAGTCTGGCCTCGTCATTTCTACCGGAAGGTTACTGACGTTCTTATTCAGGCGTGTGTATCGTTGGGACATGGGCTCCCACCAGATGACCTCACCAGTGGAGAAGCCCATGATAATATCAATGTGGGCAGGAGACTTTGTGAGGTGGTTGATGTCATGGCAGAGGCAGTGCGCCTTCGTGAAGAGAACCTTAGTCAGGTAGTCAGGCTACGATGATGGTTAGCAAGGTTGGCCGTTGAAGCAGGCGCATTGGGAGACGAGGTACCCGTTGCTTCTTAGTCCCGGACATGTCCAACCACTGGAAGGCGCGGTTGATGTTGGCGAAGAGGAAGACGCCCTCGAGGGGACGGTCGGTCAGCTTCTTGGTGAGGTGCTCGTTGACGATGACGCGCGAGATGAAGGACGAGTTGCTCTTAGTCATGTTGTTCTTGGGCTTCTTCTTCTTGGCGGCATCCTTGGGGTTGAGGGGCTGGAGCGCGGCGTTGCCGTCGCCAAAGGCCGGAGCGGAGACGAGAGTCATGGAGGTCTGAGGGGCGTCGCTGATGGAGCCGTTACCGCCATCGCTGCTAAGGCCGGCCTCGGTCGAGTAACGCTCGGTGGGGTGCTCCTGGATGCTCGAGTTGAGACCGTTGAGGGAGAGAGCCGCCGAGGTGGGACCCTTGTAGAAGAAGGGCGAGGGCTTGGAGTCGAGGCTGATGGCAGAGACCTTTGTGCCGGCGCTGGCGGGCTGGGGGTTCGTCGCAAGAGGGTTCGGGTTGACGACGGGGGCCTCAGAGGGGTGAGGCGGTGGCGTCGCAAGGTGTAGGTCTTCCTTGAGGACATAGGTACCTGCGTACGCCCGGGGCCGGGCACTATGTCAGCCAAGGCAGTTCATGTCTCTGGGCTGTCTCGGCCAGGCAATGGACAGCGGGGGAGGGGTCATGTCTCACCTTCACCGGCGAGGAACTGGTATTCTGGGCCCTCGGGGAAGGTGAGGGTGTTGTTCGTCTCGATCATGGGTATGGTTCCGGGACCACCGAGGCCGACATATGCGCCGGCCTGAGGGTAGCGAGGCGGGGGAGGAAGGACGCTACTTTTGCGTCAGAAGGTGCTATGATTAGTCGTCTCTCCCTTTTGCATATCGAGTAGATAGATACAAGGAACTTTTGAGACGATCAAGGAGATGGAGGGGGCCATCCCGCGCCATTGGGTCTTGCGCGAAAAGCGCCAGGGCATCAGAGTGCTACTGGTCGCGACCGCCGGGCAGTAAGATAAGAATACGTGGCGCCTTGTCATCTAGATCTTGCGACTTGCGACTTGCGACCTGGCGGCGGGCTCATGTCGGTCGTTCGACCAGCAGCGGTGCAGCGGCTTTTGCGCTATCGCCAGGCTCGGGCCCCCTCTCGATACACCAGGGAGAGATAAGGCACGTACAACATATCGGCGATTGGTAGACCTGAGGTCGGGAGGGGTATTCGGTAGGTGAGGCGAAGCGAGGCAACTCGAGAGGCGCACGCACGCGGGCACGGCGCAATGGATACCGACAGCGACAAGCGCGTCGATTTGGGGGAGCTGTCTGGTGCCGAGAGCTGTCGTGCTCCGTCGCAACTTGTATCGGCGAGTGTATCGCAACACGCAGGATCGGCAGGGGGTATTAAGCTTCGAGGGGGCTGTGGCTTGGGGGTGGTTCGAGAGNGAGAGGAGGCTGGCTTTGCGAGCGGGCTTTTGAAGAGCGAGATCGGGACCTAGTCGTCGAGTTGAAGCAAGGCGTTTGGGATCTGAGTCGCGCGATGTGTCTTGGAGGAGGAGGGAGGTCGGATGCGAGACGGAGGACAAGAGGACGAGGTCGAGCAACACGAAGGGCGGCGACTGTCGTGCAGCGGGGAACAGGTAGAGCCTCCTTGGAGCAATCGAGGGAAGACGAAGTGGTGAGGAGGTGCGGTTGGTGAGAGCGGACGACGTGGGTTGCTCTTTAACCGGGACAGGCAAGGGACAAGCGTCGCTAGGTTCGGCCCAGGGCCAGGGCCAGTGAAGGTCCAAGAGGGGAAGAGACACGCCGCACCGCACACAGAGTGACTTCTGGGGGATCGGGGGGCCGAGCTAGCGTCAGTCGGGCGGACCTCACTGGTGGGATCTCGCTCCCAACCAGGGGATACGACTGGATCCCCCGGACCAACGTTCCTGTCCTGACAGCCTGCAGGGGCACGAGATGGTGCGTGTCCGCGGCGCTGGAGAGGTCGGGGCCGGGGTCTCCTCACTGTAAAGCCACGACTGTGGGGTAACGAATGGACGCTGACGGAAGTCCTTCGGAGCAGCGAGCCGTCAAGATGGAAGGATGGAGTGGAGGGCCACCGACCAATGGGGCTTGGCGCGTGACCGTCCAGCCACAAGTGAAGCACTGTGGCTGGATGCTCA
The DNA here is from genome assembly GCA_014635975.1 of Plectosphaerella sp. P0831. Lineage (NCBI taxonomy): Eukaryota > Fungi > Ascomycota > Sordariomycetes > Glomerellales > Plectosphaerellaceae > Plectosphaerella > Plectosphaerella sp. P0831. The sequence goes on along the minus strand of JACAFV010000064.1, from coordinate 60,708 downwards.
ACAAACGAGCAAGCCTCAAGCATCAACACGAGCGTCGTTACCTCTCTCGATACGATTGAATCATCAAGTGTGTGCCTGCTGTGCTTCAAAGAGAAATGTTCGTGATTCCTTGGGCAATATCTGAGGTGACGTGTTGAAGCTTGTCCTGTCTGGGAGCTCACGGACCAGTGGTTGCTGGCCTGCTCCCCTCTGTCCGCTGATTGGCTCGCGCCCCTCAGAGCTTCTTACCCCTGCCATTGGAGGACAACTGATGGAACCAAAATGATCATCAAAGTTGAGCGCCATCATTCGATGCCCAACCCAGACGCGCCATTCGTGCCACCATCTTTCCAATCCCACTTACCACCACAGGGACCACAGGACGCCTGGCTCCCGCAAAACCCACCTCTGCAACACACACACCTTCCTACAGAGACGGCTTGTCATGGCATCTAGATAGCATCTGCTTGCTCCCTCAACATGGCTTCAGGTACAGATCCCCCGTCCCTCCCGAGAGCTTGGCAACAACTCTAACACTCCCTCCCCGACAGTCCGCATCTGCGTCTGCGGCGATGAGGGCACCGGCAAGTCCAGCCTGATTGCCTCTCTCGTCAAGGATGTCTTCATCCAGAACAAAATCCAGCCCGTGCTACCAGCCATCACCATCCCGCCTCAGCTTGGCACTCCCGACAACGTCACCACCTCCATCGTCGACACTTCGGCCCGTCCCCAGGACCGCACCACCCTCCGCAAGGAGATCCGAAAGTCCAACGTCATCCTCCTCGTCTACTCCGACCATTACAGCTACGAGCGTGTCGCCCTCTTCTGGATGCCCTACTTCCGCTCCCTCGGTGTCAACGTCCCCGTCGTCTTATGCGCCAACAAGTCCGACCTAACCGGCGACGCCGCCACGCCCCAGGTCGTCGAGGGCGAGATGCTCCCCGTCATGGCCGAGTTCCGCGAGATCGACTCGTGTATCCGGGCCAGCGCCCGCGACCACCGCAATGTCAACGAGGTCTTCTTCCTCTGCCAGAAGGCCGTCACCCATCCCATCGCCCCTCTCTTCGACTACAAGGAGGGCAACCTCAAGCCCGCCTGCGTTGCCGCTCTGCGCCGCGTCTTCTACCTGTGCGATAAGGACCAAGACGGTTTCCTCAACGACCAGGAGATGCACGACTTCCAAGCAAAGTGCTTCGACAAGCCCTTGACCGCCGACGACCTCGATAATATCAAGCAGTCCGTTGCCAAGGTTGCTTCTCGTACCTCAACCGAGAGAGGCATTGATCAGGATGGTTTCCTACAGCTCAACAAGCTCTACGCCGAAAAGGGTCGCCATGAGACCATCTGGATCATCCTGCGAAAGTTCCGCTACACCGACAGCCTCAGTCTCGAGGACAGCTTCCTACGGCCAAAGTTTGACGTCCCAGAGTACGCCTCCGCCGAGCTTAGCCCCGCCGGCTACCGCTTCTTTGTCGACCTCTTCCTGCTTTTCGACAAGGACAACGACGGCGGTCTAAACGATGACGAGCTCGCCGCCCTCTTCGCACCCACGCCTGGCATCCCTCAGTCCTGGCAGGAGACGTCGTTCCCCCTCAGCACCGTCCGTAATGAGGCTGGCTATGTTACCCTCCAGGGCTGGCTCGCCCAGTGGAGCATGACTACCTTCATGGAACCAAAGACGACACTCGAGTATCTCGCCCACCTCGGCTTCGAGCCCGCCACGCCGCGCGAGTCGACAACCTCAGCCCTCAAGGTCACAAAGGCCCGCAAGCGGCGGCGACGCCCCGGCCGCGTCGAGCGCAACGTCGTGCACTGCTATGTCGTCGGCGCCGCCGCCTCGGGCAAGTCGTCCCTCCTGGACGCCTTCCTCAACCTCCCCTTCGACCCTCTGTACCGTCCCTCCATCAAGCCCCGCCGCGCCGTCAACAGCGTCGAGCTGCCCGGCGGCCGCCAGTGCTACCTCATCCTCGAGGAGCTCGGCGAGTTAGAGCCTGCCATCCTCGAGAACCAAGCCCGTCTCGACGCCTGCGACCTGATCTGCTATGCCTACGACTCGTCCGACCCGGACTCGTTCGCTCACATTGCAGACTTGCGTCGCCGCTACCCCCATCTCGACGATCTGCCCGCCATCTACACCGCCCTCAAGGCCGATCGCGACAAGACGACCCAACGCTCCGAGCAACAGCCTGACGAGTACACCTCTGGCCTCATGATGAGCGCCCCATTGCACGTCTCCGTTACCTGGAACTCCATCTCCGAGCTCTTCATCGCCCTCGCAGAGGCCGCCACAAACCCCAGCACCGCCTTCCCGCGCAGCGAAGAGGAGCCCCCGGATCGCTCCTCGCTCTATCTCGCCCTGGGCGCCACAGCCTGCGCCGGCGTCGCGGCCTTTATGATCTGGCGCCGCTCAACCAACTCGGCCTAGGCAAAGGGGGCTTTGATCTGCTGGAGTCTCCTTCACCTGCCTTTCTCTGTGCCATTTTTTGCTCCCTGTCACGCATTGTACTCATTCGACGACACTTGATACCCAACTCCACCATGCTAGGATAGAATGAGAGAGAGACATTAGTTATTTTAATACGATGCAACCTTCTCTTCTCACACGATGCGCTGTACCCAGTCTATCTATGGGAGGTCATACTGAATTTGACTCATACAAACAAGCCGTCATTACATGCAAGTGCTGTCCCCATTTTATCCTCACATAAAGTCATCCTCATCATACCGTCCCTTGTCCTCAAGGTTGAGACGTGCCGTCTCGGCCTCGAGGCCGTACGGATCGTTGGCCGGCCGCTCAAGAAGCTCCGCCGGGTCAAAGATGGGCCTCTTCGGCCTCTGGGGTTGGCCCATGTCGGGGGGCAGAACGTGCGGGACGCTCGCTGCCTCGACCTGTGCGCTCGAGCGTACCTTGACCTGGACCTCGCCGGCGATGCCATCGACGCGCATGGTGCTGGTGACGCTGCCGCCGGGGGGTGGCCGCACGTTAGGCGGCGGGGCCATGGAGACGAGCTCGCGGAAGAAGGCGTTGGCGGCGTCGCAGCCGTCGAGGAGCCACTTGAGGCAGATTGTGACGCGCTCCTTGGCAAAGGGGTTGTGGTCGTCGTAGGCGCAGCAGTTGAGGAGGGGCACGATGCCGTTGTGGCGGACCATCTGGAGCTGCACCTCGGCATTACCGGGCGAAGACTGGCCAGGAGGCGGCTGCAGGAGGGTGGCGAGGATGGTGAAGAGCTGGGCCTTGATGCCGGGCCAGGGGAACTTATGGGCGGACTCGGACAGCGGGGGAGGTGGCGGCGGGGAGGGCAGCGGCGAGTCCGAGGCGGCCGAATAAGGGCGCTCGACCAGCGGGGGTGACGGTGAGGGCGAGCCGGGGGTGGCCGCAGGAGCTGAGGGCGGCGGGTAGGGCGAGCGTTCTGTTGTTGGGACATTGGCATTGCCAGTGTTATTGCGGTTGGGAATGGCGTCGACGAGCGGTTTCTTGGGCACAGCGGCCTCGAGGCCTGTGAGAATGCTGATGAGGTCGTAGACGGCCTCCCACTCGATGAGCTTGGGGCGCAAAGTGGGAACCTCGGAGATGGTGGTCAGGAGATCGAGGTACTGGGCGAGACCGTCCTTTGCGCGCTCCATATCCCAAGTGTCAATCGGGAACTCGGCAGGGTCGGTACCCTCCTCGCGGGTCTGGGCCTGGAGGTGCATGAGGGCGACGCACTCCGGCACGATGCGCGAACGGAAGAAGCCGAAGAAGAACATGACCAGCTTAAGGTCACGGTTGCGGTCCTTGATGTCCTGCGTGGCGGTGATACGAGACCGGAACATCTGGTTGATGAGGCGCAGGAGCACCGTCTGCGCGGGCGAGATGATATCTTTGGGAATGCGCAGCGAGTTCCACGCGTACGAGACGAGCGACGAGTGATGCATGGCCTCGACGAGCTGAGAAGTCAGCTGGAAGATGAGCGATTGCTCGTCCTTTTCCCACACGGCAATGAAGACGAGCATCTCGCGCAGCAGCGACTTGCCGCAGTCCAGAGCCAGGAACATGCGGCACCGCGTCTTTTGCAGGTTCTCGCCGGCCCTGGTCAAGCCTGCTCCGGCCGAGTCGAGGATGCACGACTTGACGATCATGTGGAGGGCCTCGATCTGCTTGGGATCGAGAATATTGGGAATCTCCGTAAGTAGACCCGTCAGAGGACCCTCGCCGTACGACTCGTCGTCGTCGATATCATCGTCCTCGTCCAGCATGTCGTCGTAGCCGTCATCGTCATAGTTGTCAGCCGAGCCGCCCTCAACACGGTCGACGAGTTCCTGGTCAGACTCCTCGATCTCGATAACGCGGGGTTCTTCTTCTTCTTCTTCCTCCTCCTCCTCTTCCTCTTCTTCCTCGTCGTCGGGGTGGAGGGCGTGAGTGTAGCGGGCGAGCAAGTTGGTCCTGCAGTGCTCCGTCCTCGAGGCAGCGAACTCCACCGACGGCATTGGCACGACCCAGTCGTCATAGTTGGCATCGCGTGCACGCATCCACCAGGTGTCGATTTCGCGGGAGACGCGGCCGTAGGCACGATCTTGTTCGAACTTGTCGGTGATATGCGGATCCCACTTGGGCGTGAACTTTTCAGTCGTCCCCTTGAAGTAGTCCTCGCGAACCTTGATCTTGCCGTCAGGGAACCAGTTCCAGGCGAGCGGTGCGATGGGGGCGAGCACGCCGGGTGGCTTGTGGGACTGCTTCTCTGAGTAGTCGGTCAGAAGCTTGCGGGCGGTTTCGCACATGCGCGAGTTGCGCTCCAGCCAGTTCTGGATCTCCGTCTTGGCAATGTCGACGCGGAAGCCCGATCCATCACCCATGCCCTCTTGGGGATCGTCAAGTTGTGCGTCTTCGTCGAAGAGGACGTCGTACCAGAAGGACATCTTGTTCCGGTCATTCTTGGCGATCCAGTTATGGGCCTGCTGGAGAGATGTAACGAGAAGCTTCTTATCTGCGTGGATCATCAGTATGGGCAGTCAGCCGGGGGAATCTGCTAGGAGGCACCTACACATGTCTGTGATCTCATTGAGCTTCGACTTTGAAGCGTCGTCCAACATCTCCCCATCATAGCCCTTGCTGGTGACATTGACACAAAGTATGATGGTCTGGTAAACCATCTGGTCAAAGTGCACGGCGGCACAGATGTCCTGGGGCACCTCAGGCTCGGACGTCACCAGGAGGTTGCGGGCGATGTGCATCAGCTTGTTGAGAATCTGCAGATCGTCCTTGAGGTTGACAAAGTTCTTAACAATAAGACCGGTGCTCTCCTGGGGACTGACACCCTTGTCCGGGTCGTTGAGGCTCGAGAGAGGGCCGACAGATCTTGTTGTGAGGTTGGGGATGGCAGCGCCGAAAATCCTCGTAAGCCAGATCCAGATGGCGACATTCCGCGATAATGCCTCCCTAGGGGATGTCAGAACTAGGGGTCCAGCGGCAAAGCGCCCTGACTCTTGCTCACCTGACATGTTTGAACGTGTGTGTTTTCTCCAAGGTCTTGGACACTAGAGTAGACACCTTGGTGGCGGTTTGCGGGCCCATGGGAGGGGAGCTGGTGTAGTGGCCCTCGAGGCAGATGAGGGCTGCCGAGAAGCAGCGCTCCTCGATGGACTCTGCGGCTTTCGAGACATCGGCAGGGCCAGGGTCGGGAAGCGAAGGGATCTCTATTGTGGCCGCCATGGTTGCCGGCGAAGACGGAGGGGTGTGACCGCGGACCTCGGTGCGGTTGAGCTGTGTTTGAAATTCTCTGCGGATTTTGGGTGGCGGTGTGATGGGCTTGTGGCTGCCTGCGGGAGGCGCCCGGGGTTCCTAGTTGATCAGACGAAGCCAAGAAGATCGCTTGCAGCTTGGGCTAGTTGAATAGCAGAGTTGGTTGCGGTGCAGGAAGTTGCTGAGTATTTGTTGGTCCAAGCCGCGAGTGCACTTGGTGTTGTGGGCAAATGAGTGAGTGAACGGACGGAGTTTGCGTGCGGACCTGGCGGATCGACAGGTCGAGTCGACCTGGAGGGGCAGCTTCGGTATCCACCTGGTCCCACCTGGTCCGCAACTTTTCGATTCCATTTGTCAGCAGCCCCCTCCATAATTCCGCAGCGCCTTGACTTTCACCATCTTGTCTTTCGAGGCACGAGTAGGCCTCAAAGCTGCGAATCCGATTCTGAGCTTCTAGGTAGAGTACCTATGGTGTGGCATTGTGTGGGACATGGACGTATTCTGCTTCGGTCTCCAGAATCGGTCAGTAAGCCAGGCGAGAAAGCTGTCTGCTGCTCCTCAGGGTCAACGTGAAGGTGATTTAGTTGAAACTGACTTACTTCAATATCCCAAGTCAGTTATCTTAGATGATGCGAGCTTTTATATATTCGATACAGGCAATACAACGGGGCTTATAGTCAGAATGCCGAGTCCCAAGCCTAAGTTTCAGATCCTGAAGTCAGTCCAAGACAATCGTGATCTCAACCTCTTCTCCTCAACGACAATCGTGTCAAGCCAGAAAAGACGATTATTCTTCCGAATAGTTTTATTTTGAATGTCTAATCTCCCTCCACATTGGCTTCGTGGTGCCAGAAACAGTCACTCTTCCCCGTCTCAATGACAGCTCTTCCAAGGGGCGACGCCACACCCGAGCCACCAGCCACATCTGCCCCTCCATCTGCCATGGTGCAATCCATTCTTTCAACGTCGGTCCTTTGGCGGGGTAGCTGTCAAACCTCTAATCCGACAACTCTCGCCGCCCTTCGCGATCATCCTCCCTCTCAGCATAGCCGCGCCAGCCATCGCACGATACCCGACCACTCTTTTACGACCAAGCATATCTGCAAAATGGCCTCCCTCCCCACCACCTTCGACCGTGAGTCGCCCCCGCGAACATTGGCCCGTTGAAATCCAACCTGGCTGACCACCTTCGAGGCCCTGTGCACATCGCCGTCATTGGCGGCACCGGCCTCGCCAAGATCGATGGCTTCGTCCCCATTGCCGCCGTCAACCCCGAGACCCCCTGGGGCTTCCCCTCTTCGCCTATCCACATCGTCGAGCACAACGGTGTGCCCATCGCCTTCCTCGCCCGCCATGGCGTTCACCACCAGCATGCGCCCCACGAGGTGCCCGCGCGCGCCAACATCGCCGCTCTTCGCCACATCGGAGTCCGCTCCATCATCGCCTTCAGCGCCGTCGGCTCGCTCCAGGAGGAGATCAAGCCCATGGACTTTGTTGTCCCCGACCAGGTCATCGACCGCACCAAGGGCATCCGCCCCTTCACCTTCTTCGAGGGCGGTGTCGTCGGCCACGTCGGCTTCGCCGACCCCTTTGACCAGGGCCTCGCCGAGGTCGTCAAGGCTTGCGCTGCCCACATGCAGGGCGACGGTGTCGTCCTCCACGACAAGGGCACCCTCATCTGCATGGAGGGCCCTCAGTTCTCCACCCGCGCCGAGAGCCACATGTACCGCTCGTGGGGCGGCAGCGTCATCAACATGTCGGTCCTGCCCGAGGCCAAGCTTGCGCGCGAGGCCGAGATTGCCTACCAGATGATCTGCATGGCCACCGACTACGACTGTTGGCACAGCTTCGAGGACGTCGATGTCGCCATGGTCTTCAAGTACATGGAGGCCAACAGCAAGAACGCCAAGAACCTTGTCGGCGGCGTGCTCGACGAGCTCACCAAGCAGGACAACAGCGATCTTGTTCTCGCCAAGAAGCTTGAGGGCGCCTCTCAGGGCGCCGTCAAGTTCATGACCAAGCCCGAGGGCCGCAACCCTGAGGCCATGAAGAAGGTCGACTACCTGTTCCCCGGTTTCTGGGAGAACTAGACTACGTGCGGAGACAAAGGGGTGTGGCCGGGGGCCAAGGGATACCAAAAGCAGGACTCGAGCGCTTGGATGTATTGATGATTTACGTTTGTTTCATAGACCATGTCGGGGCATCAACTGTCCGGCTTATAGACTGTTCATAGACCAATTGCATTGGCATCTGAAAGACCCTGGGTGCGAGCAACTTGATGTTTTGGCGTGTAAGGTGAAGTGCAGACGGCCTTAACGCAAAGAGATTAGGTAGGCAAGCGGGTGACAAAAAAGATGAGACTCCTTACTGGGCGACTACCAGGTATTAGCGTCTCATTTATTTTGTCACCCGCCTGGTAGGCCAGCCAGCCTGAGGTGGGAAATGTTCAATGGGAGCCTGGGCTATTGTGTCGCGTCATGGCGGGGTGGCCGCCCCAAACCGGCTTTAAGTTTGACAAAACGTACTTGCATCGATTCGCCAAGAGCCAGGCTTCAATTTGATTCTAGGCAAAATGTATCTTTATTTTGGGTGCACGGCCAAGTTGAACCCTATGAGGGCGTGTCGGGCGCGCAACATGCCAGCCTCTCTTGGAAACATCTCCCGCCCAACCCCCTTCGCAAAACGCAGCGCCACGCCCTCCCGCGCGCCCTGGCATTAATATAAATTACATCACATTGAAGCAAAAAGTCAAAAAGATCCCAACCCCCTTCGATCCGGGTGAATACGAGCCTTCGTGCGGTCCGAGTCCAGGAATCACCCCGGAGTATCGGCGGCAGGCGATCGCACCCCAGGCTGGCTGAATGTCCGGTGGACAGACAGGCTCCTTTCCACCATCACTCCAGTTCGAGGCTTTGACCACTACACCAAGGCGCAGTGGCTGGCTTGACCATTTTATGGAAGGGACTGGCTCGCACCTGACTATAGAGCTTGGTGGCCTGGTACCGGTTTACAGTGGCCTGGGCAGCTGCGGCGCGCTGCAGTGAGGGCAACACGCCCTGAGCAGGCCGCCGCGTAGGGAGCTGGCCGGCGACGTGCACAGGGCGGCGGTACAGTGTTGCCGTCGGCGAAGTGGCAGGCGCCAAAAAATTGCGGCACTGTACCACGGCGACAGCCTCACACCTTGGGAAATCGACGAGCTGGCAACAACAGTTGAGATTGCGGGCGCATCTGGAGGATGCACGACGTTTCCTGCATGGGAGCGTGTAGAGGAGATTGAGGCGATGACGATGGACTCTTTTTTGGAGAAAACGGGGCGGTCTAAGATTTCAGTGTCAGCATGAAACACGACTCGACATTAGCCGCGACAGCGGCTTGGACAGACAACTCAAGAGCCATGCTGGGAAGCCATGACCCGACACCAGACCTTGAGCGACACCACCCAAAGCGAGACTCGGAGGCTGAAAAGAATGTTCCAGAGGAAGGAGCAGTCTTTGGAATCCAAGATTTCCAATTGTCGCCTTGGTCGTCAGCCTGAGAGGTGTCGTGGTGCGACAAAACGAGCATCCAGAGGTCAGGAAGTTAAAGGATGTGTAAGAGGAAGAGTTGGCTTTCAGCCAGAGACCCAATTGAGAAAGATATCAATCGAACAATCAATAGTCTGACTAATCCTACAAGTCAAGCCTCAGAAGCGGGGGAGGAGCGGCCTCAGTCGTCCACCACGTGTTTGGCTGGCTTGACGTCAATCCCTGTTCAGCCTCAACCACATCACCAGAGGCATATCACCAGAGGCACATCCTTTCACTTGCTCAAGTCCCCCGAGGCATCATGCAGACAGAAAAAGATGGTATCATTCCAACAGGCGCGCCATCTTCCAACGCCACCAGTCCTTCCTCGCTTAATCAAAACGCCGACTCCCTGGAGGTACTCCAACCGTGTGTGTACAGGTCCCTCCCCTTGACCAGGCCCCCCATCCACCCGCCAGTCTATACATATGTTCGTTCGTCACATGAGCAGATACAACGCCTGGACGCCCTTCTCGGCCGCCGCGACGTGCCATGGCCGTATGTCCGTCTCCCTGTCCACCATACCCCGGGCCCTGGCAAGCGTGCCCAGACCCCGGAAGTAGCTCAGCATCTCCCGCATCAGAGCATCATGTGCCCGCGGGTTGCCGTCGTTGCGCAGTATGTTGACCTCCATGACCACCGGCGGGTCCTCTGCATTTGTACCTCCCCGCTTCACAAGGTAGCCGCTCACCAGGGCCGAGCCGAGGTCGCCCGGTGAGCTTGAGGTGCTGAGGCGGTGTGACAGGATGGCGCCCCATGTCTGATCCGTCACATCCACCAGTATCGCGTCGCCGTCGGCAGGCTCATTCGTACCGTCCATGGATCCTGGCGTGGGCGCCCCCGTCGGAATGACATCCTTCATCGGGGTTGCCGGTGTCCCGATCTGATCAGGAGACATGGTGGATGGCTGTGGCGTCGAAACGGGCGTCGTGTAGAACGACCCCGAAGTACCGGGCGGAACCCTGACGTTCGGCGGCAGTAGCTGCAGTGACGGATCCGTGTCCACGGAAATGAGGGTCAAAGAGATGCTGGCAACGGATTCGGTCTCGCCAAGGGCGATCCAAAAGTCAACCTCCTTCTGGTCCATGTGCCCAGACTTTGTGATGACGACCCGCCAGTGAACCTTCCATCTAGAAATGAGATCATGAGTCGTTTCCCAAATTTCGTGCATGATTTCGTTCATCGGGCTCGAGAGTGGTTTGCCTTTTCGGCCAAGGTTGTAGGACGCCGTCATCTGCTGACTGCCTCGATTGTCGGTCCAAGCTGCCGTGATCCACCTCTCGTCGACGCTCTGCGCGTAGGCAATGTGGATGCAGGTGTTCTCGTGCATCAGCGATGACGATCCGTTGTTGTTCAACCGGAAATCGATACTTCGAGGCAGGGTCTGTTCGAGGACAATGGAAGGTGCCGGCATGGGCCCGCCGAAGAGAGTACAGCGATCGTACGTCTCGAGGGCCATGCGGATCGTTTCCTCGGGATCAGTCGAGCATGTCCCCAGGATCGATGTCAGGGCGTTGATGGGAACAAGCTGGAGGACAAGCTCATTGTCCGGCTGCTTCTTTTTGTCTGCGAGTGACTTCTTCTGCATCTCGAAGAGCTGCTGGAACGCTGCGCACGTCTCGACGATTGATTCTGGGTAAGAGGGCGAGTACGCGAAGAACACCACAAAGTTCTTCTTCGAGGTCCCGGCTGCCAGGATTCCTTCGTTCAAGTCCTTCATTCTCTCGTGCAGGGCTGGCGAGTTAAACGGCCCATCGGCGCTGAGAGGCGTCATGGAGACGGAGGCATCCCATGGCACGAGACCACCGGCAATGGCGTGTGACTCGCTGGCCAGCAAGTCAAAGGGCCCGAGCTTCAAAAACTCATAGGTGTGCCGTATCTGCTCCAGGAACGAGGCAGCGAGCTCATCCAAACCTTCTGCTCCCGGGAAAACACAGACAGCAGTGATCTCCTTTGGCCCTGGTGACGGACCGAGGCCCATGGTTTCCCAGAACGGCACGCTTGCTGGGAGTACTGACAGCTTGGTTTCCATTCGCTTGAGCTCAAGGTGAGGCACCGGTATGGGATACAGGTTGCTTGGCTTTGGAGGTTCGGCATTGGGATCCCGTGATGGAACGGGACGGGGCACAAACCGGCTCGATGGTCCAAATAGGGGAATGTCAGCCACCTCCACCACCTTCTTCAAGCTGCACGGGGACAGAGGTGTCAAGGCAGCAGGGAGGCTTTCCCTCAGATCAGCACCAAGAGTTCTCGCCAGCACCGAGATGTGCCGCCGCATTTCAGAGCACTGAAGGGTGCCGTTCGAGCCCTGTCGAGCACCATGGATGCAGATGTTCCCGGAGACGACTTGCTCTGTGAGGATCTGGGCAACGGTAATGGTCTCTTCGTCGCTCAGAACGATGTCAATCGATGCAGGCTCCGGCGTGTCAAAGTATCTTGTCACAGACATCGACGGGGCCTCGACTCTGGCAATCCTTGGCAGTTCGAGTGCCAGAGAAGGGTCTGAATCTTCGACGACAGACTCGGCATCGCGCAGAGATGTCACATGAGACGCCACATCGTCATCGAGGTTGAATCGCTTCGCACTGCCCTTCATAGGAGATGCTGGGTCCTCTGTAGGTTCGGGGGTATCATCCAGGTCTGAGTCGATGCTCATGTCATCGGCATCTGACTGCACCTCTTCCGCCTTATCAGGGCTGCCCTGGAAGGTATTTGGACCCAAAGTCCCGTTGAAGCTTCTGATCAGGGCGCTGGTGGGGTCGAGGACCTTTGAGTTCTTGCGGTTTTGCTTGCCATGACGCTTGAGGTAATCGGTTGTGGGCATGCGGTTCGGCTCAGTTTGCTGAGGTAGATATGTGCAGTCGAAACGACCGCCGGCCTCGTACTTCTTGTTTGCCAATGGCAGTCCTGGATCGAATTCGATGCCATCATAAACGCTACCTTTTCGACCGTTGACAGCATTCCCATCAGCAGGGCGCGGCTGGCTGAGAGACGCGCGGACCTTCTTGAATACAGTGTCGGGGTCGAACGGACTGGAGTCTCGCTTGACGCCCGCCGATGGTTTGTTTGTGCTGGCTGGGGGTTTGACTTCTTCTGTGACCGTGGTCCGAGCATGTCTGGGTTCCGGCTTAGCAAACGCAGGAGAGCTCGGCGGAGGCATCTTTTCTTTGGAGCTCTCGCGGGTCGGCTGCTTTGGCGGTGGTGGTTTGATGGGGGCAGCTCCCGGTGCGGCCATTGGCTCTTGGACAGGGAGAGCGCGAATATCGGACAGCGCAATATCTCCGTCTTCTGGTTCCTCGTCGAAGAAGCTGAAGTCGGCATCTGTAATGTCCTCGCCGCCAAACATGTCTGGACCCATGTCTCCGAACAGGTTATCTCCGTCGAAGGATTCGCCACGATCTCTCTTGGTCGTCGGTGGTTCCCAGTGTTCAGGCTCACTCGGGGCCGTCGTGTTCCCCATGGCAATGTCCATATCCACTGGTGCAACGATGGAAGGCGGGGCAGTAGGGCTGGACAATGCACCCTCCATGACTGCAGCAGGCGTAGCTCCTAGCGGGTTCTGTATGCCATCAGGAGGGGTGGGATACACGGCTCCGGCGGCAGTCGCGTTGCCCACCCGCCGAGGATCTACTGGCGATTGCGCCGTGGGTTGTGCATTGTTGTTCGCTGCCGCTGTTGCTGCCGCCGCAGCTTCCCTGCTTGCCGCCGCCTCCCGAGTTTTGCGGCGAAGAGATATGCTCTCTTCCCTGTCGGGCGTGGCCTGAAACCATTGCTGGACCACACTGAGAATATCAGCGGTATCTTCCGAGAACCCATGACGCCCCTCGGCATCACCTCCGTTGTGGGGATCTAGGGCTCTGCGCCTGAAGCACAGCACAGCTGGCCAAGATATGATGGTTGAGGTATTGGAGACGGGAGTCGCCAGCCCCGTCGCGTTTTGGTCGCCCAGACTGCGCCTGGGAAGCTGAAGCGCGATCCAGGTGCACTCCTCCAGAATTTCAGATGGTACGCCCCTCCCTCGTAGTATACTGGTGCACATGTCTCTCCACTGAGACGATCGAGAGTCAGCGCCTTGCCTCGGGCGCCACACCCGGGTATCCGGCGTCTGACCAAGATTCTCCGGCATGGCACCAGTGGCAAGGCCCTGATACGTGCCGAGAACGCCAAAGGGGGCTGCCAGGACTTGTGTGGCAAACGCCGGCTGCCCCGAGCCGTGGGCTTCGGTGAGCGGGATGATGCCTTCGCTGAACGAGAGCGACAGCCCTATGACTAAGGACCCCGTTGTGGTGAGATATGTTCGGAATGTCCCCAGCAGCGCAGCGCCTCCAACACCGGTGCCTTTCAAGGCAGGGTGTCGCGTGGTTTTCGGGTCGAGGAGCACGGTGGATGGGTTCAGCGGGACGGCGCCCATTCTGCGACAGAAAGCCATGGATGTCGTCGATAGCAGAGCTGTAATGAAGCGTTCATATGCATCCTTGACGGTCGTGGATGATGACCTATTGCTCATGGTCGAAACGGAGATGATCTTGTCGGCATCGGGAGGATTGGGGCCCGCGATGACCCTCTGGCTCGGGTCCGGAGTGGATGTGTTGGCAGCGGTGCCTGTCGGAGTACCGGCTGTGCCCGGCACGGGCATACGGCCCTTGAACAAGTTCAGAGGCTCGAAAGAACCATGTTCAACGAGGGCCAAGGTAGTGCCGGCTATGGTGACTTCGGGTCCAAGTCCATCTTCGTGGCCCGCCTCGGGTGTCCGTTCATCATTGTTCGCGAGGTAGAAGTGCCAGAGGGCGCGCCTGACGGTGTCAAAGTAGAAAATTCGGCCGGCATGGCGCAAAGAGTTGTCGGTATCGAAGATGATGGATGATAAGGAATGCGCCTGGTCGGTGGTGGGTTCATAGACTTCGAAAGCGATTGACTTGATCCCGTTCTGCGGCGGCACGCAGCGTTAGCAAGGGAAACGAGGGCGAGGGCCGGAGGTGCAGACTCACAATCGATATTACGTTAGTCTCGTAGTCGCTTATGTCCATGTCGACGGTGGTTTGGGGTTGTGAGGAGGTCGTGATCGCGACATGAACGTTGGTCACGAGATGCCTCGAGGCTGCCGGGGCCGAATGCGCCGAACAGCCGTGGTCATGCGAATATGCCGCTGACTAGAGAGGGAGGCAAGAGCCCCTGGGTGTCGAGGAGGCTGTGGCGGAGATAGGTTTGTCGTGTCGATTCGAAAAGATGCACAAATCCATCTCAGCAGACGGGAAAGCGCAGCTCCGACAGGGTAGCAGCGAGCTCCCCGGGCTGGAGATGATGCGAATCAGGGTTGGTCGAGCGCTGGTGTTGCTGGTGCGTGCTGTATGTATAAAGGTGATCAGGAAAGCAGATATGTAAAGACGCCGTGACACAAGCCTCTCTGGCAATGAGGGGCAAGGTCTATGTTGGGATGTTCGGCTTTCGACACAGCCGGTGAGGTTGAGCGTTTGATGGTGTCGCTTCAGCTCGGCCTTCGATCGGGGCTTGGAACGCAGATGGGGCAGGGGACTTGGACGTGGTCCTCGCGCCGTGGCTCTCCCACGGGGAGCGGGCCGCCATCGCCCAATCATGGCCGCCCCTATTCAACCTGGAGAGCTCTCGGTGAACCGCGCCGCTAATGCGACGACCCCGGCAAGAGCGGGGCCTCACCGGCGCAGACTGCCTTATCTTATCGGACTTTTTTTTCCTAGCAGAAGGTGAAGCAGTTTGCCCGCCAACTCTCGAGTCTCGGCTTCCGCTCGTTCAGCATCACCAAGCCCCAATCGCCAGACGAAAGTCTCCCAACAACTGGCAAACATGAAGCTCACGAACCCCGGCACAGTGCCGGTGTACACCATCTCTGGTGCCTCGACAGCCAGACCACTTCCCGACTGGCTTGCGCGCCGCAGAAAGCGTTCCCTCAAGGACGATCCCGAATACCAGAACCGTGTCGAACTTCTCCAGGATTTTGAGTTCGAGGAGGCAAGCAACTGCATTGCCGTCAGTGAGGATGGCGAATGGGCTGTCAGCGCTGGCACATACAAACCGCAGTTCCACGTCCACACGCTGTCGCAACTGTGCCTGTCCTTTGCCCGCCACACCGAATCCTTGACAGAGAAGATCGCCCTCCTTTCCCAGGACTACTCCAAGACGCTGCTGCTCCAAAGCGACCGACGACTCGAACTGCATACCCCCATGGGCATGCACTATGCCATCCGGATACCCAGATACGGCCGAGACCTCCTTTTCGATCGGCAATCCGCAGAAGTATACGTCCCCTCGGTCGGTGTTGACCAGGATGGGTTCGGCGAAGTTTTCCGGTTGAACTTGGAGGTTGGAAGGTTTATGAAGTCGTTCCAGATCGACGTCGGTGGTGATGAACCCGGTTCCGGTCTGCAGGGCAGCATCAACGCTGGTAGTGTCAACGCAGCCGCCATCGCCGAGGGATCCCACGGCCTCTCCGCCTTTGGTACATCCCTCGGCACGGTAGAGTTCTGGGACCCTCGGTCAAAGTCGCGCGTCGCGCTGCTATCAGGACAAGACGGTGGTATCACCGCACTCGACTTCAACAGCAACGGACTCTCCATCGCCACTGGCTCCTCGACTGGCATGGTTCAGCTGTTCGATCTTCGACGGCCGGTGCCCCTCCTCTCGAAGGACCAGGGTTACGGTTTTGCCATCAAGAAGCTCATTCATATGACGACCGTTTCGCAAGAGAAGAAGATCATGTCCGCCGATAAGAGGATCATCAAGATTTGGGACGAACTCGACGGCGAGCCTTTTACCTCGGTGGAACCAGTGGTGGACCTGAACGATGTCGCATGGTGCAAGAACACTGGCATGCTGCTGACAGCGAACGAAGGTAAGATGCCCCCATCTCTAAGCAAAGCAAGATTGATTGCTAACCCAGCGCGTGTCTCCAGGCAAGCAGCAACACTCCTTCTTCATCCCCAGTCTGGGCCCCGCGCCCAAGTGGTGCTCGTTCCTCGACAACATGGTGGAAGAGATGGCAGAGGAAGTCCGGACAGAGACCTACGACAACTACAAGTTCTTGACGCTACCCGAGCTCAAGTCCCTCAGCCTGGCCCACCTGGTTGGCAAGACACATCTACTCCGCCCGTACATGCACGGATACTTCGTCGCCTCGAAGCTCTACGACCAGGCGCGGTTGATCGCCAACCCGTACGTCTGGGAGGAGGAGCGCATGAAGCGCATCAAGGAGAAGGTCGAGAAGGAGCGCGAGAGCAGAATCAGAGGCAAGAAGAAGGTCAAGGTCAACCAGAAGCTTGCCGACAAGCTTCTGGATCGCCAGGAGAACAGAGAAAAGGTCGACACCGAGGCAGGCATGCTGGGCGACGACCGTTTCGCCAGCATGTTCACCGACGAGGCCTTCAACGTCGACGAGAACAGTCGCGAGTTCAGGGCCCTCAACCCCAACCTGGCGCCGACCGCAGGCGGTGCGGCCGGCCCCTCGTCGCAGACGAGGTCTTTCTCGGCGGGCGCGCAAGGCTCTCGGCCGGGCATGCGCCAGTCGGCGCCAGGATCGGGTGTGGACATGAAGGTCTCGTCATCAGGGGTCCGGGGTCCCAAGGATACCGCTTTCGGGGCCAGGCCGCAAAAGGGCGGTCGCGTCCAAAAGAACCGCGGCGATGTCGGCGGCGAGCGGTCTGTCACATTCGTCCCGGAAGCGAGGAGGAGAAGGCCTCAACAGTCCGAGCAGCAGTTCGATGCGAAACCGCGGGGCAAGAAGATGGGAGACAGGCGGAGCGCGAGCGCGAACACGATGCGGAAGCTGTAATTCAACCCCAAGAACTCCGGATACCCATGGACTATGTTACAAAAAAGGAGCACCTGATTTCGGCGCAAAATGGTCAAAAAGGCACAAAAACAATCGGACCATCCTGGTCACATGCAGTCGTGGCGGCCCAAACCCGCAGGGACCGCCTGATATCTCTTCGACACGTTTCTTCCAGCAGGGCATGACGTTCACGTCAGGTTGCGGCCCCATTTCTTCTTCCTGCCCTCGCTGCTGATGTTGACGGAGAGGCCCTTTTCGATATCCTCGGGCGTCAGTCTCGGCGTGGGCGGTACGTCGTCCAGACGTATTCCCTTCCTGCCCCGGTGGGCGTTTTTGACTTCTTTGGGGAACTCGCTCCGGCGTGGCGTGAGGGCGTTGACGACTTTGCGGGCGGACTGACGGAGCTTCTCACGCATCTTCCACTCTCGCTTCTTGGCGACGTAGAAGAGAATGGCCATGCCGACTGCCGCTCTGTCAGCAGATGGCGATGGGAAGAGGGAGGGGAAGGAAACTCACTGCCAACTAGGGCGATGACGGCGGCGATGACGATGATGGCGATCAAGGCGCCCTGGGGGAGATACATGGCTCCGGGATCCTCGCCTGCCGCGCCCGCGGCATCATTCACGCCGTGGTCGACGGCACCAGCGTCGCCATCAGGTGAACCAACGCCGTCGGCGGGGTAGTAGTTTTCCGTCGCCAGTGGGAAAGCGTGTGTCGTCGTCGACGCCATGTTGGCTTTTGGTGTTTACTCTCGCCGGGAGAGGAAGGGTAACGAGCGATAGAAGCGATTTAGACAAGAGAAAGATGTGGGATTCTGCAAGGCCACGACTTTGGTCGGTGTCACGGGCGGCGTAGCAGAGTTATGAATACAAAAGGAAGCAGAAGAAGTAGACCTGATACCCATCACCCTCCCCTCCACCCCAGTCGACATGTCCAAAACGCCCAAGCTCGACGGCATGGAGACGCTGTGCGCCCCTCTCCTCCGCCCCATCGCGCGAGAAGTCGGCGGCAACCTATCATCGACTGTACTATGCCTACAAGACACTCGGTATGTGACGGGTTTTGCATCGTCACCCCTCCGGCAGTGTCCCAGCGCAAGCCCGGTCCCGACGCACGCAGGGGGCCAAAGAAGGCTGCAGTAACCTGCAGGATTGGGCGGCACATGCATCTATCGCCGTGCCCAGACGCACCCATGCATGGCTGTCAGGAGAAATCGATTGGCTGCTGGGGGATGCTCGAAGCGCCGAGGTGCGGCGTGTTGTGATGTGCCCCTGGCTGGCGTCGCGGGGGCGGACCAATCAGCAAAAAGGGGTCGATGTTGGGCGGCTGTCGACACAGAGTGGGGTGGCGGCTCCTCCGAACGACATTTTGTGTCTAAAGCACATCGAATGCCATAATCACACCTCTCGTCACGCTTGTTATACCTTGGGGTCAATCACTTATACGCGTGGCGCACTTGATATGTCTTTCATCACTTGCAGGTGACGAAGAGGCGGTGTCGACGGTTTCGGCGGCGACCGAATCATCGCAATCGTCTTGGCGGCTGAGCCCGTTGGACTCACCAACGAGAAGTGAGGATCATGCGGTACTCGGTGCCCCTCAGCATTGGACCCTCGAGCACATCATCGCACAGAATGGACACGAAGATGGGGGCTGTGGCTTACTCAGTCACGTCTGAGCGGCATCCTTACCATGGAAGGCACCCAGGCGCGACGATGCTGGCAGGGAAGGCATGGCGCAGCCCGAAGTGTTCCCAGCTTTGGATGTGAGATGTCCCAAGCTGCCAGTTTATCCTTCAACGCGGTCTCTGTTTCCAGAAGCAGATGTCGAGGTATTGAACACCTGCCGACCTGCTACCCGGGCACCTCATCGTCGCGACGACAAACTGGCAGGATCGACATGAGCACCAGCCATGCTGCGGCGAGAATGCACCTGCCGAGTTGGAAGAGGAAGAGGATACATGACCACCCTAGGTATTAATCAATCCGCCCTTGAGACGTTTCTGCAACCTTCCAATGTGTTAGAATCGATCATGAATGAATACATGCCCAAACTCCTGGGGCGGAGAACCCGTGCTTGCTCATGATCCCTCATGGTTGGTCCACAATAGGAAGCCACGATCCAAGCCGCCACGTTCTTTCCACATTCACGAGAAGGAATTTCGGGAACCCCTTCCTCGGATGTCTCCCTCCTTCCGTGCGGACCGTGGAGGCGGGAGACGGCCTCCAAGGTGCCTCCTGTTCCTGCGACTCTCTCCAGCATTGCTTGTCCGAGCAAGCCTCGCCTCAATTCCCGCTGCCCGCTGACAGCGGTCGGCATCTCTCTGCAACATGTCCTCGTCAAGCTCCCATACAATGGATCATTTGCGCCTGTCCGAAGAAGCCGGTCCTGATCCCCATGGACCGGACCAGTACGGAACAACTGCGTCCCTCGAGGACTCCCAGCTGACTATGTGCGGGGTCGACGCGTTTCCTGACGAATTCTTCTCTTCAACTATCGGCAAAGCTCTGCTCACGGAAACCAAGCGGTTCACCAGGCCAGAGGTTAATGTAAACACCGTGGAAGCAACTTACACCTTTGGCACTGCCCCTGTGCACTCCAAAAATCAGTTCTCTGGAAAACCTGCCGTACCTATCGATCATGGGGCCCAATCGTCCAAGCCAAAGCCTGACCCAGAGCCCCCCCGACAATCGAAAGCACCATGGCGAGATCCTCAAACCAATCCCCTCCCCGAGGGCAATTTTCCCGAGGGCAACACGGTCGACATGGTCATTCCCACAGTTGAAACCGACACCGTCGATTCAGGATCACGACTTCAGCTCCCTCCTCGTGGGGAACACCAACCACCGGTCATGCCTTCGCCTGCTCAGCGACCACAAGCCCGAGAAAACGGAGGTTCCCCCATTCAACAAGTCGAAAGCACCCGCCAATCGAGGGAAGCCTCTATCATTGGCGACCTCGATCTTCCAGGAGCGGCCAAGGCCAAAAGGGTTTTGAACGACACCCGTCGTCCGCCAAACACTGTCCCAACCCGCCATTCACACCAAGAGCCACGAAAATCCATCGAAGTTCAGCCCGAAACTCGGGAGGCTTCATCCAGGCCAAGGGCTGTTGAGCACCACCTTGCTTCTGCCCAGGAGTACCGTCCAGCAAGCAACATGATCCGCGAAGGACATCAGTACAAGGGCGGCGGACATGTCATGAACCACCTTCCCACCATGAGGAAGACGCCTTCGGAATGTTCCTCTGTGAAGCCTGCCTCGCACGCGTCAAACGTGTCGAGAAGGCGACACCTCAAGCATACGTCGAGACATTCGATCGTTCCAGATACACCCATGCAGGCGATCCACGTCAACATGCAGGCCATTGAATCTGACAGGTCCCGGCTTCGCCGCGAGAGGAACCACGCCTTGCAAGTTTGCCAGGAACTCCAGAATCGGGTTCAGGAGGCCACCGATCGAATTGCCATTGGCAAGAACCAGCTTAAACAAGCAGTGACCGAGCACCGCGAACTTGGACTGAAGAACCAGAAACTCGAGGCGCAAGTTCGAACTTTGCGCGAGAATCTGGAGTCTTGCAAGAACGCGAACCTCAAGACCGAAACACTCCTTGAAGACGAGCTGAAGAAGTCAGAAGTACGCTTGGCCAAAGCCGACGCCGACTTCAAGAAGCTGAAAGCCAGGTGCAGCGCACTCCGGGACCGCCTTGACAGCACAATTCGGGAGCAAAAAGTTCTTGCCAGGGAGTCCAAGCAGCATTGGAATCGGGCGGTGGAAAAATGCAAAGACATGAAGCTGGAAATCGAGGGCGAACTTCAAGCCGCTGTCGACAATGTCGGGGGTGCTGTCAAAAGCATCAAGCGCAGTACCACCGTCGTCGAACAAGCGAGCGATCTGCTGATGAATCAAAGTAAGTTGCAAGCTCTTGTTAGTTGTGACTCGATACTTATGTGTGTTTACCTAGATATTCTTTCCTTGGAAGATCAGGTGCGGGAAGCTGAAGAGCAAGTTCGCAAAGCCGAGGAGGAGAACCGTGGACTGCGGGAAGAGCTGGAGCACCACAGACAATCCAACAAGTCCATCGAAAGCTACAAGAACGACATCATCGCTGCAGTTGGCGCTCTACAGGATCAATTCGACTCCAGCCACTCATCTCAGGACAATGACCTTGTTCGCAACAGGTCGGTTTCTTCATCCTCGCGGTCAAGGATTTTTCGCTGACGCCCACAGGCTGGATTCGATGCTGTCTCTGCTGGAGTCTTCCGTTGGGGAGTCACAGAGCACCAAGCATTTCGTGGAAGGTCTCGAAGGTCGCCTGAAGGACAGCTTATCGTTGTGAGTTGTTTCCTGCCCCCGTTTAGTGCTTGCACTGTTGCTGATCCGGCCCCTAGGTTTGCCAACGAGGTTCACCAGTCTACCGATTCCCACAAGACTTTGATGCAAGAGATCAGCCGGATTGAGCAGACGCTGTGCTGTGAAATGAAGACCTTGCGAGAGACGCACAGCACTCGAGAAGCGGAAATGCGGCGAGAGCTCGCGAGCCTTGCCGAAGAGAAAGCCAAGTCCACCGCCAGCCTCGAGGTAGAACGGCTGAGGCTTCAGTGCATGAAGGAAATCAACGAGAAGGGAGGAGTACAGGTCACTGCCCTGCAGGAAATGGTCGAGGTTACCAAGGCGCAGCACCTTTCCGCAACCCAGCGGGCAGAGATTGACTCGAGTCTTCTTCGCCAAGAAGTCGCGGCGAAGCAACAGCAACTCGAGGCCTTGCAGGAGGACTCGACTCGAACCAGCGAGAAGAACCAGCAGGAAGTTACGAGACTGACTATCGAGCTACAGGAGCTCAAGAACTCTGCCATCGTCAACGAGCAGAGGGAACTGTCAAACATGGACATCAAGAAGTTCCAGGAAGCGGAGTCCCGAGCCTTGCAAGAGCTCCAGGTGGCGCGTTCGGAGATTGTGCGCCTCAAACAAGAATCGAAAGCAGAGACGGAGGAGCTGCAGAAGCAGCTCAAGATTTCGGAACAACGCCATGCCAATCTCGCGCACAAAATGAAGGCCAAGGGCATCTTGTCGAGCCCGCCCGGCTCGAACGAAGCAGGGGAGCCGAACGCGAGGCAACTCGAGAAGAATCTGCAACAGCTGGCGGGCACTGAGAAGTATCTCGAGAAACTTGCCACCGAGGCCACGGACGTCAAGGAGATGGAGGCCATGATTCGAACTCTTGTCGAGATCCAGTGCGTCCTCAGGAGCACACTTGAGCTCTCCATTCGCGAGACGTTGCAGATGGAGTTGGTGGCAGCTTCAGACCAGCCAACCTCAGGGGCACGCAGGTCCAGTTCTGTCCCGGACTCGTCTCACACTGCACCTCAGGCGGCGAACCCTGTAGGCAAGCAGATTATTCTCAGGACTCCCAGCCAAGACGGAGAAGAACCTGGAGTAGCAGCCTTGGCGCCCGGACGAGAGCGCATGCAGCGACGTATCCGCGGGCCAGAAAAGTCGATCCTCCGTCAGACCACGGGGCCTACTGTGCCAAGCCAGCCTGTGGCCGACAACGCTGCCCAGGCACCACCACATCAACCCCTCGAATCCTTTGCGACACTTCCCCGGGGCGGCAGATCTTACAGTAGACCTGTAGAAGGCAAGCCCGCCCAGTCGACTCAAGCCACCTATCCTGCCGGCAGAAACAACGAGGCTGTGCAAAGCATCAGGACCACTCTCGTCGGTGGCCAGCTGAACGGCTCCGAGGGTGACAGTTTGACCAGCCTGGCAGCCTGGAATTCGGGAGCACAAGGGGCGGCAGCCGTGCCTACAAACAAGCGCGCAGCAAGCAGCAATGATCACGATGCCGCAGAAAAGGGACGTCAGTCTTCGCAGGCTCCTCAAGCAGCGGCAGTCTCCGAGAACGCCGGAGGGCACATTGATCGACCCAGGAAGCGCATGCGAACGTACACTGGACGTACTCGAAGCCAAGACATGGCTGACATGCCGCCCAGCAACCAGCAGGCCCAGATGGCGTAGGTATCAAAGTGGTTGGACTCGCATGTCGAGATGCGAACTTTTTGGAGGTGTTCATCATCTTGTACAGCACCATTTGAAAGCAGACAGGCCGCGCCGCACGCATTGGAGGGCACATGTAGAATATCTTTCAACAACGCGATTCTTTTGCTTCTATGGCCAATGGCACCACTGTCGGGGGCTCGGAGATATAGCTGATGGTGTTGTACAATGCGTCCCTCCATCCTTCATGAAGTGTAGAGATATGATGGGATTCCAAACGCCGTGGTGTTGGTGTCATAATGATACATTGGTGTCGGTCGGGTCCGTCTAGGATGTTCGGCAGGTGATCATCGTTTCGCGGTGCGCTTCGCCTCGAGGAAGAGGACCTTTTTCCGAACTGTGAAGATGTTAGATATGGAAGAAGGTGGCGATTGTCGTCAAGGAAGGCTAGGATCGTACTGATCGGATCGTATTTCAGCATGCTGAGGGGCGATGAGGTGCGGGCGCGGTTGAATGTGTAGAAGAAGCCGGTCATGGCCATCGACAGGATGCGGACGGTGACGATGCGGGACTTGGCTGGGAGGGGTCAGCTTGGGAGTAGCGGGAGATGAGGACAGGTGGGCGGGCGGACCGTTCTTCTTCGCCATTTTGGAGGATGTTGGGCCGTCTGGCGATTGCTGGCTTGGGTATCACGAGGTGGTGCTGCTCGGTCGCAATGGGAAGATTTCCAAACGGGATTCAATGTCGTCGGGGAATTGGGGCGCAAGCCGATTGGTCAGCTTGGAGTTGGGCGGGGCGAGCGACACTTGGGCGAGGGAGTTTGACCGAGCTGACCGAGTTCACCGAGGGATGTCGAATTGGTGGTCCCGAGTCCGAGCTATCGCGAGCACCTCGAGAGAGATGGCAGTGGATATCCGTTGTTAATCTAGCCAGATATTCCTGCGATATCTGTACTCATTGTAAACTGTTCCGAGTTTGTCTATAAGTAGACATGGAGGTCAAATAATGCAGTTTCTGTCTGGGGATGACACTAGTAGGTATAGTAGGCTTAAGACGAGCTTCAGATTGTGTGTTGAACTACCTGCACGACCGGCAACTCGGCAAGTTTACATTCTTTCCCGACCGTCTCGTATCATCTCGTCCTTGTAGCTGGGGCGCTCAAGTCTGAGAGATGCCCATCGACGGCACTTCTTGGATCTCTACGTTTCCGCCCTCTCAGGACACATCTGACAGCGTGTGAAGAGGTGGATGCATCAGTGTATGCAATGGTGATTGTGCCGCGCCGTTCACCCCCACAAACTTGGCTGACGGGATGGAGCTGTGCAGGCGGGATGAGGGGCTCATGGTGGCCATGGCTTTGTGTGAGAATGCTGGGGGGGTTCTCAGAAATGAGCGGCGGGATCAAGACGACCTTGCAGGTGTCATGCTGTGTTGTCCGGCTTGGGTCCCAGCGGCGATACCCAAGAGACATGCTGCCGGCAGCTGAACAGCCCCAGCAAAAGGCGGCGCAATCGATCGACCCGCAGCACGGAAGTTGACCTAAACTTTACGGAAATAAAAGCCTCCAAAAGAGCACCATCTGCCTCTTTACATGATGTGTCCCTTATCAACGGCCAGCCTTGGGAGAATCGTTATCACGGCTCCGACGGGGAAAGCCAGAAAAAGTTAGGTGCCGTTCAGGGTCCTCAACAATTGAGCGGGCGTCTGTAGTGGCACAGNCAGGGTCTGGGCTTGGCAATTTGGCAAAATGAGGGGTCCGAGTCGGTGAGGAGGGGAGGCTGGCAGGGACTATGGTGGCAGCTCAGCTCAGGGCACGCGGACAGCAGAAACTGAGGGCAGTGAGACCTCGACACTCGGCCTTCCATTTCTTCTGGAACTTCGAACTCCAAGTCGAATTCAGACTTCTTAGACATCACTGCCACCTGCGTTCTTCATCCCCGCCAGCCAGCCTCGAGTCGTTTCAATTGCCGACTCTTCAATTGCGGTCGCAGCACCGCCGGCCGTCAGCTTGAGCTTGAGCTTGAGCTTGAGCTCGCGCTCCACCGTCACTGTTGAGCTGAGCAAACGCCACGACCATCCTCCATCATCACCGTCGTCACCGTCGTCAGACTCCCACCCGTCCTCAGGCTCTTGCCCGACACCCCGCGCCCGCCACAATCATGTCGCCGACTTCCTTCGCCTCCAGCCGATCGCTGGGCTCCGCGCTCAGGCTGATGAGCAGCCGCCGATCCATGGGTACGTTATGTTACCTCGACTCAACTTGGGGTCGTCGCAGGCTGTGACCTGGAGCTGTCGCAGCCAGCGCAGCTCTCCACCAAGCACCCACGCACGCGCATGTCACGCTGCCTTGTCTTCCCCCCATCCACTGCCCTATCTCTGCCTTGCATTTTTTTCTGGTTCCCGGCCTTTTTTGTGCCCCCATTCGACCTTTTGGGGGGGGGCGGCTACGGGAATCTATGACCACGACAAAACCCGCCGCGCCGAGTCGGGGGGTGGCCCCCCTCCCCGATTTGCAAGCGCCATGACTCAAGGCCGCGGTCAACTTCAGCGAGCAACACCGCCGAATGCACTGATACGATACCCTGCCGTCCGCGGCGTCCCTCGGGAACCCCCAAGGACCGGGTCGCCCCGAAGGAGACAGCCACCAGCCTGCTGGAAGTTGCAGCCGATTGTCCAATCTACAGTACGGCCAACTTCCCGACAAGCCAGTGGGAATGCAACTTGAAAGGAAAGCGTCGGTGTGGCGAGACATGTTGCCCGGGTCGCCCCGGTTTCGGACCACGCCCGCCGCGGCCCAAGTCCCGCGCAGCCAAGTGGCTCCCCCGTTCCCGTCTCGAAAGCCGACGTCCCCGGATGCTCCATCATGGGCCGTCTGCAGCTTGTTGCCTCGTCCTGCTGGCTACCCCTCTGCCGGGTCCAAGCCGAGTCTACGTCGGCGTCCGAGTCCGAGACTTGTCTGTCTTTAGGCTGTCTGATGCGCTTCCAGGGTATGCGACGCCTCCTTTTCGCAAGGCGAGCCGGGGGCGTCATTGGCACCTTGTGAATGTCCCTTTGGGGGTGGGAGTGCGTCCCGTCCGTCGCGTGGGCGGCCAGGCAAGCCAACATCAGACGACTTGGACATGACAGCAGACAGACGATGCGCTGATTTCCCCCATGAGACCATCCCCGTCCTTCCTCTCCCCCTTTCCCCTTTCCCGGTAAAGCCTGCCTGCCTGACCTTCTGGAGGGTGTGCGACTGACTGGTGACTCGACTCGACTCCACGACCCGAGCGAGGTGCCCCCCCTTATACCCGGCTTCTCCCATCCGTTCTCCATACAAGTATTCACTAGGACCACGACTCTACCTACCACACGTCCTGTTTGCGCTGCATTGCTCGACCCTCAAGTGGGCTCATTGAATTTTTGTGAACAAAAGCTGCTACTAGTGTGGCGTTCTTGTCTGTCTGCCTACGACTCACTCAGTCATCGTCACATCTTTCGGCTTCCTCCGCCTCTGGCTTTACTTCTCAGCCCACCAACACGCCTCCATTCTGCTTCTCCAAACCAAGCCTTGTTTACGCCTCCAAAAAGCACAAGCTTCGAACCCGAGCACCCTGTTAACCCCAACCGCCCTCTCAGATCCGACCCCGCGATCGGCCAGAGCTTCGCTCTTTGCTACCCCGCCAAACTACACCAGACTCGCCGCCGGCCAGCAATCCCGAACCATGTCCGCCTCCGCCCCCAAGCAGCGGTTGAACATTGACAACATCAACCAACATGTCGTCTCGGCAGAGTACGCCGTGAGAGGCGAGCTCGCCGTCCGCTCAGAGGAGTACCGCGCCAAGCTCGCCCGCGGCGAAAAGGACCTGCCCTTTGACCAGGTCATCTCTGCCAACATTGGCAACCCCCAGCAGCTCGACCAGAAGCCCATCACCTTCTTCCGCCAGGTCCTCAGCCTCGTCGAGAACCCCCTGCTGCTCGAGAAGGAGGACGTCCTGATCAGCCAGCTCGGCTACCAGACCGACGTCATCGAGCGCGCTCGCTGGCTGCTCAGCAAGGTCGGCTCTGTCGGCGCATACAGCGCTAGCAACGGTGTGCCCGCCATCAAGGAGAGCGTCGCAAAGTTCATTGAGCGTATGTCACCCCTCCTCCCGACGACTCCCCTGTGCTTCACACGCTGACTTGCTCGTTCCCCAGGCCGCGACGGCTTCCCTGCCAACCCCGCCAACATCTACCTCTCCGGCGGCGCCTCCTCCGGCGTCAACACCCTCCTGCACGTCATCTGCGCCAACCCCAAGTCCGGCGTCCTCGTCCCGATCCCCCAGTACCCCCTCTACACCGCCAGTCTCGCCGTCCTCAACGCCCGCTGCGTCCCCTACAATCTCGACGAGGCCTCCGGCTGGTCGACCGACCTCGACGTCATCCGCGCATCGTACCAAAAGGCCGTCGACGAAGGCACCGATGTCCGCGCCCTCGTCGTCATCAACCCCGGCAACCCCACCGGCGCCTCTCTCCCCGAGGACAACATCCGCGCCATCCTCGCCTTCGCTGCCGAGAAGAACCTCGTCGTCATGGCTGACGAGGTCTACCAGACCAACGTCTTCGAGGGCCGCTTCTACAGCTTCAAGCAGGTCCTGCGCCAGATGCAAAAGGACGCACCTGGCAAATACGACCACATGGAGCTCGCTTCCCTCCACTCCGTCTCAAAGGGCATGGTCGGCGAGTGCGGCCACCGCGGCGGCTACTTTGAGCTCGTCGGCTTCGACCCCGAGGTTGAGGCCCAGATCTACAAGTTCGTCTCCATCACCCTCTGCGCACCCGTCGTCGGCCAGTGCGTCGTCGAGCTCATGGTCAACCCCCCCAAGGAGGGCGAGCCCTCCCACGCCCTCTACAAGAAGGAGTACGACGGCATCTTCAACGGTCTCAAGGAGCGCGCTCACGCTCTTCACCGCGCTTTTGAGCAGATGGAGGGCGTCGAATGCGGCCCGCCCCAGGGAAGCATGTACCTCTTCCCTACCATCAACCTGCCCGCCAAGGCCGCCAAGGCCGCTGCCAAGGACGGCCGTACCGCCGATGAGCTCTACTGCCTGCGCATGCTCGAGGCCACCGGTATCTGCGTCGTGCCTGGAAGCGGTTTCGGCCAGAAGGAGGGTACCCTGCACTTCCGCACCACTTTCCTTGCCCCTGGCACCGAGTGGACCGGCCGGATCGTCGACTTCCACAAGAAGTTCATGGACGAGTTCCGGTGAGTGTGGCGTGGCTCGCGTGAGAGGGAGAGGGAGAGTAGGAGCAAAAAGGGTGGCTCGCTCGACCAAGGAAGAGCGTTTGTTTTGCATAGTTGCGCAGCCAGATTCATGGCTTGGATATCTAGCCATCGCATAGTCCGTGGCGTCTTCTGGATAGCTTAAAGCATTGGACAAATGAAAAAAAAACCATACACTTCAAATCTCACTTCACGACGCGACTTGGTCTGATGGTTCGTCCCCATCTTCCGTCTATTCTTATGAGGTATCAGTATCATACACGATGGGTCGCGCTACCCCTAGCGCCCACGCCCATCGTCTCTTCTAATTGACATCTACGAAGAACTCGATTATGCCCGCTCGCTTCCTCTCAGACGCACGGCCTGCCCGTACTTTTGCAGCTTGGTGATGAGCTGATCGCCTTGCCTCACGACGTCCTGGTATTGCTTGTTCTTGTCGTCGGGGCGGTTGGTCTCAATGACACCCTTGCCCGAGACACGGTCAATGGTGCAGGGAATGCGGCCGGCGGCGATGAACCTGGCAAGGTCACTGTGAGGGCGGGGTCAGAATTGATCAGAGGAAGACGAAATTTGGACTAGAAAAACCTACCGGTCGAGGAAGTCGACGGTGACGCCAAAGTCGGTGGCCATGGACTCGAGACCGACGACGCGGTAGCTCTGCAGAAGCTGCTGGTAGGCGCGCAGGCGCATCTCGCGGATGAACCACTGCCTGTGCTCGTGCAGGTAACGGTCCTGGGACAGGAAGTTCTCCTCGACGAGAGCGAGGGCCTGGAAGAAGTGCTTGTAGCTGCCGTTGTAAAGGCTGCTGACAAGCTGGGCGAGGGAGGAAAAGTCGATGGCAAGCTCGGCCTCAGGCTGGTCGCCAGCACCGGTGCCCAGGGTCGTCAGGTTCACGACGGTGGTCTTGCCAGGGGCGGCGCGGGAGCTCTCGTCGCCGCTGTTGGCTGCTGAGTCGTCGACACCGGGACCGGCGCTGAGGGCACCAGTCAGGGCAAGGAGCTTGTCCTCACCATCGCCGAGGATGGCCTTGATCTCGGGGGCGTCGACGACCTTGGACTTGAAGTCGACGCGCTTGAGGGAAACGGAGCCGGCCAGAACAGAGTAGACGACGAGTGACGAGTAGGTGCAGAGCTCGTAACTGGTAAAGGTGGACAGCGAGTCGAGCAGCAGCGGGGCGGCGGTGGCGTAGGACCGAACGGTCAGGAGGTACAGGCCCTCGTAGGCCTTGAGGCGGTTGCGGCGGTCCCAGTCACCGCCAGTCTCGACGAGAGTCTTTGCGCGCTCGACATGCTTCTTTACGAGGAGCTTATCGCCGTAGAAGAGGCCCATACGAACGATGGCGAGGACGAGGTCGATCTTGGTGCCCAGGATACCGATCTTCTCAAACGCATCTTCGTAGGCTGTGATTGCGCGGTCCTGCAATCGGCTCGTTAGCTCAGGGAAGACGCAACGCATCAATGCTGGGACATTGCCGCGGGGGAAGACGTACCTTGTCACCGACTCTGGCCCAGAACTCAGCACGCTTGGCCTTTGCGGCCTGGACCTCAGTGTCACCAGCCTGCTCGTTGGCCTCGTCCTCCTCCTTCTGGATGCCGGCCAGCTCCTCGTCGTTCTCCTTCTTCAGCTTCTGGTACAAGTCCTCATCCCAGGGCAAGCTGACGGCGTTCTGAGCCCGAGACGCGACGAGTCCGACGAGGCTGGACTTGCGGCTGGGAGGCCTGCCGGGGGCCTGCTGACTGGAGCCCTCGCCGACGGAATTCAGGATGCCCTCAATGGGGTGTGCGAGGTACCGGTAGAACGGCGCCATCTTGTGCTCGGTGATGGCATCTTGGAGAGTCTTGGCGGACGTCTGCTGGGCTGTCCGGGCAGCGTAGGGGTTTCTGAGGGTGAAGACGTGCTGGGACAGCGGCAGGAGGGGCCATTTGGCGTGCTGCGGCTCGGCGCCCATGGTGATGGCGGGGGAGGTGGTCGGAGGTCTTGACTGTGTGGATGAGGAACGAAGATGCGCGAGGTCAAGCAGATGCGTCTTGGGAGGGGTTCGTGGGCGCGTCGGGTCGAGATGGTTGATGGGTGTTTTGGCTTGGGGTTGAGAGGGAGCTGTGAGCTTCGATGGGAGCGTCACGGACGATGGAAGCCCTCAGACTGCAAGGCCATCTCTTTGCGTGTTTGATTGGTCAGACTGCCTGCTGTGGTTCCTCCGACTTTGTGAGGCTACAGCACGATACGTAGTGGGGGTGTAGCTAGTGGTTTAGGGAATCACGCCCCTGCCCTGCCTCGAAACCGCAGGGCAGGAGCAGCAAGGTGGATCCACGCCAATTGCACCTGCTTCGGATCCTGGTCCATCAGCCGGTGCTCTTTCTGGGGAAAGCTTTCTTTCTTCCTCCCTTTTTTCCATCCGTCTCAAAACACTCCTACAACCTACAAAATACTCGATCGCGGTCAAATCAGCGCTACTAGGGCGACACAAAAACCAGCAAGTCAATCTTCCCCCAACGCCACCATGGCGTCCGACGACGACTTTGCGCAGAAGCAAAGACGATCCCAGTCTCCCCCACGACACAGATCCAGGAACTATCGCGACTCGCGCGATGGCGACCGAGGCCGGCAAGACGAGTCTCAGCCTCAGCCTTATAACGCGAAGGAGCTGCAGCCGGCCAAACGCAGAGCCGCGTCGCCCTCGGAACAACCGCGAAAGCAGAAGCGCCCCGGCGCCCGTGCGCGCATCTCCGAGACGGAACGCGAGGCAGCCCGCAAGAGAGCGCTGGACCGCGAGCGGGACATGCAGGATGCAGCTGCTGCCGCCGATGCTGCCGCACGCCAGCGCAGCGTGAACAACGTCGTCACCCAACACTACAACAGCGTCCCCGAGCGCGGGCGCGACTGGCGACGGACCGACAGCAATATCAAGGGCCTGCGTTCCCTCAACAACTGGGTCAAGAGCTGCATCATCCAAAAGTTCTCCCCCGACGAGGACCACGTGCCTGGCGGTCGCGACGAACACGAGCTGCTGGTGCTGGACATTGGTTGCGGCAAGGGCGGCGATCTTGGCAAGTGGCAGCAGGCACCCCAGTCGGTCCAGCTCTACGTCGGACTCGACCCGGCCGATGTCAGTATCGACCAGGCAAGGGAGAGGTTCCGCCAGATGGCGAGCCGCGGCGGTGGCCGTGGAGGCAGGGGTGGCTATAGGCGACAACAGTCTCGTCTCTTCGACGCCCAGTTTCACGTCAAGGACTGCTACGGCGAGTCGATCGAGGACATTGACGTCGTCCGTCAGGTTGGCTTTGACCCAGGCCCACTCAACCGCCGCGGCTTCGACATTGTCACCATGATGTTCTGCATGCACTACGCCTTTGAGACGGAGCAGAAGGCCCGCACGATGCTGAGGAACGTTGCCGGCGCTCTCAAGAAAGGAGGCCGCTTCATCGGATGCATCCCCAACTCGGATGTTCTTGGCGAGCATGTCCGCCAATTCAACGCGAAGCAAGCAGCCAACAAGAAGGAAGCCAAGGAGGCCAAGGAGCCCGAGGCAGATGCCGAAGACGGCGAGGTGGAGGAGGGCGAGGCCGAGAAGACGGCCGAGTGGGGCAACTCCATCTATCGTGTTCGCTTCCCTGGACCGACCCCTGAGGACGGCATCTTCCGGCCTGCATTTGGCTGGAAATACAGCTTCTTCCTTGACGAGGCCGTCGAGGAGGTGCCCGAGTACGTGGTGCCGTGGGAGGCGTTCCGCGCGCTTGCCGAGGACTACAACCTGGAGCTGCAGTACCACAAGAGCTTCACGGACGTGTGGGAAAGCGAGAAGGACGACGCGATGTTGGGGCCGCTGAGCGAGAGGATGGGCGTGAGGGAGCGTGGCGGCGGCCCGATCCTCGTCTCGCCTGAAGAGCAAGAGGCAGCGGGCTTCTACGTCGCCTTTTGCTTCTACAAGGTCTAACGGGGTTTACTAACGAGCGCTTGGGTTTCATGCTTGGCTGGGTTTCACGGAGCATCTCGCTAATACAAAAGCACGATCTGCCAACGTCACGAGATACGCTTGCAGGGTGATGTTGTGGCAGGTGATCTGAGGACGAGCGAGAAAGATGTGTGGTCGTGGCATGGCCCCTTTCCCGACTTGATTGGCTGTCGCATTGGCGCTGTGATGGAGCCTCCCGATTTACCCCTGACTGGCCCGGCCTGACGACACACCATCTGCTCGGTCTGATTTGCCCGGGGGCACACCGTCGTCACCATTATCAACAGGCGATCTGCGGTGCCTGGCTAGACTTCTTGGGGATGCGCGTCCTAGTCTACTCTCCCGATTGACAACATCCACTGGACCGGCACCACACCCTGGACAGGGAGGCTCGTTTCCTACTTCGCTTCGGCGTGTAGGTACAACCCATGGGACAACCGTCTATTCGTCGAAATGTGCCTGGGCATGGGTATCTGGCACATGTCTTGGGCGGGGTGTGATGTGACGGTTCAATGCGACGACCCGAGGGATATATCCATTGCTTCGTGGCAGCTGTGTTGAGACAAGCATCGACATGTCTCGCCTACATGCGAGCTGATCTGTCTGCTCGACTTCACTATTTACGTCCTTCTTCCAACATCCCTCTGATCCGTTCCTCGCCCCAACACCTACGATGCCAGCCATCATCACTCTCGTTCTGTTCGCTCTGCAAGCGCTTCTGGCGCTCGCCAGCCCGAGCAGGCTCGAAGACAGGGCGGAGCTCCCGGTGATCGAACTCCCACAGGGCTCCTTCCGTGCTGCAAGGTACAACAAGGCAAATGATGTGTAGGTGCTCGCCCGACACGGGCCAGGGCTAAGCTTACCTTTTGGCAGCTACGTTTTCAAGAACATCCCCTATGCTGCCCCGCCTACAGGTGACCTGAGATGGGCAAAGCCGGCGCCACCGGTCAAGAAGAGCGGCATTCAGACTGGGGGATATGGCCCGTCGTGTCCCCAGTCGCTCGTTAAGGGCATCAACTTTGTCGGCCCAGGGAACCAGAGTCCTGTCGGGGCAGCCGTGAACCAGTTGTACGTCGGCTTCACAAATTTGAAAGGGTTGAGCTTACTTTGCAACACAGTCTCGGTGGCATTCCAATTCCTTCGTTCCAGGACTCCTCCGAAGACTGCCTCTACCTTGACATCTACGTCCCTTCGAAAGCGATTCGCAACCCCTCGTCGAAGCTTGCTGTTGCTGTCTTCATCTACGGTGGCGGTTACGTGATGGGCTCCAAGGATGTGTATCAGCCACATCTACCATTCTACGACGGCTCAGGTCTGTTGACCCAAGCAAATGGAGATCTGGTCTTTGTAACATTCAACTACCGCCTTGGGGCCTACGGCTTTCTGGCGGGCACCACCATGGAGCGAGACGGCCTGCCCAACGCGGGGCTTTGGGACCAGAGGGCTGCTCTGCAGTGGGTGCAAGATAACATTAGCAAGTTTGGCGGCGACAAGGGCCGAGTCACGGCAGTAGGAGAGAGTGCCGGTGCTGGAAGCATCATTCACCATCTTGTCGCCAAGGGGGGCAAGCTGGACCCCCTGTTTCACCGGGCCGTTATTCTGTCTCCGGCATATCAACCAATGTGGGATCGTGCCGGGACGGTGGAAGATGCATTCAAGCGTTTTGAGAGCCTGGCTGGATGCTCAGGAAAGGGCCTGAAATGTCTCCGCGCCGCTAGCTTCAAGACTCTCGCCTCTGCAAATGACCAACTCATCGGAGGACGCCTACCCCAGGGATCATTTGCCGTCGGCCCAACCCCCGATGGCGACTTCATTAGGCAACTTCCCGTCCTTGAGCTCTCGTCGAACAACTTCTGGAAGCCTGAGAGCCTGGTTCTCTCACATTGTGCCAACGAGGCCACGCTCTTCGTCAGCGGTGCCATCACCACCAACGACCACTTCACCACCTTTATCAACGGCATCTTTCCCAACGAAACGCAGTCCAACGGTCTCATTGCACAGGTCACTGACAACATGTACCCTCCAGTTGCGACTGGTGGCTCGTCAAAGTTCAGAACGCAAGCGGCCCGCATGGAGGCGCTCCTTCGCGACAGCTCCTTCACATGCAACATCCGACACCTCAACGCGGCCATGGGCGATGGCAGGGTGTACAATATGCAATACTCAGTCAGCCCTGGCTGGCATGGTAGCGACCTCTTCGCCGTCTTTTACAACGCGCGTTTCTCCTCGGGCGACTGGTCGCAGGTGCTGGCAGCGCTGGTGTTCCTTCCAGCGGGAATATTGTACGGAGGCATCAGCTGGGCGCTGCAGAGCTACTTGACCAGCTATGCCATCACGGGGGACCCGAATACGAGGAGGGCGACGTGGAACTTGCCACCTGCAATTCGCTGGGGCAGGCCCGACTCGAAGGGGAAGGGGGACAGGGTTGGAGGTGTGCTGAATGTGGGCAACTGGTTCTACAGCACGGTTGACGATGAGCAGATGCCGAAGCGGGAATGTGATTTCTGGAGGGAGTTTGCCAGTGCGGCTACGCTGTCTGGGGGTTATGCGCCCCCTGGGGCAGGGGTTGTGGGGCAGGGGCTGGTTGATGTTGGTGGAAGAGATGTGAGCGCAAGATTCAAGGGTGGGAACAAGGCTTGAGGTCGGCCAAAGGGAGGAGCTGGCGAAATAGGCTGACCTACCATTGTAGCAGAGATTAACTGAGTTCTGCCGAATAGGAGACCAGCGATGGATGAGGTATAAGCGTATTATTGGCACATATTGTAGTTCTGTTTGTCTGCTCACACAAAGTACCCAACCAGACAAGTCCTTTCCCCAACGCCTGCTGTTCACTGAACAGTTCCAAGATGGTTGATGGGGCCGAAACGAAAGGCGAAGTGAAGCCGTTAATGTTGAACGATCAGGTTCCAGACGATCGATTACCGGTAGGGTTGAGTGTGTTGTATGAAACGCCAGTGAAGTGATGGAAGGTTTCTGACAACGGACTCTAAACGAGATCCTTGGGCCACTCAATAGTGTCTCCTGTCTCCTCATCTTGATGGATCCAGGTCCCATGTGCGGCTGACCAGGTCCAAGCAGTCTTGATATTTTGCACTTCTTCTTCGTTAAAGTGTCTCACAAGCCATGCGTCAGCCTCTGCCTCGGTGTTGAAATCAAGCTCTTCGCCCGAACTCTCAGAAGGTGTGTATTCATCTTCCGAGTTCGGATCTTCGTGATAAAGTGATACGTCAATCAAGTCGACGATTTCTCTGCCCTGCAACTCTCCAGGTACAACCTGAGACGGCTCGCTGTTCTGGCAGGGAGCTATATCACTCGTCGTTGAATGCTGTGTGGCCATTGTGTCGTTCCTGGCAGGACAGCGATCGAAGGTATACCAGTTCTCGCTGTCCTGGGATTCCGAGGATGAGTAGGATGTTGTACTAGAGGTCGGGCTCCTTCTTAACCCCCCCTCTTCTTCTTTCACGGCGAACGTCTCCCAATCGTCATCGCTCTTTGAATTTGACAACGAGTCTGAAACCGCAACTTGAAGTCGTTGATCTGTGACTGGCACTCCATCTCCGCCGGTACATTGCGCCGGCTTAGCGTTCAGGCTGGTAAGTTCTGTTGCTGTGCAGGTCTCTTGGCGCTCTTCGTCAATTTTTTTGGCCTTGCGATCCCAGCGACGACGTAGATTACTCGGTGGAGATTGTCGTCGTCGCCCTCTAGGGTGCCGCTTCTGCGGCCACTCCATCATTGTGAGGCTGTCAGATTGAATTTGTTAGCAGGTATACCGCAAAGATTGATTTTGAGCTCACCAATTCCATGAGCTGGTTCCTTGCATCATAATTGAAGTTCCTAGCGTCTTGCCAGGCTCGATGAACGTCTACATGAGCCGCACTGGGAGTTAAAGACTCGGAAGGCTGCAGAATAATGTTGGCTATCCCATCGCTTTTAGATGCGGCCAGGAGCCTGATCGGAGGTCAACAATAGAACGCACAGCCTGGTCATGTATCTTCAAGCCTCATTCGGGCCAGAATATCGTCTTTGACAGGACCAAATGCGAGGGGAAAGGGAAAGTGCACGCGAGACGTGACCTTCGTCCGCCTCATATTCCGACGTCGGAGTTGTATTGGGTTTAAACCGAACATACATTTACAATTGCACTTCCACTTCCACTGTTGGCGGTGGTGGCGGGGGTGTGGTGTAGTGTGGTGTCATGCAGCAGGCG
Source organism: Plectosphaerella sp. P0831 (assembly GCA_014635975.1). Taxonomy (NCBI): domain Eukaryota; kingdom Fungi; phylum Ascomycota; class Sordariomycetes; order Glomerellales; family Plectosphaerellaceae; genus Plectosphaerella; species Plectosphaerella sp. P0831. The sequence goes on along the minus strand of JACAFV010000064.1, from coordinate 24,249 downwards.
CATCAATAGTCAACTGCAAGCCCCCCTCCCTTGGCTTGGCTGACCGAGCCTGTTCCGTTTTCATCCGCCTGCAGCTCATTTTACCTCGCCTGACTTTCCAGATTGGGGGGAGATAGACAGGCGGTATGGGAGGTAATCTCCAGTCGGTTGGCTCATTGAACATGTCCCCGCCAGCAGTGGAAGGGAAGCCTGCGAGGACCATGACGACTTCCTTCCACCTCACCTTACCTATAATTGGAATGCCAGGTATTTTGAAGTGCAGAGATGACAGCATCACAGAGGCATGTGCGGTTTGACGTCTTACGAGGATTGATTGTGCATCGGACCAGTGTCTCTCCACACTCAGGCCGTCGTACCTGGGTATGTGGCTAAGTATGCGAGCGGCTATCTTCAGATGTGCAACTAGAAAGAAAGGGGCGATCAGGCTGATATAAGTCCCGTCGCGCGTCTTCAGATCTTCGCATACCCAGCGCATCGAGAGGTCTGCTCGGGGATAAAGGGGACGGTTCGTGTCTTCCCGCCTCCGCCACCATGCCCCCTCTCCATCCCCCGATTCACCCATCCCCCCTTGCCCCTCCCCCCTCCACCTTCCATTTTCCTTCATGTTTCCCCAGTGCTCAGCCAAGCTGGAGGCCGGTCTCTGTTGATTCCTGGAGCAGAATGAAGTACCGGTGCGGCTCTTGAGCTGATTTCAATGCACCCCCGCCGTATTCCTTGTCTTCCAATTCCAGCTCCATTTCCACGAAATCACACAGTCACCGAGTTCAGTGCTGGGTGGCTGGGCAGGCCGCAGACCTCCAGAGTACATACATCGTCCGCGGCCCATACATTTACAAGCAGAGCCTCAGCGTAATGGCGGCCCGCCAAAAAATGTATAATACAATCACACACAGGCACGAGCTGCGTACGTGGTCACTGCCTCTGGCCTTTTAATATTTCTTGCAATCTGGATTCAGCCCCGGCATGCCCTGCATTGGCACAACCACCTCCAGACCTGACAACAAACTTCAAGAGCCGAGACGCCGCCACTTTGTGTTTCCTCGTACCGATCGCGGGCTATTACCTTTCTTATAGATCCCGAAGGACTAGCCGAGCACGACGAAATCTATCTTCCTCTCCCCAGAGCCGTCAACACTTTCCAACCAACAAACCCTCACTGCCCGAGCAGAGGCAAAAGGCTTGGGCAACTTACTGCGTCTTTGCCTTAGCCTAGGAGTTTTGTCATGCAGCCCCCGAGTTGGTCTACGTATCGACACTATCGGTACAGTCCACCGAGAGGGTCGTCCTTGTAGTCTTTGTCGACAGGACGTTACTTCATAAGTATGGACGGAATGGATAACTTCAAAGGCAAGGGCGTGGCCCGGCCTAAACCCAGTCCAGAACTCCACCAACAAACCAACAATGCATCCACCTTCCTGCCCCTTCCACAGGCTGAACGATCCCTCGCCACGCAGAATCCTTATCAATGGGACATGATACCATTGGAAATCGAACAACGCCTCAAGATAACCAAGAGGATCGTAGTCAACGCGGCCATCAATTTCCTTATTCAAGTCAACTACATCAGCGAACTCGACCTTCGACGCTGGAACCTGTCACCCCTGCCTTCTTTGGTGCCCCGGCTAGTGAAGACGATCAAGGGCCAAATCAGGTGCCCATCTGTCGTCTTCTTGGACACTATCTCGGGTCATGGGTCGCAAGGCGGGGAGTCTTGGGTTCAAATTTTCACGCGCAAGATTCTCTTCCACGTCGTTCCTGTCCAGGCAAGTTTCTCTATTATTTGTACCCCCATTTCAACACTCAGTCGTCTGAAGTAGTCTGGACCTGGTTCGGCTCCTTTGAAGTGCTTTAGCTCTCACGTATCTTCCGTGTACCTCGCTGACGATGGGCGGTCCAGTACGGAGAAGTACCCTTGACGATTGGGATATTTACCCTCTACAAACTCCTCAAGGAGCAACCGGAATTCAACAGGTTCTGCCACATCAACCTGAAGGGTTTTGGTGCGGTGCTCCGAACGATCAGAGAACCCCGTCCTTCTCGCCCCAGACGTCAGAGTCGTCAGCAACACGGGCGTGAAGGTCAATACGTTTTGGCGTCTCCTGAAGGCGTCGCACAGTGGTCGCTCGACGGCCACACAATGCTGAACGCTGGTTCTAGTAGCACGGCGGTGCCGGCGCTGCCCAGCTACGACCTATCGCTATCCCAAAGCCAGTGGCCTCCCCCGGCAGTGGCCCAGCAGAATCAGATCCCTGTTAGACTCTCTGGCATTGTGCCTCCATCGACCCAGCCAGCTTTCTATCCGAGCCCCGCCAACGCCTTTCCCAACATGAGTTTCCCCCAAGGAGATTCTTCTGACATCTTCTCTGGAAATTCCTCCGGGGACGTCTCTGGATCCGCGTCTTGGTACATTCCGGACGCCCCCGATGCGGCCGATAGCTTCCATCCCGGAGACGACACCCAGCCTCCTTCCTCGGGCCCATCAGGAAGCGGCGCCAACCCCTACTCTTAGGTCGGCATTTCAGCCATCGTCTCCAGGCTTGGGGTGGTGGTGTTTGCTAGGATAAGATGGGGGGATACGGCTATGGAGTGCTGTCAGCATCACGACATGGCCCTGCACGCTTAGCATCAAGACAAGCTGCTATTGAATCTACAATCTGGTCAGAAGTTTGGAGGCCAGACGAGGAAGGCTGTACGACAATTTCTATTGACGAACTTCGACGTATTTTTGGTGCGTCAACACAGGACAACGGGTTTCGCACGAAGGCAAGCATCCCCATACGAGGAACCAGTCCGTGGTAGACACGGGGGATTTGGATGGCGGTCTGCTTGTTTCTCCTTGCTTCATTTTAACGTCTCTACTGTTTCCTTGGAATATGAAAGTCCAGCACACGAGGACAGCCTTTATTTTGGGAGCGGTCAACGTACACACCAGCATCAAGTCAACATTGGGCTGAACTGGACCCGTCCGCATGCCTTGTGGCGACGACTTATAGATCCGCGTGTCCCAAATCTACCACATTTTTGCACACGTTTGTGTCCATACTCACCCGAGCGAGATCTTAGTCTGGTTGCCTCGTACGCTGGTTGCCTTACTTCACCTTACTGGTGAAGGTTGTCACTTTGAAGGAGGGTAGCGGTGACATGACGCAGTGCCCAAATGTGATGACGTCCGTTCCTCTCTGCGGACATGTGAAGACTCCTGCTGCGGCACCTCCAACGGCCGCTGCCCTACCAAAGGTTGACATCGAGCCATATCCACGGATATGGAATCGAGGCAACTCAACTTCGCCACCCTTGAGAACCTCATGTCACCGCCAGCTGCATCCGTGCCCCAAAGGCAACCAAACGACATGTAATTCCAAGCCTCCTCGGCACTGCCGTCCCGACTCTCGAGCTTAGCCTTCCTCACACCGTTGCGTGATTGCGCAGATCGGTCTCTGAGGGTACGGTCACCTGACACCTACCGACCTGGGCATGCAGCAGCAAAGAAGCAATGGAGCGCGATGCAGCCTCAATGACCCTGTGGCTGTCCTCCGGAGAGCCTGGCGCAAGCCTGCAGCGGGAGGCTCGTGGGAAATGGGCAGTTTTCGCAAGGCAACTTGCAAAATCGCATCGAATACCGGGCTCGGCTCACTCCCTCCCACACCATCTTTCTGGAAAAGAAGTTTCGGTGTTGGGCAGAGTGACATTTCCGATTCCATGAACGAGGTCCTGGAGAGCCTGATCGGGGAGGGGGATGCCGCAGATGGCACATGCAGCTGGGGAGGTCGCCTGTGCAGCGGGCGTGTGTCGAGCAAGGCTCTGGTGCCATGTGTGTGGCCTGCTTCTGCGAGACGCATGTGCTCGTTGACAAGTCAAAAATATGAATAAGGCCTGCCTCCCATCAACACATCCTGTTGTTCAGACCCAAGCTTGCAACGAACGATGTCCTGTCTCACCTCCCCCGATGAACAATCACTCACAATCGCATCTCATGACACGTAAACCTCGAATCTGCATTTGCCACATTGATCGGAACATGCGTTAGCCAGTCCGCCGAAGAAAAATTCTACTCCTGCCCGAAAGCCAAGTGCAGCGACGCGATGTTGTACCCCAGGCGGGCCCAAAGCAGATGCCATGCCCAACCGTTTGATTCGTGAACATCATGACAAGGGAGGAAGAAAAGGAGCTAAATAGAGTGTCCCCTGAAAGTAGGAGAAGGGAGAATAGAAAACCATGCATCTGTTAGGGCTCGCCCACCGCTGCGCGCTCAGGGGTGTAGATAGAAGGTGAGTGTGGCGGTGAGCGAGGCCCCCGCTGACTGTCGTGTCGTGTCCCTCCGCGGTATCCCAGGTATCAAGCAAAAAGGTGCCCAGCCGAACTGCTTCAGTCTCGTCTTTTCCAGTCCAAAAGTAAGAAACAAGGCCCGAGCCATGCCTCTACTCCTTCATCTTGACGTAATTCGCTGGGAAGATGCCCGTCTTGCCGTTGAGCTGGCCCGTCCTGAATGTAATAGTTAGCACAAGGCGTTTCTATGAGAATGAATGAGACAAGAACATACCACCAGTCGTTGGCGCTCTCCGTTTTCTTCAACACCGTAATGACCTCGCCCTTCTTGAAGCCGAGATCGCCGGGCTGGTCAGCATCAAAAGTGAAGAGGGCCACAGCCTCGTTCGACTTGAGCTGCGAAGGCTTTGGCGCAAAGTTCGGCTTAGGGGCCGAGGGCCGTCCTGGGCCAGTCTTCTGAGCGCCGAAGCCGTCCCTCTTGAAGAAATCGTCGACGTCCTCGTCATCCCGCCGCGAGGCGAAAGTGTTGGATCGCGAGATACCGCCACCGCCGCCGGGGCGGTCGTAGGTGTCGTCCTGCCAGGTGCTGGACCGCTTGGGGGGACCAAAGTGGTCCTGGCCGAACGAAGACTGGCGCTGGTTTTCGCCCATGGCCTCGCCGCGGCGGCCGTTCCAAACTACATCGTCGTGACCATTGTCGTACACGGGGACGTCGTTGTACATGGAATCGCCGGCGACGGAGGGCGAGCGGCCCATGCCGGCGAAAACGCGCGAGTTGAGGATGGCCATGAGGGCCTGGGCCTGGGACGGCGGCTGGACGCTGCCGGAGAGGATCTGCTGGGCGCTGTAGCGGGTGCCGTAGAGCTTCTCGTTGGCGTCGCGGCGCTCGATAATACCCGAGCCCTCGAGGGAGACACCGGCAAAGAGGCCCTTGGTTTTGGAGTAGGCGAAGATACCGGAGACACTCTTGAGCGAGGCGGCACCGGCAGCCTCGGCGTTGCGGCCGACGGGTCCGGCGGCAATGGAGACGTTGCCGCCGAGAGTCAGGGAGCCAGCTTGGGCAAAGGTCTTGACGGCGGAGACATCGTTGAGGATGAAGACAAAGTCGGTGAGCTCGAAGCCAATCTGGCCACCAAAGCCACCGCCTACCGTGGCGATGGCGCTTGGGGCGGACCAACCACCATCAGGGAGGCGGGCAACAACGAGACCGCTGCCGAAACGGCCTGAACCGAGGAAGCCGGCCTTGAAGACGGTGAGGATCGCGAGGCCCTGTTGTGGAGGAGAAGTGTCAGCATGCGCGACGGTCTCTGGCGTTTGTATGTGCAATCGCAGGTCTCTGCGCCAGGCAGAGAGGCATCAGGCTTGCGACGCCAGGTGCCAAGAATGTGCGGGCTGGGCGTACCTTTGCGTTGGCGAGAATGGAGGGAGGAATGATCTTGTCGGGGCCAAAGGCTTGTCTCGGGTCGATGAAGGAGGTCAGGATCTTGCCGCACTTTTTGCATTCCGCTGCGAGAAATTGTCATGTCAGTCTGGGAGGGAGCTCTGCGCGACGGCCTGGGGGAACAAGGGAAACTCACACGCCATGGACGACGGGAGGGGGTTGTGGAGGCCCATGATGGGCGTGTGTAGGTTGTTGGTCGGTCAGTCAAGGACGGATGCGCCGGGTGTAGGAGGTGAGGCCCAGCTGCTGCGCAGGCGGGGAGTGTGCCGTTGAGTAGGCCTGGGTCTTTCGGGGAACGAGGTTGAAGGACGGAGGAAATCTAGTAGGGTGGCCGCAAAGGATGCGGTTTAGGTAGAATTGTTGAAGGAATGGGAATGGAAGGTGACGGGTTCCCCAAGGTGCCGAGCCCGCCAGTAAGGTTGGGCCGACAGACGGGGTTCTAGGGAAGTTAGGTGCTGCGGCGAGGTGCACGTCACTCTGATAGGCGGTGCGACGGCGGGGGGAGGTCGGGCGGACAGGCCACCGATAGTGGTGGATAGTGGGGTTGCGCGGCGGAGGCGGAGGAAGTCGCCCCTCACCAGCAGACGGCACCCGTGGGAGGTCTCCAAGATGCGCTGCGGCGCGCGCTAGCGGAGGCCAACCGACCTCGTGATTTTGGGGGAAGCTTATGGAATGCGCGCCTGGAAGTCTTGGCGGCGCGTCGAGGGGAAAGTGACGAGGAAAAGGCAATGGTTTGTAGGCATTGTTCTACAGAGAGAGCCAGGGAGTCGGCAACTCTTGTACCTGCTTTCCCGGCGCTCCCGCTGTCCGAATCCGAGTGATACACGTACCCAGGTGATGCGACGCACGACAGCGTCTCAGTCCACGCAACTTGCTGACCTGCATCAGCTGGCAACATCCCCCTTCAACAAGGCAGAAACCGCGAGTCCGGTACTTTCTTGCAACCTTTTTATGTGCTTGACTTCTCTCCTAGTAGACAGAACAACAGCAAATCATCCGGCCGGCCTTCCTGATGACGCGGTGCTACACGCCTCCATGTCGACAATGCGAGAGATGCTCCCCTCCGGCCTCGATGGCGCTGTGGCGGTGCTCCCCCGGAGTTAAGGTACACGCTAGCACCCGATTGGCCAAACGAGCCACGCCAGCCTTGCCCACAACGTCACGGCCCCTAACCCACATCGCCCCCCCTGCGACCGCGAACGGCCATCGCCAGACTTGAGTCCCGAAACCCGTGACCCCTTGCCGACACGACAACCTACCAGCACCTGCGACAACACTACAGTACATATCGAGTCGCTGCAAACCACTCCCGACGTCCACCCCCGACGAACCCGACACTGCCCGCCCACCATGTCCGAGTCCTACGAGCGAGAGCGCCAGAATAACGCCCGCCTCGACGAGCTTCATTCCAAGGTCTCGGCCCTCCGCGGCGTCACCGTCGACATCTACGACAATGCCCGCTCCCAGGATGTCATCGACAACACTGTGTGTGACATCCTCCCTTCTCTACACCCCGCCGTCGCTCTTCCAGACTGACACTCTGTCACCACAGTCCCAAACCTTCTCCTCCATGTCCGGCTCCCTCAAGGGTTCTGCTGGCCGACTGGGTCGCATGGCCGCCTCGGGGAACAAGGTCGCCATCCTCAAGCTCGCCGGCATGATCATCGCCGCCTTTATCGTCCTATATTACCTGCTCAAGCTGTTCCTCTGATCGGACAGATCTGTGCACTTCGACTGATGGGGTCGACTTTAAGATTAGGGTCAGGGGCGCCTTGTACAATTGTTTCTTAGCCGGATACGGCAAAACGGGCATGCATGACGCGCGGAGTTCAGGAAAGCTTTGGTTTTTAGTCGTACAACGCCGCCTCGTGGCTGGTATCACAGGGCCTCAATGTGGATTTGTGAATATTTTCAATTCTCGCCTTCCGCTTCGCTTCTCCCCACCTCGTGTCCCTGATCTAGTCGGCCACGCCTGGGGTCGATGCAAAAGAGATAAAAACCATCCGCCTCTTCCGACATGCACCGCGGTGCTCTCCCGCTGAACGACATGCTACGACCGCTGGCCCGCCTGAATCTGTCCTGCAATTGGCTGCCTCCTGATGGGGGTCTGGTATGCCTCACTCTACATCAATAAACCGTAGCATATCAGGGGGCCACAACAGGCCATTTTACTCCCAAACGTTGGAGAAGAGATCTTCGCTTCCACCAAAGCCACCGGATGCGGGCTTGGCGGCACCGTTGTTGTTGTTGTTGCTGCTGCTGGTATTGCCGCCGGTGGCAGGGCCGGCGCTGCTGGCCCAGCCGCCAAACTCCTCGTCTGCCGAGACCTTGGGCGCAGTGTTGAAGCCGCCCGCGTTGCCTGGCACGATGGGCGTGTTGGCCGAGAAACCGCCCAGACCACCGCTGGGGGTAGTGCTGCTGGCCCAGCCGCCAAAGTCGTCATTGCTCGATACGGCCGGCTTGGGCTGCGAGGGAGCGGGAGCGGCAGTAGGCTCGGAGCTGGCCCAGTCGTTGGAACCCCACACGTCCGCACCAGAGAAGTTGGAGCCGGCGAGGGGGCTGGTGGTGCTGGCAGCAGCAGGAGCAGGTGCGGAGGGCTTCGCCTGTGTGAGGTTGAAGACGGAGGTGGTGGCCGGCGGCGAGGAAACCTTGGGGGCGGCCTGTGGCGGAGGTGCGGGGGATGAGAGATCAAACAGGTCGCCCATTGAGGACTGCTGCTGGGCGGGCTTCGCCTGAGGAGGGGGTGACGTTGTGGAGGGAGCCGGGGCGGGCGATGTCGACCATCCGAATCCGCCGAAGCCGCTGTTCGAGGGCTGCTTCTGATGGGACGAGGCGGCAGGGGCGGCCGGCTTGGAGTCGAAGAAGCTACCGCCACCGAGTCCGCCGAACGCATTCGAAGACATCTGTGGCGACTTGCTGCCCATCTGGGGGCTGCCAAAGCTGGCAAAGGGGTCGACAGCGGCGGGCTTCTGGGCGGGCTGGCCACCGAAGCCAAGGTTGCTAAAAGCATCATTCATGCCACCAAAAGAGGACTGCTGCTGGTGTTGTTGCTGTTGCTGCTGCTGCTGCGGCTGGCCGAAGCTGGGTGAGGCCAGACCGCCAAAGGAGCCGCCGCCCTGGTTGTTCTGCTGGGCCTGTGGCCGAGGAGCGGTGGCGTAGAGAGAGAGGATGGACTGCTTGAGGTCGGGACGCGAAGGGGCAGCACCGACTCCGGCAGCGTTGGTGCTCGCCGGCCGGGGCGGGGCGGAGGGCTCGGCGAAGAAGTCGAGGCCCAACAGGGAGTCCTTTGTTGTAGTGGGCTTGGGCGGCGCCGCGGCGGCCTTGGGAGGGATCTGGGCGCTAACGGGGCCAGCTGAGCTGGACCTCTGAGGGATATCGTCGCCGCCGATGAGGTCGGCCTGCGGCGGTGCCTGGATGCCGCGTGGGGCGGCAGACTTGCCGACGGAGGCCTTGCGCACAGATTCACGCCTTTCGACCTGCTGCTTCTCCTTGACGAGGCTCAGGGGCACGTCGTCGTCGCCATCAACATCGAGTGAAGCCGGGTCGGGCCGCTCGCCGTCCATGACCCAGCGCTTGAGCTCGTATTTTGTGCGGATGAAGTTCTCAATCTTGGCCTCGGATGGCACGTGGCCGGCGGCCAGCTTGGACTCCCAGTACTTGTTGGCGCGGGCATTGCCCCAGCTCAGCACGCTCTGGAGCTGCTCGTCGGTCCACGAGTCGAGGTCAACGGACTTGACCCTGCTGATGTGGGTGCCCATGCCTCTGTGGATGCCTGAGCACCTGATGCAAACGAAGACGCCCAGGTTCCAGCTAGCCCATCGAGGGTCTGGAGCGGCCAAGGTCAGCGGGGTTGACGAGGACGAGAGAGGGGAGGCACATGGGAGCCTGCCGGGCAGATGTACTTACGCTTGTTCCTCTTGCAGTCGGCGCACACCTTGTTCGCCTCGAGCTTCAGCAAGTTCTTGATGGTGGCCGTGTTCTGGGCCGCCCGCTCAGCGGCGGGATTGGGAGGGCGTCTGGACATGTTGGCCTGATGTGACGCACACGCGACAGCGGCAGAGGTCAAAGAGACGGTCGGCTTCGAGTGGTGCGGGGGACCCAATGGATACGGGTTTGCAAGGAAGGCGAGGTCGAAGGCGAAGACGTTGCGTGCTGTGGTTTTGGGGAAAGTTCGGGGCGCAAGTCCAGGCCAGCGATGGATGTCGAGGATCGGGTTCCTCAATTGTGTAACGGCGGGTGGCTCAAAGTGAATTAGGGGGGGGATTTAGGGGTGGATGGCGGTCGAGGCCCGACTCAGGCTCATGCCAGTGCCCCACCATTCTTGCCCAAGCAGCCGTGGCCCGCGCCCGCAGTGGAAGTGTGGTGGAACGTGGGAAGACATGGAACGCCCTGCCTGGGCGGGTTCTGCCGTCCACGACCGCCTAACCTTTTTCTGGCCTCAATGATCTTTGGCACGCCACAGCGGGGGTCAGCAATTGCGGAGAGTGTCACTCGCATTCGGAGCTCGCGCCACACCCTTTCAGTGTCACGGTGATGAAGAATCGCAGCGCCGCCTGTCGACTCAGCCGCTTCGCACGATATGATGAGGAATCAATTATTTGGAATACATCTCAGCTATAGACGGAAAGAATCCTGCCGGATAGTATGGTCAGCCTGGGTGAGCCAAGATTTGTCAACCCCCAGGCAGTCCCGGGCAGTGCTTCGGGAGATCGAATTGTGATACGCTCACATGTCCCCCTCTCCGATCTACACCCGTTCTCCATTCCTCGCAATGACCAATCACATTCGCCCCCCGCCACTAATGCAGACGTCAGCGATCCATCCGTCGACAACGTCCCTGAACGTTGTAACAACTTCATCTCACCCGCCGCTTCTGTGTATAAAAGCTGTAATCATATCCTCCATCTATCTCTGATCTCGTCCGCCAACCTAAACACCAGCCATCTCTATGCGATTCCCGCGCCTCTTCAACTCGCTCCTCTACACAGTCTCATCCTTTACCCGCCGCCCCAGCAGCGCCTACGCCTTCACATCCCGTCTTGCCAGCCCTGCCTTGCCCAACCGCGCCCTTCCTCTCAGAGCGGGCATGCCCATCCCCTTCATCAGCTCGCTGTTTGGAACATCCTCCTCTTCTGACAAGATGTCCCACCCCGACAAGCGCTCCGACGATGAGTGGCGCGCCGTCCTGAACAAGGGTACGTCGTCTCCCATTGCTTGCCGCCGCCGCCATGGCTTGCGAGCCCTAAGGCGCACCCGTGATCTTCCGCGTGATACGCACGCTTCAATTCACAAGGCTAACACTCAACAGAACAATTCCGTATCCTCCGTCAGAAGGGAACCGAGGCACCCGGCTCTGGCACCTATGACAAGCACTATCCCTCAGAGGGCGTCTACAGTTGCGCCGGCTGCGAGGCTCCCCTCTACAAGGCGAACCACAAGTTCAGTTCCGGCTGTGGATGGCCCGCCTACTTTGACAGCATCCCCGGTGCCGTCACACGCCACGAGGACCGCGCCTTTGGCATGTCGCGGACTGAGATTGTCTGCTCAAACTGCGGAGGCCATCTGGGCCATGTCTTCAAGGGAGAGGGTTTCGATACTCCCACTGACGAGCGGCACTGTGTCAACAGCGTTAGTCTCACATTTGCGCCCGAAGACAAGGCTGGCGCTGCCGCCACCGACGGGAAGCAGAGCAAAGTTTGATACAAGAGGGCACTTCGCTGTCCATGGGGCGTCATTTGGGGAGGGAATGGTGACAGTGGCGTTGGTGTAGTTAATGCAAAAGCCACTTGACGCAGTCCAGAAAAACTCTTCCTGCCTAGGTACTTGATTCGAACATGGTATATATCACAGGCCTCGACGGTGTAGGTATTGCATCGTTGCCCCCCCTTGTGGAAAGAGCGAGGCCGCACGTGATACTTGGGCAACTTGGGAAGGTGTTTCCCTTGATAGCAAACAAGCTTTCAACGCTACTGCCAGCGCAAGCAGAGAAAGCAAGACTGACTTGCCCATAGACAAGCAACCGCCTATTGTATTCAGCCATTCAAGCCTCCCCTTTTCTGATTGTTGAGAGTGTCCAACACAGTGCAAGCTCGAAGTCACATGCACTTCCCCTGGATAACAATGGCGTCGCTTAATCCGAGGAGGCTTAACAGCGCATTCAAGGCCTTCGCTACTGCGAAAAGTCACGCGTTGGGCACACAGCCGATTCACATCGCTCTTCCCTCCATATCTGACAGAGATTACTCGTTCTCGGCTTGTCCCATCTTCCCTCACGACACGACAACCACAACCACACATCTCCATCCACCCTCTCACACACACTCCCCGAATGCCTCGACGCTGAGCCTTTCACCCATCTTTCTGCTTTGCGCTTTGCGTTGTATCGTAATTCAGCAACCTTTAGCACTCGACTTTGAGGTCAAATCTCGTCCTCGTTGACACTCTTCTTCTCTTTACCCGTCTTCTCTCTTTCGCCTTTCAAGCGTCGACTCCAGACTCTCGCGAAAATGGAAACCAAAGGGGCTTCCCGCATGCGTCGCGGCGTCGACAAAAAGCCCCGTCTCAGCTGTCTCTCGCCTAAGTACGAGGACTACATGGATCTCGAGCTCTACAAGAACTACAGAGACTACAACCAACACGACGACGTCTCCGAGGCCAAGAGCCACAAGACTCGTCTCTCGGAAACACTCCCTCCTACCCCCATCACTCCTGGCTTCTTCTCCGAGGAGACCAAACACAACGACGGCACTCAAGACACCACCGTGGCGGCTCTTGACCTCGAGACCATCGTTCAGGCAAAGCTCGCTGTTCATGTCAAGAATCAGATTGACCTCCCCAGCTGCCGCCAGCCCAAACAACGCAGACTCATCCTTCGTTCGGGATCTGCCGAGAACAAAAAGTCGGCCCACCGCAGCAAGCTCTCTTCGCCCAGCTATCAGCACGGCAAGCCTACTCTTCACGACCTCGCCGACGCTGCCGAATATCACAGGATCGCCAAGCGCAGCAAGATCAGCCGAGTGTCCAAGAAGCGCTGCCGCATCACCCTCAAGAAGACGGTCCTTCCCCGCAACCTGGACGACCAGATCAAAGACACTATGACCAAGGCCCACCAGGCACTTGCCCGCGCCGACAAGGCTCTTGGGGATGGCCCCGACGGTGGAGATTCCGGCAAGGAGTGATGCCCTCCCCGACAACGACATCTCGCCACCGTCGCCCCTCTTTCAAGCGCAGCATGGCCTGGCGACTGAGCGAGGCATCCCCGCAACGGACAAGGATACGACTTGAGTTTTGTGGTATTCAAATGGAGTTTGGGTTTTCTGTTTGACATGGGTACGGGTCGGCGCATCGGAAATTCACGCGCCCCAGGAACTATCTCTTCAAGCATGGTCATCGCCTCAGCACTCGAGCGCAAAGCAATAGCCTTCATTGCAACGACGTACACTATCGTCCCGCCTAATGACTGACCAACGTGATGATCAAAGTCAATCAACATGTCCGCCCGAACGAGTCTCTCGCCCCCTTAGGTAGTCCCGCGCCATCAACGCAAATGGAATCTCCAACATTACAGGCCCATGCTCGTCCAGGGCCCTCTGGGCCAAGTCCTCAACTTCGTGGAGCATCTCGCCCATTGACTTCGCAATATCGACGTGTGAGCTTTGTTCCATCTTGTCCAGGTCGCCGTCTACATGGCGATGCATCAAATCCCGGGCGTCGCTGATCAATCGAAATGCTGCCACTACCATGTCACTGTTCAAATAGGCACCGCCATTGCTTGAAGTCGAATCTAGGTTTGCTTCAATGCCCGTTTCAACGCTCTGCCGCTCGGTCTGCGTGGCAGCGGTTCCTTGTAACGGGCGGATGTTGCAGCTACTTGCTGCGTTGAGGGCGGCGGCGGCCTGGGTTTGAACACTATTGTCGACATATTCGCCACGAGCTGTATCGTCAGTTTGCCGAAACATGGCGTCTGTCTGGGTGGTCTGATGCGACGCGGGCACAGCGTCACTCGTGGTGCCAGTGCTGACCATGACCGCCCCTGCCTGCGTGCCAATGCTCGCTTGAGGGGCCCGGAGGTTGCAATTCGATCCTCGGTTCTTAGTTGACACCTTGGTTTGAGTTTTGGCATGTTGAAATTGCTTCGTGGCTCGTTCGGGTCTCATAATCGGCGTCGCCGTGGCTTTAGCTCCTGGTGTCTCATGATCTTGCTTGCCAGACCGAAGTCCCGGGCGTCTTGGAGGGCCAGGATGGGTCTTTATTCCAAGCGGTGAAGTGCGTGCCGTCTTGGACTGCTTCGAATGCTTGCTTTTTGGACCAGTCGATCCAGCTGGAGTCTGCGGCAGCAATTCCGTAAAGTTGACCTGGGCTCCGACGTCTCTGAAGCTGGAGGCTTCAACGCCCCTGCCCCCTGAACGCGTCCGCTGTGGTGCTGTCACGGTGCTCGGCTCCATGTCAGCCTCTGTCTCTTTGTCCTTGCGCTGCCTCTTGCTTCGGCCGGACTTGAATTCACTTGGGCTTCGACGGGATTTCTTGGGAGCAGGTTTTAACGCTGTAGTCGTAGCACTATCGAGAGGGTGTGTTTCGGGTGCTACAGGAGCATGTCCAGGAGCCTTGCCATATGAACTTGACTTGTCGCGTGGGAAGGGAGGTTCAGCAGGTTGAGGCTGTGTTCTTGTAGTTGAGGTTGAAGTGCCGGGAGGTTGCCTTGTAGTTGCCGTCGCGATGTCTGTCTTCTCGGCTTGCAACATGGCTTTTGGTTTCTTGGAAGAGGCAAATGGGAGCTGTCGAGGAGGTGGCATCAGACTGGTGTAGTCGTCGAGTTCCAGCCGTTCTTGGGACATCCTGTCTGACATGGTGGAAGGTGGTCGAATCTGCAATGTATCCTCCGAGGCTTGCAGAGAGAGAAGTCCACGACTCCTGTGACCCGTTGCCAGGTCTTCGCCGAATACTAGTGCCCTATCGACGAACAGGGGCGTATTGGCCCGGCCCAAACTCGCCGAAGTGGACGAGTGCGAGTGCCAGGATTGTGGCGGCTCAGATGTTCGAGAAACAGCCTGCGAAATGAAGAGATTGCTCTGCAGCAATTGATTGTGGAGGCTCTGTGCCTGGCCCGGCCCTGGGCTTGCAGATTTTGAAGCAGACGCGACCATGGCCGGATGAAAGCTTTGTGATGGCCATTCGCCTGTGGACATGGCTGGTTGTGACGATGGAGAAGACGTCGAGCCCCACTGCATTGGCGACCACGACNACCACGACCTCTGTGAGCTGGAGAATGCCGACCCTGGACGCCTGTTGGAGAGGGAAGACGTGGTTGGAGACATGATAAGAGGTTGAGGGGAACCCAGAACTGGCCGAGAATCGAGTCCACGGCTCTGCCTCTGCACAGAATCGGCCGGCCGAAAACGCATACCAAGTTTCTCAAAGAGCTGGGCAGCCTGCATGAAGTCGCTCTTTTTTGTGAACTCGGCGCCGACCTGGCATCGCTCGCCCTGTTACTGCATTAGTCGAAGACCGCTGTCTTGGAGAAATACGCACAGGAGACGGCTCATATCGAAGTCGAATGGCGTTCCTTGACTCTCGATGCTCCATTTCATACGGCATAGGATGTCCGCTCGTCTGCACAAACTCTGCGAGGTAGAGCCGGACCTGTGATGGAAGTCAGTATCACAAGCTCGCACCTAGGTAGAGCACGCCGCACAAGTTGCTGTGGCCCGGTATGCATTAGTAGCACGAATTCGACGTCGTCTGCTCCTTTCGACAAGAACCCGCTATGCGCCAGTTGCCGTTCTGGCTTCAGGGTCAGGGTCAGGTTGGCTGTGTATGTGTTTCGCTGGGAGTGCTGGGACGATGCCATGGTGCCCACGAAGGCACTCAAGAGAGGAAACGTGAACGCTTGGGAGGCCATGACGAGGTCATGATGCAAATCCACGTCTCGTTAGTTGTACATTAACCCCGATTTGTCGCTGTAGACGATGGTCGAGATGGCGACCTTGCAGTTGCTCCAATTGGAAAAAAGTATCACAGAATTTGTATCAACAATTCAAATTGGGGAGTATTTGATCTTCTGAATAGAACGAAGCGAACGAAACAGAGAAAAGGACCATTTCCGATGTACCGTGACCTTGGAAGGCATGATGTTGTGCAGGAGGCAAGGACGGAGTCGAGTGCGGCACCTGTGGTTGACTGGCTGTCTTATCGCGATAAGCACCAGTCACCGATAAGCTCCCACCAACCAAAGGCCGAAGATTAGCCGTGCGAGCCTCCCCAGTCCAACTAAGTATGGCCATTGCGGCGCGTTCTCCAAATTTCGAGGCGCGATTGACCGAGCTTCTAACCCGTCGCATTTCCCTGGTCGCATCCAGGCCGCATCGCCACATCGCAACAGCGTCACTCTGCCCCGAATACCATTTTGCACCTGCCTCTCGCCAATCGCTGCCGCATGCGCTTTGGGAGTGCTTTCAATTCTGTGTGCTGAGCTGCGCACCATCCTCGTCAGTGGTGTCCCCCTGCCATTGCGATTTCCAGTGTTGACCGACCAACGTAGACGCAGTCGCACTTGAACCAGTCGCATTCGACTGCAACACCAGAACAATGTCTTCCAGCCAGGAATTTCCCATCCACGCAATCGACCGCACCCCCGAGTACGAGGAATTCATCAACAAGTTGCGCGTCTACCACGAGAAGCGCGGCACGCCCTTCGACCCAGAGCCGAAGGTCTCCAATACCTCGCTCGATCTTCTCAAGCTCTTCAAGGTTGTGGTGGACAGTGGCGGATATGACAAGGTGTCAGACGAGAAGCTTGCATGGCGCAGAGTGCGCGAGGTTCTGGGCATCCCGACGTCGAATATCCCCGCTGCGGCATACGCTCTCAAGGAGAAATACCTGAGAACACTGGCGGCTTACGAGATATCTACCGTTCACGGCAAGGAGCCTCCTCCTAGGGATATCCTGGAGGACTGCACTGCTAAAGGCGGATCGCTTCTCACACGCACAAGGGAGAACTTCCAAGGGGGAAAGCATGGTGATGACTCGGCAGCTAGCGGCGACGATGGCACCCCTTCCCGCGAGAGACCCAGTGCGGACACGACTCCTGTCAGCTCTGTACGCGCCACACGTGGCCTCAGAGAAGCACCCCCTCAGCGAGTCATCTTCCAGCCAGAGACCAGCTCTTCGAGGCCTCGTCCCCCGTCGGCCTCTCACACATCAACTCCCTCCCATCATACCCAACCTGGAGGCAACCGACCGGGTGGCAACATGGCCGCCCACACGGGATCGATCCCCTACTCGCAGAACCTACAGGGTGGTCCTGGCCAGCCTCGCCCGCAACAACGCGGCCCCAGCGGCGCCTTCAACCCGCAGAATATGGAGAACACCGCTGCGGCTGTCGAGTCCTACATACCGAAATCTCTCCAAGTCCCGATCGCCCTGCCGGTTAGACCAGTTGAGACCCCGAGCTACAATCCGACAGAGTTCAACCGGCGACGGCTGCTTGCCCGTCAACGAGCTCTTCCGCCCCCTCTTCCCGCTGGAACCCCTGGTGTCGGACGTAAGGACCTCACCACCATCTACCAGAGATGCCTGATGGGCCTCCTGTCTCAGAGCCCGGATGAAGAAGCCTACGCTCTCCACCACCTCGTGAAGATATCATTTGAACGAGGCGATAAGTTCAGGTTCGACCAGTTTCACGATCTGCCCGAGGGACTTGTGTCCAAGGTCCTGGAGGTTGGCTCACTGTTCTTCGATGTGAAGTGGAAGATCAGTTGGATCCCCTCGATGATCGACGCCGATGTTGGCGTCCTGGATGCCGAGTTTGGCAACCCCGACATCCTTGAGCGTATTGACAAGCTCGACCTCAAGCATGTGGAGCTCTACGACAACGTCTTGCCCGGAGAGATTGCAGATAAGCTCGTCTGCATCAGCGAGGCGGCCTTGACCATCCGCAACATGTTGACCCTGCCGGACAATGCTAATTTCATTTCCCGGTTCAACCCCCTCAAGGACATGATCTGCATTGTTCTTCGGCTCCCGAACAACGATCATGTCATTGAGCTGAAGCATCTCATTCTCGAGATTGCCGAGCTGGTCACCCCCTTCATGACCCTCGATAACGACGATGGCGAGACCGAGGTCCAGGATCCCCTCTATCGGGTGCTTCTCGAGCAGGTGCAGAACTCTGAAGATCGCGGTGTGGTTCTCAGCGCCCTTCGAGCCGTTGGTCGCATCTCCATGCGCACAGAGAAGACAAACAGGCTCAGCCATATTCCCCCCAAGGTTCTGGAGAACATCTCCAGGTGGCTTTTTCTCAACGACGAGGAGCTCATGGATGCTTGTCTTGATCTGCTGTATCAGTACACTGCGGTTCCCACCAACGTCGACACGCTTCTCCGCGCCATTGTTCCCGAGCAGTTGGTTCAGCAGCTGGTTCGCCTGCTCGCCTACGGTGCCCGGTCATCCCACCGCGACTTCATCATCGCGCCCGAGCAAAGGATGCCCCCAATGGACCAGCCCGCAGTCATGCCGGAGAGCTTGTTCCATGAGCTGATGAAGATGAACGAGCCGGAGCGCTGCCAACAGTGGATCAAGTCCTTCTTCGAGCAAGATCCCGACTCCT
Organism: Plectosphaerella sp. P0831; assembly: GCA_014635975.1. Lineage (NCBI taxonomy): Eukaryota > Fungi > Ascomycota > Sordariomycetes > Glomerellales > Plectosphaerellaceae > Plectosphaerella > Plectosphaerella sp. P0831. Next base: position 5,938 of record JACAFV010000064.1, on the reverse strand, counting down.
TCGTCACCCAAATCACCGCCTGGCAGGCGTACAACAACGCCTTTGCAGGCCCGGTTAAGAATGCTGGTCAGAACATGATCACGCCGGCGGACTTTATTAGGAACAGCACAACCGTCTACAAGCATTCAAAGGCCGAGGTGCGCCAATTCCAGGGCGAGGGCGAGAACCAGCAAAAGTTCATCATCCAGGGTCTCCGTGCCCGCGTCGATCCTCGTGGCACCGACGGCAAGGAGTTCCGCCGCTGCCTCTGGGGTGCCGACCCGGTCAAAAAGTGCGGCCAGCACTTCCGCGACGCTGCCGCGCTCGTCGAGCACATCCTCGGCGCGCACATCGGCGCCACCGCCAACGAGGAGGGCAAGTGGCAGAACGCAGAGAACGAATACGTCTGCACGTGGAGCGGCTGCACCCGGTACGCCACGCCTACCAAGCTGCACACCCGCATTTTCGTCAACCACATCATGACACACGCTCATGGTCACTTCTTCACAACCGAGACCATCGACCCCGAGGATCCCTTCAAGAACCTGAAGCCCGGCTGGGTACACCCGGCGAAGACCATGACGCTCACCTACGAGGAGACGCCGTATACTCGTGAGGGCCCTAACAAGCCGGCACAGCCTGCAGGTATCCCACTCAGCGCCGCCCTGATCCTGCGCAATATTGCGCGTAATGCGCCCAAGACCCGGGCCCAGGAGGAAATGCTGAAGCAGCACGAGCGTGGCGGCGAGGGCGGTGGCTACAACGAGCGGCTCTTCCGTCTCCTGCGCCCACGCCTCTCTGAGATCATGGCCAAGAACGAGGCACTGGTAAGTCTCCGCCGCTGCACACTAAGGTTGCACAGAAGCTAACATTGCTTGTAGCGGGATCTCATGTCCACCATTCTCGATCTCGTCGACCAGGACACCGATGTCTAGTGGCATGAAGCTGCAGCCTGACCACGGACAATAGAGCCAGGCATTTGAGACCGATTTTGATATTCCTTGTATGATATGAGGCATGGAGGTATGAGGGGAGCGGAAGGGTCAATACCCAGGCGTTACGGATCACTCGACACAGCGAACGAGATGGAGGGAGCGTTTTCATGACCGGACCGGCAGGGGGTGGATAGACGTTGGCGGAGGGAGGGATGCCCGGTCATGACATTGTGCTTCTTGCGAGTCGAAATAACATGATATTGACAAACAACGTGTCCAACGAAGTCACCCACGCTCTGGGAGCAGAAGCGACCATCAAATCGCAGAGAGGCCCCAGGCCCCCGGTCGTTGCCAGGTTAGCTGTCATCATCTTGCATTCTCCCTTCCAACTGAGAGAAATGACAAACTGCAAGGCAGGGAGCCATGCCCCCAAGTTGGGGTTCGTAACAAGAACCCCCACGTCTGATCTTGGCCCACGACCCGTGGTCCTTCACCGACTGAAAGCTTCGCAGCCGCGGACGCTAATAAAGGGGGTGGAGTCGCGCGGGAACGCTTAAATGCTGCCGCGGGACACAATGCGCAGTGCTGCAGGCAGGCCCAGCTGCGTGTCCGGGGGATCCACCTCACGATGGTGCGGTCGCAATTTATCGTGTCAAGTGTGGGGGGGTCACTGAGGCTGCCATCGCCAAAGAAAAGAGCGCAACAACAGAACTGGA
>JACAFV010000063.1:132720-167270 GCA_014635975.1 Plectosphaerella sp. P0831 | reverse complement strand
AAGGGGGGGATCGGAAGAGGCCGTGACCGTGAGAGGAGCTGCTGATGCCCTGGTCCATTCTGTCCTACCCCCTCCCGACTCAGCCACTCATCCCGTCCGTCCCATCACGACAGATAGCCCCCTGCCTCCATCACAACTAACAGCAAAAGCAAGGTGACGTGTCGCCGGCCTTCTCCTCAACCCAGAGCACCACCACGCCAAGTCCCCGCAACCCCTGCTGAACCCTCACAACCCGAACCTCTCACAGAGTCTTCTCTTTGTGTGTTCTTTCCATTGTGCTGCCGCAGAAAAATTACATGACAACCTAAAACATTGCGCCCTGATGATACACGCCATTTCGTCTCGATTCGACCATCCTTTGACGCCAGAAACTCTCCCCCCCCCCCCNCCCCCCTCACTTACTCCTCGTCCTCATCCTCCTCCTCGTCTTCGTCCATACCCTCGGCTGCATCAACCGAGAACTCACGCTCCTGGTCAACACCCACATAGCTGTCGCTCATCAGGAACAGCTTCAGGTTATGCTTGCCCGCCGTAGGTACCGTAAACTCGAGCTTGCCCTGGAACGTGCGGCCCACAGTGACGCGCTTGATGCCCAGCACGCTCTTGGTGCTGTCTTCGCCGACCACGAGCCACCAGCTTTCCAGCTTCTTGGCCGGGTAGAACGGCGCGTGAACCTCGGGATCGAAAGCCTCGTCCTCCTCGATCTGTCGCTGAATCTGCACTTGGATGAACGACGACTCTCCCGCCCGGATGTCGTCCGCATCCAGCACCTCGTGCTCGAGCTCGATATCAGGGTACTTGCTGTTGGTAAAGTCGGCCGCTTCGCTAAGCTGCTTCTGCGACAGGCCCAGGCGCTTGATGAGTGTGGCGTAGTCGGCGTTCTCCTCGGGGTTCATCGCCTCCATGAAGTCGAAGATGTCCTTGATTCTGTTGATCCCCATGTTAGCAACTGGCTCATCACATCTCCACGGGACCTTTGTAACATACCCAAACTCGTTGGCCACCTTGACCACCTCGGGCGTGAAGTGAGGAATCTGCTTCAACGGGCTGTCGCGATCCCACATGCCCTGCACCGCCATTTGAGACATCTCCATGGCGTTCATGGCGTTGAGGTGTCCATCCGACGACAGGACATCCACCGTGGCGCTCAGCAGACTCAGAACCTTGGACACGATGATCTCTTGGTCCTTGGCAAGATCAATGGGCAGCTGCATCCTGGAGAAGTGTGCCTGGAGCAGGACAAACGCCTTGAAGTGGGGCGAGTCATAGGCCGGCTGTGCCATCTTGACCGGCACGCGGTCGTAGATGCGCCGCAGGATGCCCTCCTCGTGTCTCCTGATCTGGATCGTCTCAAACTCCGTTGCAGACGTGACAATCTCGAGGATGCCCTTCAGCTTCGTCCGCGCGCTGAGAGACAGCAGGAACGTCTGCATCGTGATGTACGAGATGTTGTAGTACGCCGCGATCATGGCCGAGTTCTGCGGCACGACGCTGCCGTCGTCATCGTCCAGATCGATGATCTTCGACTCTTGGAGCTCCGTCAGTGTCGTCTGGATGAGGTCTGACATGTAGTCGTTGAGGCCGTCCTGAGTCGTGTCCGTCAGGTTGTAGAAGCTCGGGTTAGCGAGGAGCCTACGGTAGAAGTAGGTGAAGGTTGTCCAATTGATCGCGTCCTCGCCGCTCTCGATGAGCTTGGTGCTAATCTCCGTCACGAACGCGTCGTGGAGGTAGTTGTGGAGATGGGACTCGACCGGAAGCGCCTCATTCAGGAACTTCTTGTAGTACTCGCGCTTTACGGCGGGCACCATGAGCACACCTCGTCCGCGTCCGTCCTTGGAGGGACGCAGCGCCTTGCCGTACATGTGCAGGACTTCGCTGAGCGAGTAGTCGACGTAGCGGTGCTGGCGACCCTCGAAGTACTGCGTACCCATGACGATGACGAGATGGGCAGTGCAGTCCACCTCCCAGCAGCTGTCCCGCGATGCGACCAGGACCTGAATGGCCCCGTGATTGTACAGGTGCTTGACGATGCGCTTGTCGCTAGTGCTCAAGGCCTCGTGGTAGTATCCAATGCCGTGGGAGAGCGCTTCGGCGAGGGCCTCCTCGTTGATGCGCTCGAGCAGAGGACGCATCTGCTCAACCTCGGCATGCAGGAACCGGTCCTCGTCATCGTCTGCGAAGCAAGCAGCCAGCAGATCACGCGTCGTGGATCTCGTCTGCTTGCGGTTAGGCACAAAGACCATTGCAGGCTTGTCGGCGGACATCTGGGTGATGGCCAGGTATGTCGGCTTGGCCATGGCCAGCATGAGCGAGGGGAAGTGAGGGATGGTGAAGGACTGGATGTGCAGCTCCAGCGGCACCGGGCGCACATGCGGGCTGAAGTTGAAGATGTCGTGCTTCTTCGCGTCAATCCACTCACCCAGGTCCCTGGCGTTGGCGAGCGAGACGCCGAGGGCGACGATGCGCATGGCGCGCTCCGTCTGCGTACGGATGTAGTGCATCCTGGCTACGATAATCTCGTAGATGTAGCCCAGCGGGCCGTCCAGGAGGTGAATCTCGTCGGCGATGAACAAGGAGACGGTCTTGACCTCGGCCCTCCTCTCCCACTGCCGGGAGAGAACATCCCACTGGATAGGCGTCGCCAGGATGAGGTCACTTGTCTTGATAATCTTCAGATCGGTTGCCGTCTCTCCCGTGAGCTTGTTGATCGTCTTGCCGCCACGAAGGGAACCCAGACGCTTGTTCCAATCATCCAGTCGGATGTCGACCAGCTCCTGGTTGGGCGCAACGTACACGGCACGCCCAGCATCCTCGCTCGTGTTCTTCCAGTGGCGCAGCAGCGCAAACTCGGCGCACACCGTCTTTCCACTGCCAGTTGGCGCACCAATGAAAACGTTGTTGTCGCTGTCATACAGACTCTTGAAGGTCTGCGTCTGGATAGGGTTGAAGTTATCCCAGCTTGAGTAGAGGTTAATGTACTCCTTGTTCTTGAGGGCGTGAACCGGGAGGGGCTGGAGCTTGAGCAGCTCAGTGTGAGGCGGGAACCTCTCGGGGAGGATGAGCTTCTGGAAGGAGACGGGAAGCCGGGTCTCGGCGTGCATCCACCGGTCAGAGATGACCGAGATGAAGTAGTTCGGGGGCATCGGATCGGTGATGGGGACTGTGAAGTCAACAATGTGCTCGTTCGACTCAGACAGTGCGTGTTCCTTGCGCAACAGAAACTGGTCGTGGAAAAGGATGTCCTCGCCATCGCAGTCCTCCACCACAATCCAGAAGCTCTCGGAAGTGCCGTGAACCTCGTCGTCCCACTCAAAGTTGGGCGTGATGGCAAGCTCTACGTGCAGCATTGACCGAGTGATGGGCTGTGCTTGGGCCTGAACCTCGAGCCTAGGGAACTTCGCCACCAGGCCGCAGACGGTGCGGCCTGCCTTGGGCATGCCGAGGAGCTCACCCATCCTGGGAGGGTCGAGGTCAAAGTAGCTGCTCCAAGACACCTCGATACGCTCGGCCTTGGCGATAATCTCGCGAGGGCACGAGTGGAACTGGCGCAGAGGGGACATGGTCGGCCACATGCGCTTCTCGGCCATCTTGCAGAGGTCCAGTGCCGTCTTGGCCACGGAAGCCCACCCCTTCCTCATGGTGATCTCAAAGATAGCGCGCAGGATACGGCCTGCAGACTGCGTGACGTACACCATGTCCGCCATGAGGGCGAGACCGTCAAGCTTAAGTCTCGAAATGTAGGCCTGGAGGAGCACGTTGATCTTGGCGTGGGGCTCCTCGATGCTCTCCTTGACGGGGATGGGGACTCTGCCCATCAGCTTGGCCAGTTCCAGCTTCTCGTCCTGTCGGACAGGGATGTACTTGAACTCGGCGCTGAGCGAAAAGACCCGGAACAGCTCAATGGTGGTGATTGAAGGCTGGATCAGGTTGTTGTAGGTCTCCATGGACCCGTGGGTGATGTAGTAGTGGGAGGCGATGCGACCCAGCTCTGTCGATTGAAGCTTGCCTGTCTTCTCGTCATACTTGATCAGGTTCGACTTTTTGAGAACCATCGACGCGGAGTGTATGAGGTCTACTCGTTTTTGTTCCAAGGCCTCGTCGTCTTCGTATTCTGCCCCGACCTGGTACAGGCCAGGCGACCGAAGCATGCGGACGAAGAGATACGAGTAGCCGAGCCACTCTACACCCTCGTCTCTTGACCTTACGTTGCCCAGAACGATCTCTGCGTTGAGGTTGTCCACCAGCTTGCTAACCATTTGACTCTCGATGGGGAGCTGCTGGTTGAGAAGCGAGAGGTAGTACTGGATTTCGTTTTGCGTTGTGATGATGATACCCTCACCATACGTGTCGAACTGTGGACGACCCGCACGTCCAAGCATCTGAAGAACGTCTTGGGGACTGAGCTCGACCCAGCTACCCTTCTCGGGCGAGTAGATCTGGGTTCCCTTGATAATGACAGTATGGGCAGGCAAGTTGACACCCCAAGCGAGGGTGGCCGTGCAGACAAGAACCTGGATAGCACCACGGGCGAACAAATCTTCCACGTCGGTACGATCAATACGGCTCATACCAGCATGGTGAATACCGAAGCCGTAGGGTAGCAGGTCCTTCAACTCCTTGTCCGCAGCTTGTCCAGCAGCCTCGTTCAGCACTTCGCGGCTACCGGCATCGTGCTTAAGGATCTGGTTGATGGTGTCCATCTCCAGGGCCTTGTCACGGACGTAACGCGCCGTCTTGGCTGTCTCCTTGCGAGAGTGGACGAAGATCAGCATCTGGTTTCTGTTGGCTCCGACGTGCTCGAGGACCTTGTTGTAGGTAACGTCGTTCATCGTCTTGATCTGCTTGATTGCCTTCCTGTCCGTGACGCCGATGAATTCCTGGCGAAGAGGGCAAGGACGGTATGATCCGTCAAAGTGGAACAGTCCCTTGGCAGTGTCGACGCGCAGGAAGCTGGCGACATCTCGGTAGTTGGGAAGAGTTGCCGACAGGCCGATCAGGCGAACCGCGTCACCGGTCTGCTCAGTCTTCCGGATGGTCCTGCTGACGATGCTCTCGATAACTGGACCACGATCGTCGTGGAGCAGATGGATCTCATCGATGATAATCAGACGCACGAGGTTGGTGTAAGACAGGTCGGTGGCCTTGCGGGTGATGACGTCCCATTTCTCAGGGGTCGTGACGATGATCTGGGTTTCAGCGATCTGCTGCTTGGTAAGTTGGCGATCGCCAGTCAACTCCGAGACCTTGATGCCGTATGGCTCGAGCCGCTTGCCAAAGTTGCCGACCTGTTCCTGGACCAGGGCCTTCAGGGGCGCAATGTAAACAATCTTGAACGAATCCAGGTCGATTTCGCCGTTTCGTTCGTTGCGGTGCTTGCCAATCTCGCGCATGATGGTCAGCATGGCGACGTTCGTCTTGCCACTACCAGTCGGGGCACAGATAAGCATGTTGCCATCGTCCTCGAAGGCTGTCGGGAAGCACTTGGTCTGGATCCTGTTGAGAGACTTTGTTGTGCCAAAAGGAACTCGGGACCACTCGGGCATGTCGGTGATGGGAATCAGTGGCTCGCCGCGGTCGGTGGGCTTCTTAGGAACAGGCACATGGATCTCCTCGTATCCCTTGAATGTCCTCTTGGTCGAACCCTCCGGAAGCCTCACCTTGGGATTGGTCATGAGATGGTTTCCTTGGTCGAACACCAGATTGTCCAGGTTAATCAGGCGTCGCGGCTGGAGTCCGCCGACAAGCTGGCCCTCAAGGCGCTCCTCCTTTGGTGCCGACGCGTTTGCGATGCCTGCAGGAATATCAAGATCCATCTTGATGTTCATCTGTCGCGGCTTTTGATCTTCCGCCTTCTTGCCGTGCTTCTCGTTCAGGATCCATTGGAGGCCCTCGGAGGCCATCTCACGCTCCACCACGGCACGGTCCTCGTCCGTCTCTGCCTTGGAATGTCGCGTAAGCCAGACAACCTTTTCGCGGTTCTCGATGAGAAGCTGGACGAGGGTGTGGTGCTCGTAGTCGAAGAGTTCCATCAGGTCGTTCTCGATTTCGCGGAGGGGCTTCTCTTCGCCACCCTCCTCATCTGGCTCGCCAGAAAGAATGCGCAGCGCCTCGTTCGCCTTGTCGACTTGCTCGTGGTGATCCTCGTACACCTTGCCGATCTGGCGCTGGAGCCAGAACGCGTCAATGTCGCGTGCCGGTACGGCTTGACGCTTGCTGTCTTGTGCCTGCTTCGTCTGCGCCGAGTCGATCACCATGGCATCCTCGTCGACGTCTTCCTTTTCGGCGACATCTGCGGCGCCCTCCTCCTCTTCGTCTTCGGGGCCCTCGTCTTCGGATGATTCGTCGCGGACCTCCCGGGTGATGCCGCCGTCTTCGTCCTCATCTTCATCTTCGAAAACGACCGCGACACCCTGTCTGTCGTCAACCTCGTCGCCGTCCGCACCGGCATCGTTCATTTCGTCGTCTTCATCTTGCGCGTCGTAGTCGGTGATTTTCTTTCCCAGGTTCACCAGCTCGTTGAACTCCTTCGGACCAAGCGCCACGCCCAGCATGTCATCCACCTCCTTCTTTTTCTCGCTGTCCTTGAGATCATCGTCTTTCAGAAATTCGAGAATGACATCAGCGGCGCTGAGAACTGCTGATTGGGGAACGTCGCCGAGGTTGTCGGAAACGAGCTTGAGGATGAGCTCGTAGGTCGCGCGCGTGGCTGTCGTGCGTGGCCGGTACGTCAGGCCTTCAATGGCAAAGTCTGTGGTTCCGAGAACGCCGGTGCCTCTCAGGTTTGATGGGTCGCCCTTCTTCTTGCGCTGTTCACGGAGCAAGATGTCCTCGCCATCCTGTAGCCTGCCGCGCTCAACTTCGGGCAGTCCTTGCGCCTTCTTCTGTTTCGGTGCAGTGTCGCGCGCGACGCGGTTTCCCATGTCGCGGATGCTCAGCCTTCCAGCCAAGGACTCGGGGTCGCCTGTCGGTTCGTCGTTCCGTCGCGAAACGAAACGCCTGTCCGCCTGGAGGACCAGGTTGGACATGGCCGAGTACTTGTACTGAGAGACATCGCGATGTTGGTCCGACATCTTGACTGATCGTGTATTAGGTATGTTCCATGGGCAGTTGTTGAGGCCCGCGTGCTGTGTTCGCGGCGCGATGTCGTTCCGGAGCGCGTTGTGAGGATTGGTGTTGATTGTATGGGTATCAGATGCAGGAAGCTGCCTGCTTCAAGGTCGAGAAAAGATTCCCAGTGGGTCCTGGCGTGCATCAGATGCGGCGGGAGTGGCTGAGGAGCTGCGACGCGCGGGGTCACGTGGGGTTCTTTCAACACCAGCCACATTTCGAGGAGCTCGGATCCTCCAGCCACGCATGTCGGGCGGTGGGAGACCTTTACCACTGGACTGCTGCGTGTTGGCTTTCCTCGAATATCCAGCTTTGTTTTTGATCGAGGTCTTCAAATCATTGGCCTTCGTCACTCTAAAGAGTTTTTGTAATTGGAATATTCGGTCTCGCTTTGCAGACGCGTTCTGTATTGACTCTGTTTAACACTGGAGCCTGGCATCGACACTTCACATCCGGCTATCACAACAACTCGCCAGTATGGAACCAGAGCCAGAAGGCAGTCAAAAAATCAAGACCCTGCTCTCGCCATACGCCAAATCAAGAGAGGAGGTTGCCTACGTGAGGCGAATTTTGGCACTGTACCTGCAACAGCAATGCCAGACCGACTCTTTGCCTGTGCCCTTATCTCAATTTAGTCACTCGGACCACATCTCGCAACAACCTCAGGGGCATGGACAGGGTGGCGTTTTTGAAAGATATCTCCAAGCTGCAGCGGAAAACGTGAAAGCACAACAGCAGTACTCGTCACTTCGTCAAGGATTCAAGTCCCCGGCCGGCCCTTCTCCGACAACGGGGCAGAAGAGCGACCAGAACCCACTGGAGGAGCATCTTACACAAGCCAAGCTGCGGAAGAAGCAAGAGAGGCTTCAAATCCTCCAACAATACTTCGTCAGGCTCTCGGATCATTCAAACTCTCCACAAGCTGGCGATCTCGAGGTGGTCTTCCAAGATGGCCACGCCTTGCCTGATGTGCCCAAGGCAGTGTTGAACAGCTTTGCCAGCGCCGCCTCGGAGGAGAATAGTGATTTGACTGGCGTTCTCGACCAAATGGAAAGAGTGGTTCTCCGCACAAAGCTCGTGCTCCGACGGGAGGAGCAGCTACTTCAGGAAGCCAGGGAGCGGGCTGAGCATGCGGCTCGGACCATCACCGACGAAGCCCGGCTTCAAGCCCTCAACCAAACTAGGAACGAGCTCATCGCCTGGATCGAAACGGAGCTGGGAAAAGCATCCGGCGATGGTGATGAGGATGGTGCCGGTGCTGTGTCCCAGCCTGAGCAAGACACGAACATCAGCCAGCACCTGGGCGACATCAAGGAGAAGTACAGCCAGTACCTGGAGATGCGCAAGACTCTCCTTGGCCTACTTTCCCAAACAACGGCGCCGACGAAACCCAACCTTCCGCCGCCATCACAAGGAAACACCACGGAGGACGAAACACCAAGACCCCTGACGCATCAGATGGTGCCCTACCTCGAGTCGCTCCTGGAGCTGTCAAGGAAGCAAAAAGGAATGATCCAGCACAAGTCTCACCTCACCTCCACTCTCGGAAAGGAGGCTAGGGAAACGAGAAAGACACTGAACTACCTAGCCGAGGAGAGCCAGCTCTTGCCCCGGCACCAAATGCCTGGATCGATCTCCAAGGGCAGCTTTGAAGAGCACATGGCCGGGGCAGCTGCAGAAAAGCCCGACGCCGCGAAACAGGTCAAGCCGTGGGTCTACGCCGCAGACTCGGCCAAGATTGCGACGTTCGAGGTGGTGGCTGAAAAGGTCGAAGAAGGCCAACTTGCTCTGGAGGATTCTATGAAGACCCTCTATGAGATTGATGAGCTGCTTGGCCGGCAGATGCCAGACGATGGGCCGGGCCAGGCTGGGGAGGAGGATGTATGGCTCGCTGAGGCCAGGACCGCGAGCTCGCGTGCCCAACGAAGGCAATCAGCACAAGTGTCGTCCGACGATCCGTGGTCTGTTATACGTGGCGATCTCGGCCTCATAGGAGAGGACAGTCATCGCAGCTGAGTCAACAGTACGATCATTCGGTTGTAAATTCATACATCGTGCTCCATCTACCCGGAGCGCCCTTTTGCATAAGCCGTTGACTAAATCTGTCTCATGTGTTGTGCTCCCAATTACGCGCGGCCAGAAAGAACGCCCGATATCCGCAGTGACATGTCCAGGATGGAGAGATGCTCGTCTGCTCCATCCACCAAACGCTTATCGACCTCGGAGAAGATCAGGACGATCTTGTTCTTCTGGAGGTCTGTGATCAACTCATCGTAGACGACGGATTGATAGAGCTGGTTTTTGTCAGTCAGTAAGTTGTCACAGTGAAAGATTTGCTTGCAGGGCATACCTGTGACAGCACTTGGCCGGCGCTCCAGCCATCGGCAACCAAGTCCTCGACCACCTTGGCAACATTTTGATAGGTGTCGCCCGATTTCCGTGGCCGGATAGCGTCCAACAGACCATCAATGGTTTGGTCAGGAATAACTCCAGCAATGTCTTCAATGACCTTGACAGTAATGGGCTGCTTGTCGACATCCATGCCCTCGCCCTCAGTCTTGGCGCTGGCAGCCCCGACCAGTCGTGCCGCACTCTGAAGATATGTGATGGCCTTTCGCAGATCGCCCTCGCTGGATTTGATCAGAGCGTCGACGGCCCCATCCGCAAGCTCCACGCCCTCATTGTTCGCAATGTCCTCCAGCCTCTTCTTCGCATTCCCCTGGTCCAGGCTCTTGAAGCGGAACTTGCTGCAACGACTCGCCAGAGGATCAATAATGCGGGTGACGTAGTTGCAGATGAGGCAGAATCGGGTGATCTTGCTGTATGTTTCCATCGTTCGGCGGAGAGCGCTCTGGGCGTCTTGGGTCATTGAATCGGCCTCGTCGAGGATGATGATCTTGAAGGGCGGGCACGGCCATTTCTTCTTGTACTCGGCGGTAGGATTTGTCAACTGCATTCGTGCAAAGTCCTTGACCTTTTCGCGGACGATGGAGATGCCACGCTCGTCGGAGGCGTTGAGCTCGAGAACGCGGGTCTTGATCAGCTCGGGGCCGTAGAGCTCTTTGGCCAGGGCGAGGACTGTTGATGTTTTGCCGGTACCGGGCGGTCCGTAGAACAGCATGTGAGGAAGCTACACCGTCAGGAGACTGCGAGATGGGGGTTGGATCGCCGAGCTTACGTTCGAGGCCTGCAGCGTCCGTTGCAGGATGGTGACTGTGTGGTCTTGGGCAGTGACATCGCTGAGAGTCTTGGGACGGCTGTGTTTCTCTCTGTTAGACGAAACTTGTTTCCATAGGACCTGTTGGACGCGCTGTGAACGTACTATTTCTCGACCCAGGGTTGCGCCTTTGGTGGCTGCTTCGATTTGTCCTGCTTCTGGTTGGCGCCATTGGCCGCCGCGGCCTTTCGCGCTTTCAGGTCGAAGAAGCTTGCCATGGCTGGAATTGGACGGAAGTTTGTCTGTCTGATAGCCTCTCCTCAATTGTAAGCAGTATGTCAGAGGTGCGGGTCGGACAGGTGTGCTTGTTGATGGCTGACTTCTTGTTGGATCGAGGAGGATGGCGGCGCTAGTGAAGTCTTTGGAGACGCGCTGGAAATCCATTAACGCGTCCAGCCAGGCAGCTCGAGGAGCCCTGTCCAGTGTCAGTGTCGCGTCTAGCCGGGCGGACCCCGCGACATCCAAAGGAGGATCCACTTTAGCTGATCATCCCCTGGATATCGACCCGTCAGTGCCGTCATTCATCGGAAGACAAACAATGCACAACATCTCAACTGATTCTACATTCGTGCTACATCCATAATCGTATGTTACATATGTTTCGAAAGTCCCCATCGAAACCACTGGACACATTTGCCTCAAAGTTGAAAGAACGAAGGTAGCCGGCCAGCCCTGCAGGGCTTGTAAAGTGTCCGATTCCCTGGACTTTCCGGATATGCCAGACTCAAGTAAACACATGCCAGAGAGAGATGAGAAAATACTGTCAGAAATATAAAAAAAGGCCGCCGATGCTTGAAGCCAGCGTTTGTCATGGCTTATTGCAAGTCAAACCCCCAACTCTGAAGCGCACTCTGAGGGGGTGCCTGCCTAGTGGCCCCACAAGGCGGGGAACATCAGCGGCGAAAGAATGCACAGTGCAGGCGAGTGTACCAGCTCCCCGCGCCTGCCTGTCCGCCAGTACCCCGCCAATGCCTTATGAAAGATAGCTGTTCGCCGTCCTGCCTGACTGAACTTCTTCCCTAACTCCATCTTTCCACAGCGCAACGGACAACCATTTCCTCCTAGCACCGCCCGTCAATCCCGAGCTGGCCGCGATCCCCAAACACAATCGCCTTTCGATCCACCGCCGATACCCAGTTTCAGGGAGACGAAGCTTCCCGGTAGCATTCGAGCCTTCGTTTGAGTTGCCTCGCCCGGCCCGGTTGACGAGGGAGCCTCGTCAGAGCCGGCAACATGGCAGAACACTCCGTCATCCGTATCACCAAGGTTCGATGCCATTACTCGTCTAGACTCTTCTTTCCATTCTTCTAACGATCGATCGTGCAGGAGCTCAGCGACATCCAACGATCATCCGACCTCTGTATGCGACCACCCTCACAAACCCGAACCACTCCGCTGCTCTTGCTGACCATTACCGACTAAAGCAATTGTCGTTGCCTGTCGCGACATCGACGTCCGAAACGTTCGCGCTCTGATCATTGGACCTCATGATACTCCGTACGAGTTCGGCTTCTTCGAGGTATGACACCCCAGGCCGGCTTGCAAACGGTGGTGCTGACAGACAAACAGTTCGCGGTCAAGTTCAACAAAGGTTCATCACCTACACAGATATTCCGTTTCCAAACAATGTCTGACTCAATTCTGAATGTAGACTATCCGAGGAAGTCCCCCCATGTAACTGCAACAACCACCAACAGCGGCAGATGTCGCTTCAACCCCAACATCTATGCGTCGGGCAAGGTTTGCCTGTGAGAAGTCCCCTGTTCCGTCTCAGAGCACTATACTTACTGTTTGATAGGTCAATCCTGGGGTACTTTACAATGCGTGGTTGACAAAGATGGCACAAGTGCTGACTGTGAAACAGTACCTGGCGTGGCGAGCGTGGTGAGGAATGGTCTGCAGCACAAGGACTTGAGTCAATCCTCCTATCCATCCAGAGCCTGATGTCCGGCAACCCGTACGAGAACGAGCCAGGATTTGAGGACGCCAACGAAGCCTCGGACAAGAAGAATCAGAAGGATTATGTTGAGAAGGTCTGACGCAGCGACACGGCTACCATCGGATATTCGCTGACCCTGACATAGATTCGTCACGAGTCTCTCCGCATCTCCGTCATCCAGCGTCTAGAGCAGTATCTCGGTCTTTCAACCGATGGAAGCTCACTCGCACAACAGTCCGCCGCCGGCCAAGGCGACTCGGACATGGAAATGGACGAGTGCGACGATGGCAACGTACACTTTGAGCCTTTCAAAGACGTTTGTAAGCGCCGGTTCCTTTGGTACTACGACTCGTACCTTGCCGCTATCCACAAGGCCAAGGTAGAGATCAAGGATAACACCCCGTTCGTTCGCATGCCTTTTGAAGGATCCAACAACATGATGGAAGGCAAGTTCAACTACACGGAGCTTGAGCGTCGACTCTGCAACATCAAGCTTGCTCTTGATCTTGAGGAACACAAGTGGGCCGCGGATGGCCTCGAGGCGTGTCGTCAGGACACGACGGTTGCCGTCAATCTGAAGCACCAATACGAGCAGGTCGTGCAGTCGTTCAAGCGACACGACATGCCGCATGACGTTCAGCTCGAGGACGGCAACCCATTTGTCTGGATTGTCACGTACATTGGCCGACCAATGACCAACCTCGACGGCGGGCTGTTCAGAATCAAGCTGCGCTTCAGCCCCAGGTTCCCCGAGGAGCAGCCCCGCGTCAAGTTTGAGACCAAGATCTTCCACCACCGCATCGCCAAGGACGGAACCGCGTGCTACTTCCCGAGTATGTCAAGGAAGGAGGACGTCCAGACGCACATTGAGGCCATCTTCGCCACCCTGGAAGAGGAGGAACCGGCTTATGACCCCCGCACGCTCATCAACCTGGAAGCGCACAAGTTGTACTGGGACGGCCCTGACAGTCGCAAGATGTACAACCGCCGCCTCCGGAGATCTGTACAGCAGAGCACCGAGTAAGGTTTCCACGTGCGGCCACGGAAGAGATTGTGCTGACAGTGGTGTCTAGGGATTTCTGATTGGACAAGCTGACACGATGGGACCACGCTTTGGGGCTTCTGCCACAAGACCGGGATAACGATGCATGACCCTGGGGAACCCTACGGGCTTTGGCGAACTGGCGTTTGGGTTTGGGCACAACATACCATGGAAAGAGTGATACCGTTCTTGGGCTTTCAGATACCCTGCAGCGTTTCAGTACGGTGTTATCCTCACATGTGGACCAAGGACGAGTGTAGTGAGTGATATTGTTCATTTAACCCGTGCCTCGCACACGGCCATTTCTTCCGAGCTATGGCGAGGATCTTCATGCATGAGGCCATATGTCTCGTATTGTCGTCAAGAATCGGGGTTTCCCCGCTACCGCCGACCGCCCTTGGGCTTCTTATCTAGTCTGTCCCTGCCTGGGGTATATGGCGCAGCGATGCCGGTGAACTCCATCTGGTTCTCGCCGCCGGCACGGAATTCAAAGGTCCCGCCTGGGCCCATGACGGCTGGCTGTCCTTGGCTAGGCCGGGCTTGCTGCTCGGCGTGCAGTCTGTCTAGAGAGTCCCCTGCGACGGCGTATTGCGACCAGTTGATGGGCGGACACCGCACGATATTCTGTGGCCTTGGAAGATCGCTCCACGGCTGTTTTGGGTGTTTGGGTTTTTGCCTCGTCTTTTTCTTGCCAGCGTCTGCTGTGGGCGCATCTACGTCCATTGCTGTAGATTGGTCTCCTTGTGGTGGCGCCGCAGCGCTGTCGGCTGTATTTTGAGGCGCTTGGTCGTCATCGCTCTCGTCGGAGCTTGAGTCTTCGTCCTCGGCCTGCGGGAAGAGAGGGTCTCCATGGCCACGGATGCGGCCGGCGGCCAGGTCCTCGACGAAGGCCTCGGGGTTCTGGAGCGCAGCGTCCTTGACAGTCCCTAGCGTACGGATATCGTTTGTTGCGCGCTGGCGTTGGAGCTGGAGGATGGAGATGGCGGACTTGAGGGCGAGTACATCGGGATTGGAGTCGAAATCGATCGGGTTTGGGGCCGGAGGGGGGATCGCGATTGTGGAGGCGTCGGGGATTGGAGGGTGTGTAAAGGTCTGGCGGTTCGCGGCAAAGGTAGCCTGGGGTTGCGCCTGGGCGGCGGGGGTGGTTACGGGCGGTGGGAGTTTTGTTGCTGCCGTCGGAGGGATGACTGGGAGAGTAGCGGCGTTGAGAGGCGGCGTGATGGGTGAGACGGGTGGTCTTGCTGGCGAGCTTGATCGTGCGGCTGACTGGGCTGGCGCGGGGGTGGATGCGGTCGCTTGCGCCGTGGCTGGCTGTTGCTGTTGCTGTTGTTGCTGCTGCTCTTGATATTGTTGCTGTGCTGCCGCCGCGGCTACTGCTGCTGCTGTCGTTGCCGTCGTCGCCGGGTCGGTGGTTCGCGGCGACACGGACTCGGTGTCCAACGTGAGCGCCGGCATAACGGCTATGGGTGAAGGGGTGTTGTTTTTGAAGCCGACGTCACCGAGCGAGCGGGGTACAGATAGATGGGCGCGCGGTTGTCGCGTTGCTGCCTCCTCTTTCCTACTGACTCTGAACTGGAGTGTAGGGTCTGAATAAATTCTCTCGGTGAGGATTCGGAGTTTGTTGCATATGGCCGGTGTCCGGAAAGCCGGATTTCGCGTGGCGGACAGGTGGTTGGAAGAGGAATGCTCGGCGCAGCGACGGCTTCTGGCGCGCGACAGCAGAAAAGGCGGGACACTGAGCAGCCCCTCACTGCCAGTGCTGGATTGGCGCCCCGCCTGCAGGCAAGGCAAGGGTGCCTGCTCCGACGCACGGACTCCCGCTGGGGGACCTGGGAGATCCGGCAAGGGCTCCCGTCCATCGCCTTCGCCCCCAGAGATGGACCGACCGAAGCAGGAAGTCCAAGTCGCCCCTGTGGCCCGTGCACTGGCACACGCCGGCACATCACACGGGCTTGTGGGTGACGTGGGCGCATGAATCTGCTCGACGTCTGGACTGGTCTGGTTGGCGCCTCATATCGGGAAATGTCACCTCGGCGTTGGCATCACATCACCACTGGCTCGGCCTTGGTATTGGGTGCTTCAGCTGCCCGGATCTACCATCCCTGCCGAACGGTGGACATTGCTTTTTCTGGTCACCTGCCTCTTGTCGATTGCGCGCGATGCGAACGACTGGACCGGACGACAAGTGCCTCCTAAAAGCATTGCAACCGTAAAGCTGGGCTCCAGCCTCCAGGGCTGTAAAAGTCGCCCAATGAGTGACCACGCACACCACCAGGTCAAGTTACACTTTGGCCCCGGTGCCCGGCGTAGATAGCCGAACGCGATGTGCGTCACCCCCCCTCCTTTACGCCCCTGGGAACGTCAACACCATCCTTCTTCCAGGCACCTGGGAGCTGAACGGCAACCCCAGCCAGTTGGCCATCCACATCGTCCTAGCGCCACGTCCACATCGGTCATCCCCGCCCGTGGGCATCATTTCAAGTTCCTGTCTTTCCTCCCGTGGGTGGGCAGAAAAAAGGCAAAGCTCGTTCGTTCCCCCGTTCATCCTTTTTAAACTCAGCCCCAAAGGCCGCGCGAAATCTAGGCCGTTCCTTCCTTAGCCCTCCCGCCGTTGCCCTATTTTTCGTCAACGCCTCGCCCACGCCCATGGCAGCGCTGTGTCTCACTCCCATGCGCGACTTCCCCGTCCTTTCCTCTCGATAAACTCCTTCTCGCAGCATTGCCCATCTCGTTACACCTCGATCCTTGATCTTTGGACTCTTCCTCTTCTCTTCCTCTCAGACTAGAGACACGCAGATTGACAACGACCCCCGCGACATTCACGGAACCCCGAGACGCTTTTCCTGCATTCGTCACGAGTGCAGTAACGACTCGGATCGGCCCCTCTCTCTGAGCCTCTCCCGAGACATCACACTATCTCGTGTCACCTCAGTGATCTTCCCTCCTCCTACCTACCTGGCAACACACCCAGCCCCGTCACAATCTCACTCTGTGGCCCGGAAATTGAAACATCGGCAATTAATTGCCTCGTGGCTGCAGAAACACTCTGGTCCGACGGCGTACAACACGGTGCAAAGAAAGATCCCGTGTGGCCACGCTCCGAAGAAGCCTCGTTTCTCTTTGTCACGTGCCCAGCTGCCTCCATGCCGCCTGCGGCGTACGGTCCAGTCTGGGTAGCCTGACAATTCAACCCGTCGAACCTCTCCATCTATCATGTCTCTTGTCAGTCGCTCAAAGAAGAACCTTGATCATCATCAGCATATCTATCTTGACGGCCCCTCAACACCACCAGGCACCAAACAGTCAGACAAGGCAAACCCCAAACCCTTCCCACGCAACTTCTCCTACCCCCTGAACATACAGCCAAGGCCCGCAGAGCCTGCAACTCCAGAACGAGCATCGGCGCCAGCATCAGAAAAGAAACCGCTGCCCTTCCAGCGTGCTTCCTTTTCCTGGGACCAGTTTGCCCAAGCGTGCAACCTTTCACCCTTCACCCTCAACATCAGCAGCAGTCGTTTGCCATCAACCTCGCCAGACAACATCTGGCACTGGGCATCCTCGGGTTCCCCATTGCCCAAGTCCATCTCTGAGCAGCACGAGTTTCGGAAATCCTTCACCGGAACCGGCCCGGATCAGGTTGCCTTTGTGGAAGCATAGCATCCTTCCACATCAACCCTACCCGGGAGATAGAGTCTCCCGCAGAGCTCCTCCGCACGACAGACGACACTCCATCGGCAACTAAGGCACAAGCAGCCACGCTTGAGGCACTCGAACGTCCTCCGCGGCCTGACGAGCTTGTTTCGCACCCAAAGCGACCCTCGTTTGCGCGCCACACCGTTGGCCGCTCATTTGACGCAAGCCTCCTGACCCTGCGGCGCACCCAAGGGTTGCGACGACGATCGAGCGGCCGACTCAGCCTGAGTGACGTCCCAGCCCACATGGCCGGCACCTCAGTCTGCGAATCCCCTATCAAGCAACGGGCAGAGACGAACAACGCGAATTACCGCCTTGCACCAGGCGCCATGACCATGAGAGACGACCCGCCGGGCCCCGTGGAGCCAGCCTTGGGCAAGGTGGCCGGCCAGTTCAGCGGCGAGTACGGCTTAGAGTACAGCCCGTCTGTTAGCAGCAGCGACAGGACGCGGGCGCCTAGAACGGGCAGTAAGACATCGAAGAGAAAGGACGAGAAGCCCCGCTGGCTCTCGCAGGTCAAGGACTGGTTCGGCACAGGCGAGCCATCGACGCAGGATTTCAAGCAGCTGCGGAAGCAGGAGTTTCAGAAACGGGGCATCGCGCCAGATGACCGCGATGCGCACGCCAAGATGCACGCGCCTATCGGGCAGATCCCAAAGCATGCCATCAAGACGGCTGGTGGCCCCAACCCAGACAAGGAAGCCATCAAGCGCGCTGAGGAGAGGGCGATGCAGGCCTACAAGACGCCTCCCGGTACGGCGGGGTCTGCTTCGTCACGGTCATCGTCAAGCACAAAGTTGAGGAGCAATGTCACGCCATGGGACTGATCTTGTTTCCTTCTATTGTTCTTCTTCCCCCTGTCTTGGCCTCTCCTCCATTTTCCCGCGATGGCACGAACCATATTATACCCCTATTCATCCTGAGCGCGCACGTCTGAGTTGTGGTGGCAGTGGACTTGATGTATATTTCTTTCGCTGGCGGTTGAGGTCGAGCAAATTAAGCCTGCGTCCCTCTCCGTGTCTCTGCCCAGCTGTGGCTCTTGTTACAAATTCAACTTCCTGCTGACCTCGATGTATACACTCCACTTGAGATTCTCACATCGAGTCGAGTCTCTACGTCGAGGTTGATGGGAGTTATATTTACGGCAAGACGCGATGAGGCTTTGAGGCCTCCTCATGAGATTTCAGCCCGCGACACGATGGCTTGCGATGGCGTTGACTGCCTGGAGTTCCACCTCCACCAACTGATCGGGATAGCCCACACTAATATTTACGGCAAGGGCGATAGATGCGCAGGGAGATGCAACATGGTGCGTCCAGAGGCAATGGAGCACTTTAATTGTAGCATGGAGATGTGCAGGTACCGTCATCTGAACCTCAGAACCTCAGAATCTCATAATGGAAACATCGAGATTCTTAATACCCAAGTCCTCGGGGATGACCGGCCCACTGGGAGATCTCCCCGCGCCCCCAGCGCTGGCGATCATCGACGATGCCGCCTGTGCTTTGTTCCGGATCAACAGCGCCGAAGCTGAACCATCCCCCAAAAAGATCGCCCCTGGAAGCCTGTCTGCCTGTAAACAGTCGCAGCTTTGCCAAAAAAGAAGGCAGAGAGAGGGCGCCGGTCGGAGCTAGCCTCCGGCCTGGGCATAGAAGCGGCGATTCTGGCCAATCGGCACACCGGCTCGAGGGTCACGCCTGCCGTTTGAGGGCCGCCAGCGCTGTGCATGACGTATTTGATCAGCTTTCCGGCGCCGCGCTATCACAGGCAAAGAGGGAGCTTGTATCAAGATGAGCTGGGAGCTTGCTTTCGTACGCGTCCGGAGGTTAGGTGTGTTTTCTTAGGGGTGGTACTAATAAGACCGTAAAGCTTGATTGAGCCGCTCGAGTCCCATCGTTCTTGGACAGTCAAGCTTTTGTTCCTTCATACCCTGAGGCATTGCATTCTCCCTCACAGCGAAATCGATTCAGACCATCGCATCGCCAGCATGTCTCTCTTCGGTTCCAAGAACAAGCACGACGGGCGGGACGATGAGCCCGCCAATGGCCACCGTCACCCAGATGACGATGAGGGTTCGTCCCAGCAGCACCAGCAATCGCAACGCGCCCCCGACGAGCTCACGCGGCTGCTGCCCAATCGCCTCGACAGCGACCGGCCTTTCCTGACGCCCGACGACCCGGCCGTCAGCCCCTACAATCTGTGGACGGTGCGCGTCGTGCGCTACGCGACGGTAGTGTTCACGGTGGCCAGCTTCGTATGGTGGATTCTGCAGCTGATTGCCATTTTCGTGACGCCGCCGGGTATGCATACGCGGGCTTCTGGATTCTTCTCCTTTAGCTACGCGAGTCTGGCGCTGTTCACCACGCTGTTTACGCTTGTGTTCTTCTCGGCGCCGTCGCGCGCTGTCAGGGTGCTGAGCATTTACATGGGTGTCATGTTGTTGGTCAACATGATTATCATGCTTGCCGTTTCGAGGAATAGGCATGAGGAGGGCTGGGTTGGCATTACGAGCGTCATCTGTGAGTTTTCTTCAACTTCTTCGCTACTGAAGGGCTCGTGCTGACACAATGCAGGGGCTCTTCTCATGAGTCTGTGGGCGGTGCTGGCCGACAGGACGGTGAAATGGGGCAAGGCCGAAGAGGAGGAGCGCCTGACCGGCCGTGTCGAGACGCGGAGGACAGTTCTCGAGTGGACAGCGGTGACCCTGTCGACCATTTCCTACGTGGTGCTGTCAGTCGTCATCTCGCTACTGACTCTCACCCTGATCCTTCGGTCCCTGGACCAGAGCGTGGCGCCGCCAGGCGAGCGATACTGGGTCGACGGCGACCAGTATCAGATCCACGTCTTCTGCAGCGGCAACGCGACAGATGTGACGGGTAAGAAGCAGCCGACGGTGCTCTTCGAGGGTGGCGAGATGCCCGTCGAATACGGGCTCTGGCAGTTTGCGGATGCGGCCATCGCCAATGGGTCCATCTCGCGTTACTGCTTCGTGGATCGCCCGGGCTTCGCGTGGAGCGATACTGCGCCGTCGCCGCTTTCGGCCGGCATGGCCATTGACGCCACGAGCGAGGCCTTGGCACGCGCCGATGAGTCGGGCCCCTGGATCGTCGCCGCCGCTGGCATCGGATCCATCTATGCACGCATCTTCTCGTCCCGTCATGGCCGCGATATCCACGGACTGTTGCTCATCGACCCGCTCCACGAGGATCTCCTGGGGCGCGTGGCGTCCCCTGGGCGCGGGTTCCTTCTCTGGTTCCGCGGCATCATCTCACCGCTGGGGCTGGAGCGTCTCCCGGGAGCCATCTTCCGCGGGCGGACGGGGGCGGACAGGCTCTGGGGCCGGTCCTCGCGACAGAGCGGCAAGACCATTTTCACGCGACTCCAGGAGGGTCTCGTGGCGGACACGTTGACCCGGCGCGACGTGACGAGCGCGCGGGCGATCCAGGACCAGGACACGCCCTTAACGGTCATCACGTCGGGGCTGGAGATGAAGCGGGATAGTCAGTGGGAGAAGAAGCAGCGGGATTTGACCCGCCTGACGCGGAATCTACTGCACTGGGACGTTGTGGAGAAGACGCCTCACGAGGTCTGGACGACATACGAGGGTCGTCAAAGAATCGAGAAGCGTCTGGCGCAGCTGGTCAGGGGGTGAAGGAAGGGAAGAGAGAAGATGAGGAAGGATGAGGAGTGACGTTGACGCCGGCCTGTTGAATTTGTTTCTGAACCTTGAGCCGCCGAGCATGGCTGGCACGGACTGGAGTTCCAAGGGGTCCGGCGTTGGGAAGGATCTGGCTTGTGATTCTTGGTACTAATAATGTAGTTAGGTAGTCTGGATAAGACATGTGCGAGGAATGTAACGACAACAAACAAGACTGCGGCACTTGATCGACGCAACGTGGCTGACAGGTCGGATTCCTCGGGGCCGAGGAGGGACATTTTCCGTTCTCCTGCTCCAACCCGTAAAGAGGCTCGGTGAGGTGAAGGACTGCGCTGGCAAGCCGCTGTAGCCGGACGTACAGGGGTTCCGAATGTCCGCTGTTGGCTCACGCGACCCTGCAGCGGGCCCCTGGCTGGGCTTGGCTGGGCGGGCATCAGGGGCAGATGCGAGTCAGAGAGCAAACTCCGTGATGTCCATGTCCGAGTGGATGTCAGTGTTCATATGGTCCTCGTGTAAGATGGGCATACGGACTGCGCGAGATGACCTTTTGGAGCGAATGTCGGGTTATTGGGCAGCTCGTATCAGCAAGCAGGCGGAGGGTGTGGTGTATTTTTGGCACGAACGAGAGCACGTCCCCTGGGAGTCGTGAAGAGGGTCGGGTCCCGTCCGGCTTGGCTGGGTTAGCGGGGGGTGTCATGGTTGACACGGCGCAGGGATGCCATGCCTCGCTTTGCCATGCGGCGCGGTCATGTCATGCCGGCCGGACACGATGTTTGCTCGGTACGAACATGTCGATCGAGGCGAGGCGATGCACGGGATACCGCAGGGCTGAGCCTCGTCTTTTGCTGGAGGATGGCGATTCGACAGAGCCACCCTGTGCCTGCCCGGGTTAGGTTGGGCTGCTGGGTTCGTACAATTGATGAGTTGGGACGACATGACGGGGCCGTGTTCCGGAGCTCCCCCCTCCACCCCTGGGACGAATAGAGTGGCCCCTCGGCGGGGAGTGGGCTGGCGCATGCTGGACGAGTCGTTGCTTGAAGTCCGAGGAGTGAGTGAGGAAAGTCTTCAGGGTCCTTGGGCCGTGTGCCAATCAGTGCCCTGATGGGTAAAGGGGCGGATCCCTCTCTTGATCTGAAACTCGCAGCGGAGGAAGGGACGAAGATGCCGTGACTGCCTGCCAACTGCCCTACCTTACCCTGCCCAGCCAGGAAACTTGGCACTTTCTTTCCTCTCCACTGGCTCCATCTGACAGCTGTTCCTCTCGCATCATTGCCTCCCGTCCTCACGAGGTCACCAGCAGCAGCAGCAGCAGCAGCATCTCGTACCTTGCATCGTGACTCTGCCCGAGTGTTGTGTCACCCCTCTCCAGTCTGTGCCCTGCCGACAGCTCAGCCGCCAACGCCGGTCCCTCCCTAGAGCCAACTTAACCTTGTCGTCCATCTTGGTGCTTGGCCGAACGGAGCCCAATTCGTCCCGTCTGTGGCCAGTTCAGTAACGTGCCCCTCCGACGACAGCCTCGGACCCTGGACTCGGACGGGAGTGCCAGCGGTGGCTTGCAGTTTGCAGCAAAAGTTCCCCCGCCTTTTGACCTCATCTCACACCCTCTCTGTCAAGTCAAGGTTTCCCCTCATCGGGATTCTTGCTTGCTGCTTCAGGTTGGTCCACCGCCTGTATCACAGCGGACCTCACAGCGTACCACACGCTATCTCGACTGGATTAGTAGAGGCCACCGCCCCGACGCTAGAAAGGTTGCCCGCCCTCCCACCCACCTCCCATCCCACCTCGCCCTTTTTTTGTTGCCCTGTTCCTTGTCCTGGGCTCCAATCCCCAGACCAGGCCAACCCGCCGTCCACCCACAACTCGTCTCGCCTTGCCTCGCCCAGAACCAACACCAACCCAACCCAAACCCCGACCGTATCGTACCCGTACCTATCGCCCACTGCAGCGCCTACTTTCTTCCACGTCTCCCTGTCGATCAGACACCACCCACTCACTCCCACCAAACCCAATCGCTCTCCGAGTCGGCCCCCTCAGTCTTTGACCCTGAACATCTGCTCGCTCCTGGTGCACTCCCGCAGCAGTGCTTTGTGAGTCGGCCCCCCTAGAGGTGGGCGCACGAGGCCGTGCGTGCACCTCCTTCAACACCCCATTGATCGCGTGAGCGAGCCCAAAGCTGACAGAGGCCCAATCTGCCTCGTCTACAGGCACTTGCCCACCTCGATGACGCCGCCGACCGGTCCTGCTCGACCCCGATAGAGAATGGAAAACGACGCGCCATCGGACGAGGGCCGCGTCTCCAGGCGTGGCCGCCTCATGGGCAAGCTCTTTGGCGGCAAAGAGAAGGAGGCAAAGCCCACTCAGTCCTCCACCGACGCTGTCAACGACTTCCTCCATGCCTCTGCCTCAGTCCACCCGACCATCGCGCCCCCTTCCCCTGGACTTCCCGTCCTCACCAAGCTAGATACCCGTACCGCCCCCCGATACCCCGGCGCCCTCGATGTCGGCTCTCAGCAGAGCATCCCCCTCCGACCCCGAACCTCCAGCCCCGGTACCCGTACCCCCAGAAAGAACAGAAAGGGCTACACTGTGCGCTTTGCCGACACTCCTCCAGAGATTATTGGAGAAGGTGGTGACGAGACTCCTCTGCCCACAATCGAGATATCGAAGAGGAAGCGAATGCGCCCCCCGCCCTCGCCCAGGCCCTCCATACAGCCTACACCCGATCACGACAGGTTGCCCGAGCCGCCTAGACGAGGTCCCGATGACTTCACTCCTGGCCCCATCAAGCGGACGCAGACTGGCTTCAGCTCAATCTCCTCACCGGCAGTCCACTCGCCTGGCCCGCCCCCACCGCGTCCAGCAAAGGAAGAGATCATCCCTGGAACCCCAGCGCGCTCCCGCTTCCTCGACATAGAGAACAGCAGGGCAAAGGATGAAAACAGGAAATCGTTCCTGGAAATGCACAAGGCTGAGATGAGACAAGCAGAGGGAAGAGCTTTCGCAGAGGCCGCCAGAAAGGAGGGCCACAGCAACTCGGGCACACCCCGCGAAGACACAAGAGCCTCGGCACAAGATCCATTTGAGCAGTCACCTGAACTTCACCATATCAGACCCATGTCACCCCAGACCCAGATGAACACCCAGGCCAACAGACCTCAGCAGACCACCGATGAGAGTCCAACATCAGTCTACTCGTCCAACACCACTACTTCCGGTGGCTTTGTCCACCAACAGAACAACGGCAACTTCTCCCGCCAGCCCAGTAACGCCTCCCAGCAGAACCCCTATGCTCTACCGACCCCTATGTCGGCCATCTCCGGAGGCCCCTTTGCCTCCCGTCAACAATCAGTCCGTATGCAGGACGCCATGTCGCCATCGGGAGACGATGCCCTGCAGGCCTTTGTCTCTAGGACCCGCCACCTCAACGAGCTCTTCAGGCTGCATGCTGAGACTGTCAAACCCGTCTCTGTTTGCGACCCCCATGAGCTCATTCGCGCCGCCCTCTGGTGGTTCCTCAAGGGCAGGATGGGCCTCGAAGCCGCCGTCCGCGCTCGCCCTTCGAGCCCCCAAGACCAGATGCACAACGAGATGGACCGACAACAGGCCTACACCAACCTCGCCAAAGCACGTTGGGTATCAGAGGAGGCCGTCGCCGAGATCATGGGCAACAGGCAGCTTCCTGACGTTGACGAGGCTCGCCAGAGCATCGTGTACAACCTCCGGAAACTCTGCGTCTCCATGAAGCGAAACGGCTTCCTACCCCCGGAGGAGTCCTTCCTTCCCCAGACCCTCGACAAGTCTATTTGGGTCGAATATCCGAGGCTTAGCCAGGACATGATTGCGCTGCTGACCGGTAACTCGGCTGCCGCCATGTCAGGCGAGACTCGCCAAGCCTCGTCCGCCGAGGCCATGGATGCGCTCCCTCTCAGCGACTCGGCCGAGGTCTTCAGTTTCGGCCGCGTGCCGGTCGAACTCTTCCTGATGGAGCAGGGTAACGACAACCACACCATCCAATTCAAGTGCCTGCTCTCCATGGTCCGAAACCAAAAAGCCTCTAGCCCAGTCTTTGTGGTCGCAACCCAGAACAGCCACGTCCATCTGCGCATCTCGGGCAACAAGAAGGAGGGTCCGACCTGGGAGCAGGTCCGGTGGAACAACGATACCTGCGCCCTCGAGGTCGCCCTCCCCCGTGGTTTCAAGGTCGCCATCCAGTGCACCCAGTCGGACTACAGGATGCTGTGGAGCATGTACGACTTTGGCTCCAAGACGCAGGCGACTCTGTACCCTCGGAGCGACGAGAACTGCGTCTTCCGAGCGACGCTACGAAACTTCCAATTCTTCGACGCGGAACCCCAGTCCCGCGCCTTCCCCAAGGAGCCTGTGCCAGCCTGCGACGTGGCCCTGTTTGAGAGAATTCTTAAGGAGAAGACAGCGACAGGCCCACGCACCTGGCACCGTGGCTTCCGGCTCGCGGTGGTCTCAGGCCCGCGGACGCGATCTCTGAGCGGGCTGAACCCAAGCTGGACACCGCAGCAGTCCATTCCCTTTGGGTTTCTGCGTGGCGACGGCGGCGACCCTGCCCTCTTGCTCAAGTGCGACAGCGGACGGCAAAAAGGCACCATGGTGCTGTCCTTCAACGATGAGACGGAGAGGCTGCAGTTCCACACTCTGCTCACCGGCACCGCCGTGCTGCAGGATGAGACCATCTATGCCGACGTGCCCCTGGCGGGTTTCTCCATGTCGCGCAGTCTCGACGACAGCGTCGGTATGCCGGGCATCAACAAGTTGCCGTGGCAGATGGTTAGGGTCCTCAACGACGACAACGGTGATGATAGTATCCCGCCCACCGTGCTCTCGGACAAGCTCAAAATTGTCATTGACTCTAAGATCGGCACCATCGCCGACAGGGTCAACGTCGAGACGGGTGAACTGCGTGTCAGGCTGGAGGTGGAGGACGCCAAGTCCTTATCGATCATGAGACGGCCGCAGCACGACATGACCATTTCCGTGTCAGATGCACAGGCTGGCAAGGAGACGCCCAAGGACATCACTGAGTCTCTTCAGATGCTACAGACGATGCATTCGATCCGCACATTCAAGTTCCCGAGCCTCAAGGACCTGCACGACTTCCAAGCGGCACTGACGGGCTTCGTCGTCAAGTTTGACGGTTTGGCGTCGACGTTTGCCATTGCTCGGCGGAGGATGGTGGTCCCGATTCACAAGAAGTGGGAGGCCACCTGGACGCGCATCCAGGTGATTCAGCAGGACAAGGTGATCCAGCTGCTGGCCTTCTTCCCCGACTTTGCCCACGGGCAGTGCATGAACTTTGTGCTCAAGGGCACCGATGTGTACGAGACACTCTCGCGCAGCAGCAAGTTCGGCATCAAGTTCGTCGACGCAAAGTTCCCCATGCCGCGGATGCAGCAGGAGGGCGATGCCAACGCCGACGACGGTGGCTTTGTGTGTCTCGACTTCCCCGACCTGCCGGGCGAGCACGACGACATTACCCTCACGTTTGAAAAGGAGACAGGTGTGTTGCGTTGAATCCGAGGAAAGGTTCCCATTACTGACAAGGTGAAACAGAGCGCGACCGTCTCGCCCAGTGCCTGCCGGCCCCTGTCAAGGGCGGATCTAGGCTGGCGAGCAAGATCAACTTTTAACGTACACATGACACGGAGCATTGATGACGATGATGACCACAAAGCATGGGATGCGTTGCATGCGCGGCATTCTGTTCATTTAGCGAGGGGAAAGAGCTGGAAGAAGGGGAAGAGCCAAGGCACTACGGACACCGACAACCATCACCCTTTCTTCGTGCGCGTCGCGGGATACCCATGAGATGAAGTGTTGCTCTTGGACAGCGGCGGGGAGAGGGATGGAGGAAAAAGGGGGTTTGTAGCCCTGCATTGGAGAGGTCCTTGTTTGCTGGCAAGGCAGTCGCTCTCTGGATGTGTAGAAATGATGTGAGGAGGAAGTAATGCAGCGGACGACCCGTCCATGCTGTGCTTGCATGTTCGTGTTGAGGATGAGTGATGGTGATGTTGAGGTTGTCTTGGTGACCAATAGACATTGGCCAAGGCCGCCGACTAACAGGAGGCGTGCTGCGGTTGTGTTAAAGGTGAGATACGGAAGCTGGCGTTCCGGAGTTGAGTGTTCCATGGGACGAATTCGGGGAGATCTGGAAGGTGGTGTACTCGTGAATCATGTGTTGATGGTGGTCATCTGGGGTAATTCGTGTTTCTCCATGGGTTATTGATTTCTCCTTGAGGAAGGTAGGCTAAGTGGAGGGAGGTGGTCCGCGTCCGGGATGAGCGTGAGATGGAGGGGAAGGAGTTTAAATAGATGAAGGCGTTTATCAAATGGTGCGATCTGGGGAAATCTGGATATTAGTCCGAGAGGAATTGAATCTGTGGTTTTCGCTGGGAGACGAGCAAAAGGTGTGAAGAGGTGTTGTGGTCGAGGTGAATAAAAGGAGATCCATCCGGCATTATCAAATGGTTGTTGTCTACACACAGATCATCAAGCCCTGTTCCCGACTTCGTACTTCTTCCAGGCTGCATCTCCGAACTCAGAATGCTGTCTCTCAAGACGTCCCTGGTAGTCGTGGCGCTCTGCCTTACCAAGGCCTCTGCACACTACAACTTTGACCGGCTCATCATCAACGGACAGATGACAGGCGAGTACGAGTTCATGCGACGCACAACCAACAGCAACGGACCGATCGAGGACGTGACGTCTCCATCCATGGTCTGCAATCAAGGCGGCATCGACGCCGGCATCCGCGCCGCAACAGGCACAGCAACGGTACAAGCCGGCGCGCAGCTAGGCTTCAACGTCCGCGACATCCTTGAACACCCGGGCCCGGTCAACGTCTATCTCTCACGAGCACCGACCGGAACACCAGCGCAAAACTACCTCGGTGACGGCGACTGGTTCAAGATCTACACCCTCGGCGTACGGCAGTTCCGGCCCAGCCAGGGCGTCAACTGGGCCGTGATGCCAACGGGAGGTAAAGGCATCCATAACTTTACCTTTACCCTTCCCCCACAGACGCCGCCGGGTGACTACCTCTTGCGAGCGGAACATATCGCGCTTCACTCGGCTGGATCGTTTGGGCTGGCGCAGTTCTACATTGGGTGCGCACAGCTTCGGGTGACGGGGCCGGGGCCGGGTGCTGGGGTTTCGGCGCCGGGGCCGATGGTCAAGTTCCCGGGGGCGTATCATGGACGGGAGCCGGGGGTGTTGATTAGTTTGTGGTGGCCGCCGTTGTCTAACTATACGACGCCGGGGCCGGCGACGTGGCCGGGGAGGTGTGAGGATCATACGGCGAATTTGCTGGGGGCGGCGGGGGATGGGGATTGTACGCCGATTCTGCCTTGTGAGGGGTGTTAGGGGGGGAGCAAGGGGTGGTTTTGGTGGTGGGAACTTCGACTTGAACCCGAGCTTCGTATGGGAGTCCGAGGAGGCCTGGCAGGGGGACCGCCGTGCTGCAATCGATGGGCGGTGCATGCGGGTGTCGTTGGATTTGGGGTTGGTGATTGGGCGGGAGATGAACGTGGGCGAGGGTATGGTGAGGGGTTGCTCGCTCGCATTTGAGGTTGTCTCAGGCTCCGAGGGGGTCGTGTTCCGAGTGGTTGTTCGGGTTGAGATGTTGAGGATGTTGATACATAGTTTGCTTGTTTGGATGATGAATTGACGAATTTTGTCTGTCTGTTACTATCTTTTATTATTAGGTTGTTGCGACAAGGTACATGGGATGATATACCATGTTGATGTCGTTGTTCGTTTTATGTTAAAGGATGCGAGAGATGCGCGTGGGATGCGAGCGATGCAACGGGCCAAGTGGAGGTGGAGTTGGGGTTTAATGGGCTCGACGTCATTTTGCGCTTGGGCGTGCCCCTCCTTCCACGCCTGCGGTGGACATTGCGCCGATGCTGGTCGTTCCTTCCTTCCCCACCCACACCCGGCTGTCCCAGCCCAGCGAGGCAGGGCGACTTGATGCAGCAGTGTGCATGGCCAGGCCGGCCTCCGCGGCAGTTGTCTGCCAAAGGGCGGAGGATCGGCGGCGAGAGGTTTCCAGAATGAGAAGGGTCCAGGGCCAGGCCTTAAGTATCATGAGGGCTGGTGATGATGGATGTTTGGGCATGATGTGTTGTTGCTGGCTAGGTTTTGTTCGGCAAGAGCGGAGCTGTCCCTGGACATTCCTTGCAGCAACTTGAACACCTCCCGGCGCGGCCGAAAGACAGATCGGAGCCTCTCCCGAGATCGAAAATGTCAAAACCCCTAGCATTCGTGATCGTGGAACCAGACGCCTGGATCTGTCGGCTGGCTTCGCCTAGGTAGGATTTGGATGCCTTCAAGTCGTACCCAGGCGTTCGTAGGCAGAGCTGAGCTTCAGAAAGGGCTCGGGAGCTTTCTACCGGCGCCCTCCCGCATGTCGTCATCCCGTGCGCCCATCGCCCGTGACCATCCACCAAGGGGGCCTGAGAACGACTAATCGGCGCCCGGGGCGTGTCACGGCCGCGAGCAGACTGGAAGTGAGCAGCGCTGTGCTGCAGCGATCGTCCTCTAAAGTCAGGTAGGTAGGTCACTGCCAAAAACCTGAACAAAATCAGGACAGCTGCCCATCTCACATCTCACTTGAAATTTTCCTCCAGAAACCACAATCTCTATTCTACAACAAACAACCCGTCACTGAACCCAATAAGCTCCCCGGCCTCTTCCCAGTCACCCGACCCGACCATCGTGAGCATCAGCACCAGCCAGCGGTGGACCCTCACGACCACGTCGCACAACTCCATGACATCCTATTAGCCAGGCCCCGAGACTCCATCAGCTTTCTAACACCGAGCTCCCTAGCAGAGCAGTCATCCATCCCGGCAAGGCTCCAAACTCACGCCCGCAGGCGTACATATACACCATCTGCCAAGTTGACTTGACGCCAGCTGCTCGCCCAGCCCAGCCCACCCCGTCCGTCCGTCCCACCGGCATATCTCGGCGTGCCTGACCTGCAGTGTCAGTGACCTTGACCTTGACGTCTTCCTGGTCGGTCCACGGGCTCAGCATATTTAAGACATTCCCGCCCTTCCCGGCCACCCCCTCCTCGCCCATCACATCTCCCTTCTCTGCTTGACCACACACACACACACACACACCCATTCCTCCCGTCAGCAGTCACTTCAGCTGCCAGCAATCGGTCAGCACCATTCCACAGCAAGCTCAGAAAGAAGCTGGAAGCCTGCCCACGACATTGGCCCCCTGGGTCACGGTCCAGAACTCGAAAGAAGCTGCCCGCCCCCCTCCCAGGCAGCACCGAAAGTGCCTTGCCCGGCGCCGACCTGCCGCCTGCAGCACCAAGTCAACCTGTCCATCTCGCCTACGAGGGACAACCTGGCTTCCCGTCCGCATTGAACAGCCCGGCACATTGCTAAATTCCCCACTGGACCAGTCCAAATCATGGGCCTGGTACATGTGCCCGGCCGCCTGAGGTCCTCCTCGCTCAGTGAGTCTTCCATTTGCACCTGACCCTCCCGTCCCGTCGTCACTTCCACTTTTTTTATTAAACCCCGCCGTCATCTCAACCCCGTCATCCCCGTCCCGTCAGCTCCCCTCCCACCCTCCAAGTGGTTTTTGCGATTTTCTGCATTAACCCCGGACTTCCCGCCCCTTGTCTCCCTTGCCCATCGTTTTCAGAAAAAAAAAAATCACAGGGAGCCTCTGAACCACAACCTTCTCAGGCCCTCACAACTTCTGCTGCCCGAAATGCTGACGTCGTGGCTCGGCGCTGCTCCAGCCAGCACAGGCTCCGCTGAAGCCAAAAATCACGAGGATGACGACACCCTTGTTGTTGAGCCCGACCAGGGCAATGGTGAGTCCCTCCTCGCAGTCGCCTCGCGCATCGCATCGCATCGCCTCGCCGCTGACTCCATCGCCACAAAAGTCCTCACCCACATCATCTCCCAGCTGCGGCCGGGCGCCGACCTGAGCAGAGTCACTCTGCCAACCTTCATCCTCGAGCCCCGGAGCATGCTGGAGAGGATCACCAAGTCAGTTTTCCCACGCCTGCCCGGCCCCCAGTGCCCCTCCCCCGCCATTCACCCGTGCGCGACACGAGCACAGCACTTTTTTGGTCGTCACCATCCTGTGGATGCGCCGTGCTGACGACGGTATGCGACAGCTTCATGTGCCACCCCGAGCTGCTGCTCTCCATCCCCGAAATCGATGATCCCACCGCACGATTTGTCGAGGTCGTCAAGTTCTACCTGAGCGGCTGGCATATCCGACCTCCGTGAGTCCCAACAATCGCCCTCAGTGCGCGCGCACGAATGCGCGGCGTTGCGCATCCCTTGGCTGACCACCCGCGACTCCCACAGCGGTGTCAAGAAACCACTCAACCCCATCCTTGGCGAGATCTTCTCCTGCTACTGGGACCTCCCCGACGGCACCCGCGCCTACTACATTGCCGAACAGACATCCCACCACCCGCCAAAGTCCAGCTACTTCTACATGGCCCCTCAGCACCATGTCCGAGTCGACGGCACCCTGAAACCGAGAAGCAGATTCCTTGGCAACTCGGCCGCTAGCATTATGGAGGGCACCGCCATCCTGAGCTTCCTTAACAGGGGCGCCAAGGGAACCAGGGGGGAGCAATAGTAGGTTGTGTCATGCCTTGGCCCCCCACATGATGCTGACCTCTTCGTGCAGCATCATCACGCAGCCCAACATGTACGCCCGCGGCATTCTCTTCGGCAAGATGAAGTACGAGCTCGGCGACCACAGCTTCGTGCGGTGCCCGGAGCTTGACCTGGTCGCGGACCTCGACTTCAAGACCAAGGGGTGGGTCGGCGGCACCTACAACGCCATCGGCGGATACATCAAGAGGGAAAGCACCGACGAGATCCTCTACGAGCTCTCGGGACTGTGGAGTGATGAGATGTTCATCAAGGACGTCAGGGTGAGGACCCCTGGAACCCCCTTTCCTTGGCCCCACCAAGCTGACCACCCCAGACCGGCCACAAGGAAATGTTCTTCAACGGCAGGACCGCAAAGCCCTCCGAGCCCTCGGTGCGACCCATCGAGGAGCAGGAGGATCGCGAGTCTCAGAGGCTGTGGCAGACGACCGTTCAGGCCGTCAAGGATAAGAACCACGAAGTAGCGACAGACGAGAAGACCAAGATTGAGGATCGGCAACGAGCCGAGCGGGAGGCTCGCGCCAGCGAAGGCGTCGAGTGGCATCCCAGGCTCTTCAGAAGGGTCAAGGGAGGTCCCGGCGGTATCGACGAAGGCGAGGAGGACCTGGAATGGATCATCAACGCCAAGATGTATGTTGCCCTTCCCCACGAGATCTTGTCTACATATGCTAACAGCGCCCTATAGCGACGCCACTACTCCTGAGAAGCAGGAGGAGCAGATCAAGGCTATCTACCCGATTATCCCGGGGCAGAAGTCGTCAAGGAAGCATCAAATTCCACCTCACAGGTCGACGCCGCTGGCTACGCCAGCAACCGAGCCGAAGGAGGAAGAGCTGATCAACTTTGGCGCCTCGAACGATACGAACGGCGCCTCCGTCCCCGCCCCGGCCCCCGCCCCGGCAGCTGCCCCTGTCTCGGCGCCCGCACCCGCATCTACCTCGGCGCCTTCACCGCCCACGGCACCCGGCGAGATGGAGCGCAGCGACTCCAAGGACATCGAGGGCATGCTGAGCCGAACAGGCACGCATGCATCGGGTGGGCCGCTGATTGACTTCACTGGCGACCTGAAGAAGGCCGTCCCGGAGCTCAAGCGACAGGACACGAGCGGGGATGACGACTTTCATGACGCAAAGGAGTAATGAGAGACGACAGTAAGCGGAGCGGCTGGTTTGGTCGGAAACACAATGTACGACCACGGGGCGGAAAGAAGAAAGACACGGCTCGGTGGCCTCAACAGCACGAGGCACGGGGACTGCGCGCCAGCCCACGGGAGGCGCATAGCGGATTGGGATTCGGCATGTTCGACATACATTCATGTAGATTTTTTGGGAGTAGCGGACTGCGACGAGAACAAGAAGCACACGGCATCAACTGCTTGAACAAGACACTAATTTCAGATGGGTTCCACTCATTGTGACTGCAACCCGCCGGCTTGCACGCCCATGATGCTATTATCTGTAGCTCTTTTGATATACATCTCCAAGGCAATCATATCCCCCAAACGCCATCAACGCCGTCCCATCGCCGTCCTAGGTGTGGGGTATCATACATGGGTCCGGGGACAATGGTGGCTGTGAGGAAGCGACCCCTTCCTCTTGCGCACCCGGTCCTTTCCATCTGCGCCGTCCGTCGCACCATCCGTTGCGCCGTTTAGCCTCGCCTCCGCGTGGGCTCGGGGGTAGGGCTACGGCTGGGGCTCTTGACGGCGCCGCCCTGGTCCTTGAGCCAGCGCTTGGTGCTAAGGGTGAGATCGCGGTCGAGTTCGTCGGAGGGGTTCTTGCGATGGATGAAGTTGCAGAAGCCTCCGCGGACGCAGCCTTCGCCAGAGTTAAGACGACAGCAGGCCTCGCGGAAGTCTGTGACGGGCGAGAGCTCGCAGTAGATGGGGCGGGCGGCGTACCACCGCGAGTTGAGCTCGTCGCAGGCCTTTTGGGCTGATTCTTCGTATTTGAAGCGCGCGTAGACGTTGCCGATGAGGTCTGAAAAGGAAGTGTTAGTATTTAGACTTAGAGAGGAAGACAAGGGTAAAGGGACGTACGGTCGTTGTTGTTGTCGCAGACGACGAGTTCCTCGAGCTCGCCGTATTTGCACAGCTCGCACCAAATGTCCTCGTAAAAGGCGTCAAAGTGGTTCTGGAGCTGGCTGGGGTTCAGGCGGTTCTTGGGGTCGTGGGCCGGGTTCTGGTAGAGGTTGGGCATGAGGACGGTCTGCGAGTACGAGGGCTTGACGTGCTTGCGCGAGCAGCGGTCGCCGTGGCGGCACGCGCCGATCTTGAAGTAGAAGGAGCAGTTGACCTTGTCGAGCTCGGTGCCGAAGATGGAGGCGAGAAAGTTGGCCATTGTGGGGGAGGTGCGCACGGAAGAAGTATGTGTGTGGTTCGGGATGCTGCTGCTGGGGAGGTTGACGCGGTGCTGGGGATGAGGCTGCGCGATGGATGGAGATGCGAGGCGGGCGAGGGAAGAATTGAAGGAATTCGGGGAGGCCCAGCCTTGCGCCACTAGAAGAAGTGGATTATGTAAGATAACGATGCGGATGTCCGTGGCTGGTAGTGTGGCTGTGACTCAGCCGAGACACGACAGGGGTCCTTCGAGATGCTTCCGCGTTCATGTCGCACCCCGGGCATCGCCCATTGGCCCCCCCTGGACGGTTGGTCGCGCAAAAGTTCAACGGGCTCAAGTTCGCGCACCCACGTGCCTGCATGTGCCCTGCCCGGCCGCACATGGGCCCGGGAAAAAAAAGCTGAGATGGACGCTGTGTTTCGAAGAGTTGGGCTGGCGGGTACGTACTTTTGAAAACGCGGGGCAGTATCGGTTACCGTCGATTGGTCGGGGTCTTGCTTATCAGGAATTGGGAGACCGTGTAGCCCGTGCGCGCGCCTTTGAATCTCGGAATACAGCTTGTCTCGCAACGCTACTACACACGGTTGACCCCTGATCAAACCGACAGCGGCCCCCTCTTACTTTTTGTCCCCTCTTCCACTACCCCCAGGGTTGTCGCCGCAAAAACAAAAACAAATCGGCCAGCTGGACTGCGGACTTGGAAGGATCGTTCCTTGACACCTACAAACAGCCAGCCACTTCGACTTCGACTTCGACTTGACCTCGACCTCGATCTCCTCCGACACCGCGCGTTATCGACCTGAATCACCAACCTCGACGAGAGACACGCGACCCGCACTCGAGCTCGGCCATGAACTTCGCGAG
>JACAFV010000063.1:18444-132704 GCA_014635975.1 Plectosphaerella sp. P0831 | reverse complement strand
GCCCGCCCGCCCGCTCCTCACCTTCCTCCTCGATACCCTCACCCACGAACGGCATTCCGAACCCCGAACACCACCCCCCTCGCCGGTCATGGACCAGGCCGATATCCCCGCGCTGCTGTCGCGGCTGGCCAGCGACGAGGATGCCGCCCGCAAAATGGCCGTCTTCAAGCTCCAGTCGTCCATCAACGACCCAGCCTTCGCCGACGTCTTCATCTCCACGGGCGGCCTCGTCGTCCTCCGCCGCCTCATCATGAGCACCGGCGGCAACACCCTCGCCTATTCCCTCCAGAGCCTCACCCGCCTGCTCGAGGTCGACATGGGCTGGGACATTTTCGAAGGCACGGGCGCCGGAGACCTCGTCGAGCGCATCGTCGAGCTCATTGTCACGAACCCCCTTGTCAACATCCTCCGCGGCGCAATGTCCATCCTCGTTGCCCTCGTCAGCCATTCGCAATCCACGCCGGTCGGCGCCGTCCGCTCGCCGGGCACGTTTGGCTTTCGCGCGCTCAAGCCCGCCGTCGCCGTTTACCCGCAGTTCTTTGAGCTCGTCATTGCCCAGCTGCAGTCGGCCGACCACGCCCTCTGCGCTAACGCCCTTTTGCTCATCAATGCCCTAATACGAGACGCCGTCGCTAGCGACGCCGGCGGCGGCGCTGCCACTACCACTGGATCTGGGCCGCCGATCGAGGAGTGGTCAAAGTTCATCAAGCGCCTCCAAGACCTGGGACTCATCAAGGCCGTCTACAACCTGATGCAGAGCTCTGCGCTGCAGGACCTCGCGCACCCGCTGCTGGAGTTTCAGTCCCTCACAAAGGTGCTGTTACGCAAATGGAGGGAAGTCCGCGTTGATGTCGAACGGCCTGAGCACCGCCGCGGCCTCAAGGGGTTGCACCTCGCCAGCGCGCCTGAAAAACAGCCACCGCCGCTTTCCAATGGCATTTCGCGCATTGAGGAGCTCGAAGGCGTCGGGCGCAAGGGAAGCAGGCGCCATAACCCTGAAAAATGGCGGCGACTCGGCTTCGAGTCGGAGAGCCCTGCTGTCGAGTTTGAGCACACGGGCTTCTTGGGCATGATGGACCTGACCGACTACGTGCGCAAGCACGAGGACAGTTTCCAGAAGATGCTGCTCGAACAATCGACCCGGCCCCTGCATGAGCGCTGTCCCATCGCCCGTGCCAGTTTGGCTGTTACCATGATTCTCTTTGACCACTTTGACGTCGACCGGTCCGAGGTCGACGATTTCAAGGGTCACCAGAGCATCGACGGTATTAAGAGCGAGCGTCTCTTCCGGCCCCTGCTGCTGCAGTGGTCCAAGCTGCACACCGCCGGCTTGCTGGCCTTCTTCCGCGTTTGGAAGGCTACAGGCGCCGCCCAGGGGGACTTTGACAAGGTTACTGAGCTTGTCCGTATTCTCATCGGTCAGGTCGTCGGTCAGGCAGCCCGCACAAAGGACGTGCTCGAGGTCGAGGACGAACTCCTCGAGTACGACTGCGCCCGCCTGCGCGAGCTGCAGATGGACCTGCTCGACCTCTCCTTCGAGGAGCAATGGGGCCAGCACCTCTACCAGGTGCGCGAGGAGCTCCGCCAAGAGGCTCTGCAGTTTGTCAAGGAGCAGCGCGTCCGCTGCCTCCTTGAAGGCTCGTGGTTCGCCAAGCCAATGCCGCGACGCGACACAAACGGCACCCACCGCGACGACACGGGCAACGGCGTCGCCGTCAACGGCACCCTGCAGCAACCGCCGAGACGCAGGCTCTACACCCCGACACCCTGGCGCTTCGCCCGC
The DNA here is from genome assembly GCA_014635975.1 of Plectosphaerella sp. P0831. NCBI lineage: Eukaryota > Fungi > Ascomycota > Sordariomycetes > Glomerellales > Plectosphaerellaceae > Plectosphaerella > Plectosphaerella sp. P0831. The sequence continues at coordinate 130,921 of JACAFV010000063.1, read as the reverse complement.
CTGTCCCACAACCGCCGCTTCCTGCACTACGCCGACTTTGAAGCCCAGACCCCGCAGCCGCCGGGCCTCGACATCCTCGTCGACAAGATCGACCTCAGCACAATCAGCTCCGTCGTCTCCAACGTCTCAGCCCCCGACTCGGCCGGCGCCGCTCCACCCGCTGACGCCCGCAGCGCCACAAGCAGCACGACACTCAAGAACGCAGGCGGCTCCGCGGCCGTCACCCAGGCCCAAGTCGCCGTGCGGTCGACTACGAAAATCACAATCCTGAGCTACACCGACCCCATCACAGGCGCCACTCCAAAGGACGACCCCTCGCCAAAGGAGCATCCCGTCCTCACCCTGCACCCCATCACCCACAGCCTAGCGTCCGAATGGCTCGACGGCCTCCTCATGCTCCTCAACCAAGCCCCCATCACGGCCGAGACTAATAAACTCGTCCGTCTGGTGAGCGAATACGGCCTCAAGATCCGTCTCCTCAACGTCCGCGTCGAAGCAGCCTATGCTGGGCCTCCACCTGGCGCAGGCGTCGTTCCGAGCCGCGAAGGCCTGGATGACGATTACTATTACGACGTATAGGGGAAGCTCTCGGAAGAAGCTTGTTGTACGAATGTGATGGAGAAGAAGAAACAAAAGAGGGACTGGGATGCATATATCCCCGCCATTGGCCGCGGCATATAATTAGTCAGCCTCTCGAGGGCTGAACTCTGTGTACATCTGGCCAGACGGAGGATTCCCGCCACGAACAACATACTGAAAGGGCGAAAAGGGGTTTGGGTAGATTTGTGTTTTTGCTGTTGTCGTTGTTTTTTTCCTGCGCTCTGTTTTTCTCGATTATACCCTCCTAGCTAAACTTGCTGTTTGATTTCACTTGAACACCTTGGTGACAAATTCGCTGAGTGCAATTATTGTGAACATTACTAGATATCAAGAAGCCCCGAGACCTCGCTCCCATGTCCAGCCCCTCCTACAAACGCCTAAATATCGCGACATATGGGCAACGCATCAAAAGTAGTATTGCTGCTGCGGCTGCCCTGGCGGCGGTTGTGCCACAAAGTCAAAGTTCATCGTGTCAAGGCCGGCGTTGAACGGGTCCGGAGACTCCCACCAGATGGACTCGTACAGATCCATGGGCGACATGTAGCTGGCCGGGTCGAGGTTGGCCATATTGTCCATGTTGACACCGCCGTTGCCCTGCTGTTGCTGCAGAGGGAACCCGAGTGCCCCTGCTCCAAAGTCGGACTGCTGCAGCGGCGTTCCGTTCTGCTGCATCTCGGCCATGGCCAGTGCGGCGTCCTGGTGTGGGTCGAGCCCGGGTTGCTGCAAGAGGGACCGATGGACGGCGGCGGCGTTGGGCCCAGCGGTGCCGTTGCCGCCGTTCCCGAGACCAGGAAGCATAAGGAGAGGAGTGCGCGCGCCACTCGGGGCGCCGCTGCCTGCCTCGGAGTCACGCTTGAGGGTCGAGCCGACGATGGAGCCGTGCTCGTAAATGTTCTTGAGCGCGGTAAGGGCACGCCATAGAGGGCCGGACAGCTCAATGTCCTTGTCTGTCTTGGGAATGTGCACTGTGGGTGAGCTCTGTTCCTTGGCAGCGGTTGCCGATAGTGCGGCGATTAGATCACCCTGAAGCTGCCGCACCTCGGGGCTGTTCTTGGTCTCGCCGAGGATGCCGAGGAGCAGCGCAGACGACAGGCCGTGGTAGGTGAAAGCCCAGCTCCGCGTGGGGATGACGGAGAGCTGGTGCATGGAGAGAAACATGCGGACCGTTTCGGAGAGGTTTCTCTGGCACTTGTTCGTGAGGAAGCGCTTCTGTTCTGGTGGCAGCTGTGTCTCTCTATGCAGTGCAGGCCGGCAGCACACGGAGATGACGAAGGAGGTATGCAGGTTGATGGCGAAATACTGCAGACGGTCGATGACGGACCTGCACTGCTCCTTGAAGCGGATGTTGGGCGCAACCATCTCACGCAGGTCTTCCACGGCCTTGCAGTTGTCAATCATCTGCTCGTACGTGGCCGTGGTGGCAATGTCCGGGTTGAGGCGTTTCGAGATGATCTCACACAGGTGGTACATAGTTTCGAGATAGGAGTAATTGCCGGGCTCGTGGGATGTGGCCGGTATGGGGCAACAGGCAAAGTTGGTCATGGGAGACCTGTCAAACGACAAGGATGTGAGGGTGTCGTGCCACACGCAAGTCCACCAGAGCTTCCTGCGGATCATCTCTCGCGACTTGGCGTCCGGCCGGGACCCTTCGCGGTCTTCCTGAGGTATCGGTCGGTGAAGACCGAGGGATTGCGCCAGGCGACAGGTGAGGCCGAGAAGTGCCCATGACGCCTCGGCCTTCATGTCGTTGAGGAGGACGAAACTGGTGAGGAGCAGGGCCTGAATGGAATCGAAAGTCGGCCGGAGGAGGAAATTGCCCAATCTCAAGAAATGGAATGAGATTTGGATGTACTTTTGAGAGTCTCGGGTGCGGATGTGGTAGGGCGAGTCATGATATTGAGACCCGACGGCGAGGACGGCAAAGAGTATGGCGAGCCAAGATGCCGACACGGGACGCGTAGTTTTGGTCGAGTTTCTCGCATTCCGGGCGCGATCCTCGAGGTATGTCATGAGTTTTGATTCGAGGTCATCAATGTCGACGACGAAACCCCAAAACTGTTGCGGGGTCTCCTTGTAGGATCGGAAGAGCTTCATAACCTCCCGATCCGAAGGGAGCTCCGAAGAGATTTCTCGAGTCAGTGTGTCGAGGTGTCTTGACGACATGAGCGGGAAGGGCGCCGAGGTGTCAAGGCCCAGGATGGAGCGCATGTCCTGGCGAATATCTCCCCCGGAATGCATCTCGGCCGATGAGGATTGCTCTCTCAGCAGCGAGGGGATGCTGTTGTAGCCCAAGTAGCGGGTGGCGCTCTCGGGAGCCTCGGCCTCGTCAACGCTGGCAATGGTACGAGGCCAGCTGGGCTGTCGCTGTTCTGGGGGTGCAGTAGCCTCGGGCTGGCCATCAGGTGAGTGAGGCCTCTTCCTACTGGTGCCGGGCTCACTGGTGACAGTCGAAGCAGTGGCGGTCCTCGATGCGGATGCAGAGGAGCGGTTGGGCTTGTAAGAGCACAGCTGGGGGTGGTCTCTCTTTACGCAATTGTCACACGGCTGCTGATTGTCGCATTTGACCTTGCGCTGACGACAGGGCCAGCAGGCGGTGCCGTAGCGGACCTTGCGGTGGGAGTGGATGATGCGACTGGCCTCCTCGGGGGTGAGGTCCTCGAGGGGCACCTCGGGTGTCGTCTGAGAGTCGACCATTTTCCCGGGGAGAACCGGCCGAGCCCGTTCGACCGCTCTTTTTTCGTCAATGAGACAAGACTGAGCGGTAAGCAAAAAGCTGGAGGTGTGGAGCAGCGTCCAAGGCGGTCGGGCTTTGATGGGCGGCCGCGATTGGGATGCCGATGGTTTCGCGGTGTTCGTGAAGGTTGACAGTGACAGGTCTTGGAGATGCGAAGTCTTAAAAGATGCCGAACTGCGAATACCGAGAGGGAGAAGAAGTGGCAGAGGCGGGCAGCAGACGGGCAGCAAAGAGGGGTCGCTCCTTCCGACGGGAGTCCGCTGGCCGGCAGGTGCTGGCTCAGGTGTTACAGTGAGTGTGCCCCCCTGTGGTGTGCCAACGGCAGTTTGCAGGTGCGGGGCCTTGGGGGCTTACTGATAAGGCCTCTCAGTGGAAACATGCCGGCAATAGGTCAATGGAAAACATTGCCCACGCACAGACCAACTCGAAGTCCCGAGTCCAGCGCCTGCAACGGCCTGGTCCAAGCGCCCAGCCACCCACTTTTACCCGCCCCTCCTTTTTCAACGGCGAGTCGTCACTGGCACTCAGTGGCACTGCAACCGCTCTCCTTCGTCAAGTGTGCCTAGGGCGTCCTCGACAAGGCGGATTCAGGGACCTGCCTTCAGCTCAGCCCACAACACCCCTCACTCTCGACTCTGCATCTGCTGCGTCTTTTAACCGTTGTGCGCCTTCGACAAAGCTAATTCAGTCTCTTCAACATTCAACCGACCCGCCGCTGCCAACAACACCTCCGAGGGGTGTTTTGCAGCCAGTCCAGAGAACAGCCCATGGGCCGCCGTCTTCCGTGGCAGCACCCAGAAATACGAGTTCCATACTCCGTTCCCGGATCATCAGACACATCACTTTCGAGAGATACACCGCGCAAGCCTCCTTCAGCCTCCAGACTACCACCATTCTCCAAACTCGCCATGCGCTCCTCCGGACGCACCTCTGGCCGCGGCCGCCTCATCCAGGAGATGGGCACGCCCTCCCACAGGCGCCAGGACGCCCCAGCATCAACGCCCGGCGCCCTAACCCACCGCCTCAACGGCCTCTTCAGCCAGGGAGACTTTTTCTGCAACTGCAACCCCAGACTCAAGGCCGCGCTTCTTACCGCCGGCAAGGACTCGCAGAACCCGGGCAAGAAGTTCTATGGCTGTATCCTCTCAAAGTGCGGCCTCTTCATCTGGGAGGACCAGGCCATCGCTAGGAGTGGTGGCGCCCTTGCTCCGTCTTCCCGAAACAATGCCCCAGCCGAGCCTCCGACGCCCACCCCTGGTCCTGAGAAGCAAGGAAAGACAACAAAGCTTGCACCGCCCACCGCAACGCAAATGCCTACCCCCTCCACCAGGGCCACCAGCTCAAAGAAAACAAGGACCCAGCCCATTCAACACTACTTTGCCAAAGTTCCCAAGGCCGAAGATCAAGATGGCAAGTCAAGCGACCAGGCTTCGACGCCCGAAGAGAACGGGCAGAATGTCGCTGGACCCAGTGGCAGCATCCGCCCCTCAACGACCTCGAGCGCCACCTTGGCTGCAAGCACTCCTTCTATGGGCAACAAGAGGAAGCGCCCCGAAGAAGAAGATGAATACGGCATCACCTCGGACGATGAGAGGCTCCTGACCGACGTCATGGAGCAAAGCACGCGCAAGTTCCAGGCCACGGCTCCAGATTCCAACTTGGAAGTCCCTACACCCACTGCCCAGCGGATTTCTGAGCAGTCCGAGATGGCCGCTCCGCCCACAGCCCGCAGGCTCTTCACGGAGGACAAGCCTCAGAGAACCCCAGCTCCCGCCCAGTCGTCCCCTGCAAACCAGGTCAGCGCCACTGACGAAGTCATGGGTCTGCTGCCCAAGACCTTCGACGCTTCGGTTGCTACAGCCATCAGACAAGCGCTGGAGCGTCATGATGGACGCCTCCGCGGTGCCATTCAGGGTCGTGAGTCGGTCAGGGCGCAGCTCAAGACCAAGGACGACCGCATCGCCGTTTTGCAAGGCCGCGTGACGGCTCTGGAGAACAAGACAAAGATGCAGAGGGACGAGATTACGAAGATGAAGGCTGGCCTTGCGAACCTCTACAACCAGCATTAGGAAATGGCTGGACGATGATACGATGACGATGATGATCACGAGGATGAGGAAGACACGAAGGAAGGAACCGTAGCGCGATAATATACCCCCTTGGCATTCATCGTATTTTCTCGTGTTATTCAGCAAGTGCGCACCCGCACTGCTCTACTCATACACATCGTGACCGATTTCGGTAATGTCCCTCAACGCCAATAAAAACAACCCAAACAACCCAACATTCCCTATTCTTGTGCCACTCCGCGTTGTCGAGGTCGATCTTCTGTGGGCGACGGTCCTCTGTTGATGTCGATCAGCCGATGCTGAGGATCTTCTGCTGATGACGAGCTGCTGAAGAGGACCGTCCACCCAACTGGATCGACCTGTGTAGACGACCTTGATGGCGGCGTTCCTGCTTCTTTTGTTAGTTTCATCCTTCAAAGAGCAGGTACGGGCATGACTCACTGCAACCTAAAAGGTCGACTTTCCGTAGCTGCCGAAGCGGTCGTCGGGACCGCCGCCGTAACGGCTGCCGTAGAGGCTGCCGGGGATCTTCTCCTCCTCGCCCTTGCCCTTGGCATTCCAGCCGGGGACGTACGACTCGTTCTTGTCCGAGTCCTCGTCGCCAACGGCCGGAATGTACGGGCCAAGGTCGATGGCCGCGTCGGCCGCCTCCTTCTCCGCGCGCTCCTTCTCCCGCGCGGCGCGGGTCTTGGCCCCGCGGGCCTCCTGCCTGCCCTGCTCCGTGAGGTTGTGCGGGAGCCGGATGGCGTCCCCGGTTGGCACGGGCGTCAGGTCGGCGAGGGACCCGCGCAGCTCCTCCCAGCGAGAGGCGGCCTCGCCGCCGGTGGCGAGGATCTTGGGGCCCACGCTGGCCCGCTTCTGGCGCTCGGCGTCGATGCCGGCGGGGGAGTTGCGGCCTTCGCCCAGCTCGAAGGGAAAGATGAGGTCGCTGTTGCCGCGCGAGATGGGCGGGCGTGGGCCGGGAGAGCGCCGGGGAAGTGCCTCCAGGTCGATGCTGCTGGCGCGGGAGGAGGAACCGGGCTTGCGGTACCTGCCTTGAGGGGAAGGATCGCCGAAGCTGGCGTTGTTGTAGGGGTGGCCGTGGGCCGGAAGGGTAGGAGCCATGTAGCTGGCGCTGATGGGCGGCAGGTACATGGTCTCGGGGAGGTGGCTGGGCAGGAGGATGCCATCGTTGTGAGGGATCTTCTCGGGCGCACCGGGACGCTTCTTGGGAGCAGGCCTGTCGATGGGGGCGGTCTTGCCATCGTTGGCGCTGTTGCCGTCGCTCTCGTCGTCAGAGTCGGAGTGGAGGGCAAGTTCGTCAAGCACCTCTTCAACGGTCCTGTTCTCGGGAAAGTACTCGCCAATGTCCTTGTTCCTGCCGCCGGAGAGTCCGTCGTTGTAGAGCAGGATGTCGCGGAAGAGGGCAGGATCGCGCATGGGTTGGTGGATGTAGGCTTTGGTAGTCCACTTGTGGGCAATGATGAGCTTCTCCCAGCTATCACGAGCAGCGCTGGCGACCATGTCGGGCGAGAATGTGGACTTTGCGATGGAGTCCATCGAGAGGTAGCCGCGGTAGCCCAGGCCTCCTTTGTCAGTGTCGGCGGTCATGGCCATGATGGTGGCGTGAAGGGGGAGGTGGCCGACGAGAGGGAGAGCGCGGCACCTATTGGCCCAGAAGATGCGAGCGTCGCCGGACGTGATGTGCTCATCGTGGCCGAGGGGGTTGTACTTGTAGAGGTTCTTGGCATCTCCGATCTGAATGAAGGGAACGTCCCTGAGGTTGGCTTCGTCGATAAACGTCTTGAGGCTGACCGCGTACTAAGCGTCAGCGCCCTCGAGCTTTCCGGACTCTTGTTCGGGATCGGCCCATTCGGCACCGGCCATGTGGAACGTGTTGGGCAGGAACTTGACGTTGTTGGTCTTGACTTCCTTGACGATCTCGTAAGCCTCGCGCCAGGTCTGGAACTGGTCGCCGTGGCAAGCATTCTGGAAGGTGATGGACAGCTTCCTGTTGTTGGACTGTCGGGCGATTCTGGCAAAAGTGCGGAATACCTTGACCATGGATGGGGTGTCGTTCACATTGTGAAGCTCGCCAAGGGGGTAGACAGAAGGGGCGATGTTGATGACGTTGGTCTGGATGACGTCGGCAATGTCAACATAGTTCATGAACTCGGCAGCGCGCTCCTTGCGGGCCTCGTCGGTGGAAACGTCGCCAAGCTGGAAGCCCTGAAGTGAGAGAACCTGCATGTTGAGGTCGTCGAGGTTCTTGCGAAAGACCGTGGCGGCAACGCAGAGGTCCTTGAAGTCGGTGCGGTTGGTGTTGGTCTTGCAGTAGTGGACGAGGTCCTCGTAATGAAGCTCAACGGCGTAGAAACCATGGTTGGCGGCAGCCTTGAGCTTCCTCTTGAGATCCCATTTTCCCAGCTCGCCAAGAGTGATGGTCGAGATGGCGGGGAGGAAGTTGAAGTGATCCAGAGTCGGAATGGCCTGAGCCCTCTGTCTGCCAGTGATACCCCTAAGCATCTTTTCCTGTGATGAGCAATTAGAAGTCGCACTTTGCCACGGAATTTAGGAGGAGGCAGGCTAAACTTACCTCTTCGGTGGGAGGATAGATGGGAGGCGGGCTTACGGATCGGTTGGCTGCGATGAGGCTGTGACGAGAGGAGATGAGAGTCAGCGCAACTGAACTTGCAGGATGTTGTGATGCGGATGGAGTGGTTGGGTTTGGGGAGGAGCGGATTTTGGGGAGAAGGTATTTTGAAAAGGAAAACAAGATGAAAACTCTGATGCGCAGGGTATTTGTGGGAAATTCTGTAGGCAACGATGCTAGCACTGAGCGTGGACCGCCTTCGGATTTCATGGAGGTCGACGACTAAGCGATGGGAGACACAGAAAGGGGCAACACACCGGTCAAGGGAGTGAAGGAGCCTTCGAATCTCGAAATCTTCACGAGGTATCTTTCTGTATCCACCAGGGAGCCTCTCTGGGCTAGCAGGAGGCGGGATCGCAAACTCAGAGCCCGAGGACTCCGTGACCGTGACTTCGGGAATGCTTGGCATGGTGCCCTCAGTGCCCGCAGCCTTGAAGGAGGCGAGCCACCTGATGCCCAAGTTCTTGGGACGAGAGCTGGTGGTCGGGGACTTGGGGTCCTTGCCACCACCGCGGAGGGTGGACATGGAGTTCGGCATCGTGCCTTGCGGTTCTTCTGATCTACAAAAGTCAATACAATGATGCGCATCGATGAAGGAACACATACCAAAGGAATCTCCTTGATGGGCGTGAAGGGTGGTGATGAAAACTGGTGGTGCGGAGGGAGATGCGAGAAAGAGGCGTACGCGAGTAGGAGGCGTAAGGGCGAGAGACGCGTCTACGGGGGCAGGGCAGAAATTTTGGGATAAACACGTTCTGTGGGTGCCGTGCCTGAGGAAAAGGGTGCCTGAGCCTGGCTCGTCGCCCACCATTTTTCACTTGGGACGGACGTGAAGGCGTGAAGGGAGGAAGGCACACGGACCAGGCGGTACGGTGAGGTCTGCTGGCTCACCAGGACAGACAGAGGCTGTATCTCGGTGTGCGGCCAGCCAGATGTTGTTTTGTCTGGATGTGCATCGGCTCGAGTGCTTGAGCACTGCATTATTTCGACTCCTCCATCGAATCATCCACTTTGTCGACTTGTCCGCCACTTCGACGCATCCACCGGATCGGTTTCTGTGCCAAAAAACAGAAACCGATCCGGTGGATGCGTCGGAGACTCCAGTGATCATTAGGTCTACAGGTTGAGAGTGACCACTCGAAAGCTTCTACTCACTGGTCAGAGGTTGTCTGAGAAATGTAGAGACATGGAAGACTTACAATATACAGACCCATCTTACCTGAAACCAACATTCATGTATTGCATGTCATTTCACCCAGGACATCCAAGAGTCTAGTACTTAATTCTTTGCTAAAACACCAGAGCCCCAAATGCAGTAGACCCTAACATACAAGAGTGCCAAATTCTGGCACCACATGGCTTATCCTGCCCCTCGTCACCCGCGCCCCCTCCTCTTCCTCCACAGTACTTCTTGGTATAATAACATCCGGGGGCGCGGACACGTCCATCTTCCAACCTCCCTCCTCAACAGGTGCGCTTAGTACACACGCTTGAAGGGCGGCACGGCCTTGCACTCGTTCTCGTCTAGCGTGTTGGCAATGACGCCACGGTACGAGAGGTCGACCTTGCCGTGGGGGCTCTTCTGGAACGACAGGGTGTGCTTCATCCAGGTCTCGTCGTCACGGTCGGGGTAGTCCTCGCGGGCGTGGGCACCACGGGACTCCTTGCGGGCAGCCGCGGAGTGGGCGGTCTGGGTGCTGTTGAAATAATTAGTCATGTGTCCGTGCTCGCTACAGCTGGGTGACAGGGGTACTTACGCGCAAGTGAGAAGGTTCCTCAGCTCCAGGGTCTCAACAAGGTCCGAGTTCCAGATCATGCTGCGGTCCTTGATGCCGACCTGGGGGAACTGGGCATCAATCTCCGTCATCAGACGGACACCCTCATCCAGCGACTCCTGTGTCCTGAAGACGCTGACCTCGGTCTGCATGGCCTTCTGCATCGAGAGACGGATCTCGGCGGTGCTCTTGGGGCCGTCCGACTGGCGGACCTGGTCGAGGACCTCGATGTGCTCGGCACCGGCATCGGCAGCAAGGGGCTTGTGCTTGTCGCCAGGGTTGAAGTTGTCGCGGATGGTGTGCGAGACGGCACGGCCGAAGACGACAAGATCCAGCAGGGAGTTGGCGCCCAGACGGTTGGCTCCGTGGACAGACACGCAGGCGGCCTCACCGCAGGCGAACAGACCGGGAACAACCTTGTCGTTGCCGTTCTCGTCGACAGTGATGACCTCACCAGTGTACCTGGTAGGGATACCACCCATGTTGTAGTGGACGGTGGGAAGGACGGGGATGGGCTGTTTGGTGACATCGACACCGGCGAAGATACCGGCAGTCTCAGAGATACCAGGCAGACGCTCAGCGAGAATCTCGGCGGGCAGGTGGCTCAGCTGCAGGAAGATGTGGTCCTTGTCGGCACCGACACCACGGCCGTCGCGGATCTCCATGGTCATGGACCGGGAGACGACGTCGCGAGAGGCGAGATCCTTGGCGGTAGGGGCGTAACGCTCCATGAAACGCTCACCCTCCGAGTTGAGCAGGTAGCCACCCTCACCACGAGCACCCTCGGTGATCAGGCAGCCGGCGCCGTAGATACCGGTAGGGTGGAACTGGACGAACTCGAGATCCTGGTTGGGCAGACCGGCACGGGCGACCATGGCCATACCGTCACCAGTGCAAGTGTGGGCGGAAGTGCAGCTGAAGTAGGCACGGCCGTATCCACCGGTAGCGAGGACGGTGTGGTTGGCGAGGAAGCGGTGCAGGGTGCCGTCCTCCTGGTTGTAGGCGAGGACACCGCGGCACTCGCCGTCCTGCATGATCAGGTCGAGGGCGAAGTACTCGATGAAGTAGTTTGTGTTGTGGCGGAGAGACTGGCCGTACAGAGTGTGAAGAAGGGCGTGGCCTGTCCTATCGGCGGCGGCGCAGCAACGGTAGGCCTGGCCACCCTTGCCAAACTTCTGGGACTGACCACCGAAAGCACGCTGGTAACTGTGGATAAAACTGTCAGCTTTCGTCCCATGTTTGGTTCATCACATGCCTAGGGGTTCGTCAACTTACATCTTGCCATCCTCAGTACGAGAGAAGGGGCAACCGTAGTTCTCAAGCTCAATAATCGACTTGGGAGCCTCGCGGGTCATATAGTGAATGGCATCCTGATCTCCGAGCCAGTCCGAGCCCTTGACCGTGTCGTACATGTGCCACCGCCAGTCGTCCTCGTGCATGTTGCCGAGGGCAGCGTTGATGCCACCCTGAGCGGCGACCGTGTGCGATCGGGTCGGGAACAGCTTGGAGATACAAGCAGTGTTGAAACCAGCCTCGGCAAGACCGAAAGCTGCACGCAGACCGGCACCGCCGGCGCCGACAACGAGGGCATCGTACTCGTGGTCAATAACGGTGTATTTGTTGCTCACGAATGGTGAGGCCTCCTTGGCGCGAAGGGGACCATTGGCGAAGACACGAGCAGCAGGTCGCGTGGACGAAAAGGCACGGGTCTGAAGTCGGGAGGCACGCGAAAACTGAGCCTCGGAAGTCAGTATTGACGGTCGGGGATTTTTTGCCAGGGGACCACGGCAACTCACGCTGGGCGCGCCGGCCAGTCTCCGCATCGCCATTGAAGATGCCATGATCAATTGAAGGCCTGCTCAATTGCTTCGGGGTCGGTCCAACGAGGTGTGTGTGGGAATGGAAGCTTGTGGGGGATGGAGGGGAGAGGGGGACACTCGAGGACAATAAGTTGCACGCGGTCGGTTTCGGAGACAGTTCGATGATTTCTAGACTCGATGCGAAGCTAGGGTCATTCTCGGCCTCGGCCGGCTATACACCCCTGCCGCTGAAAAACAGATGGACGCTGATTGGTCCGTAGTGCCGTCATACATTGGCCCAGCTGTGGCGCACCTTGGGGACGATGTTGCCTCACAGGACCATCAAATGGAGGAAACTATGGCTTCAGTAACAAAATAGTAATTCATTGTTAAAATCCAGTTATCTGAAAGCCAGTCACTTTATGTTTGAGGCCTGGTCAACATGGCATGAATGGAAGTCTGCTTGAAAGATGTGCCGCCACACTTACGCCTCGACGCCGTGGCTTTTGTCCCGTGGCCTCTCTGTCACGGCCTCTGGCTGGGTAATCCGAGTGCCGGATTGGCCCGAATAAGTGGATCGGTCTGCAAACCGTAAAAAGGTAACCGAGGATCGAAGGGGGAGAATACACCTTCGATCCGCCACCCCTCGCGCGAACACAACTACAACAAGCAACTCCCTACGGACGCTCTTCCACCTCTCGGTCTTGACTCATCTGAACAACCAGAGCACACTGCTCGTTCAAAACGCGTCCCCCGCCCCTTTGACTACAGGCAATTCCATCCGCCGTCGTCAATCGCCGTCATGGCAGCTCTCCGCTCTACCGCGACCCGGGCCCTCGGCTCGGCTGTGAAGCCCTCCTTCCGCCCTACCATCATCACCCGCTCTCTTGCCTCAGTTAGCGAGCCTGCAAAGCCTGAGGCGAGGATGAAGACCTTCCAGGTTTACCGCTGGAACCCCGACCAGCCGACCGAGAAGCCGCGCATGCAGAGCTACACCCTCGACCTGAACAAGACCGGACCTATGATTCTCGACGCGCTGGTCCGCATCAAGAACGAGATTGACCCTACCCTGACCTTCAGGAGGAGTTGCCGTGAGGGCATCTGCGGCAGCTGTGCCATGAACATCAACGGCCAAAACACCCTGGCCTGCCTGTGTACGTAGCAACCCATTCCGAGGTGCCCCGACCGTACCCGCTCGGCGAAATCGACCCGCGACCGAAAGCTAACGTTGCGACAACCACAGGCCGAATTCCTACCGAATCGAGTGCCGACACCAAGATTTACCCCCTGCCGCACACTTACGTCGTCAAGGACCTCGTTCCCGACCTGACCCTCTTCTACAAGCAATACAAGTCGATCAAGCCCTACCTGCAGAGGGATACGCCCGCACCTGAGGTACGCACGCCTCAGTCACCCGGCTTCTTTCAATCGGTCAGCTAACAAGTCGCGCAGGGCAAGGAGTATCTCCAGAGCAAGGAGGACCGCAAGAAGCTCGACGGCCTTTACGAGTGCATTCTCTGCGCATGCTGCTCGACGTCGTGCCCTTCATACTGGTGGAACTCGGAGCAGTACCTCGGCCCCGCCATTCTCCTCCAGTCCCAGCGCTGGCTGGCCGACTCGCGTGACGAGAGGAAGGCCGAGCGCAAGATGGCCCTCGACAACTCGATGAGCCTGTACCGTTGCCACACCATTCTCAACTGCACACGGGCATGCCCCAAGGGCCTCAACCCTGGTCTGGCGATTGCCGAGATCAAGAAGCAGCTGTCCTTCTAAGCGAAGTGGCGGTGAAATGGGGCGGCCGGACCGAGGGAAGCACCAGCCCTCGGTCTGTGTCGAGTCGATGACGACATCGACAGAGCCGCGCCCGTTGGAAATCGAATGGGTTGGATTCAAAGGCCTTCGTGCCGCCGACCCCAGGACGTCATCCGAGAAAGCTCAATCCTGAGAATTGAGCAAATCGACGAGGAAGGGGAATATACCGAAACTGGGGAAGGAAAGGGAGAGCTGTTGTTATTAGATACCTGGAGCGCTCGAGTTACGCGAGGAGGCCGGGTTGCGCCGGGGGTGAAAGTGTACTGTACTGGCATGACCGGAGTTTTTTGAAGACGCCTGCTACAACAAGGAACAATCTATTTTATTTAAAAGTCCCCCGTTCCCAGATCCTCGCGTGAGATGTGGGCATGAGCTCCCTTTTTGTGCTCTGCCAAAACCCCGTCAGCCCATGCGGGCGCAAACTGCCCGACATGGGCTGATGTCGCATGGTTGGTGTTTCCATCAGCACATGCTGCAACACACCACGCCCACGCCCTGACAAACCCACCTCTGAGTGGCAATCAGGACACAAGGCCAAGCCGTTCCAGACGGCCCTTGAGGACTTCATGGTCCGAGGGATCACCTGGCCTGATGCGCCCGATGCCGCCCTGCTGGCCGGTTTTGCGCTCACATGCGTCGTCCATAAAATCGAGGACGTCACACATGTTAGTCAACGAGACGAGGGTAGCGCGCTCCGCCTTTGTCAGCAGGGCGTGCTTGTCGTGGGCCGCCATTCCGGGGGCGCACATCTCCCCGAGGTGGTGCTGGATTAGTTTCAGCGGTAGCGGGGCCACGACGGCGTGTCGGAGGAACGTCTCGACGGCGGACCAGGGCGTGGAGCTGTGGCCTGCGTAGAGGGCTGGGTTGGCGAGGATGCCGCGCGCGGACATGAGGCCTGTGAGTTTGGTGTTGCTGGGGCGGAAGGAGGGGGGGTCGGAAGTTGTGGACATGGTTGACTGGTCGAGGAGTTCTGTGAGGGGCAGGGAGTCGAGGGAGAAGACGTCGCCGGAGAGGAGGATGGGGAGGGTTTTGCTGTATTTTTGGACCAGGATGGCCAGGGAGTCGCCAAAGATGGGGACCGTCGAGTGCGTGTGTCTTGTACGGGGATGGATTGTGAGGAAGTCGATGTTCCTGTTGAGAGGGTCGCCGATGACCGTGTCGATGAAGTCCATGGTTCTCCTGATAGGGGGTCAGCGGTATGCCACACCCAGAGGTCGTTGATCCTTACCTCAGATCCTTGTGCACCCGAATCTTGACGCTCACGCTCCGGCCTTTTGGGTTATCGATATCCTTCTCCATGCCGACGCCCCAGCCATCCTGGCGCAGCTTTTGCCTGGTCTCTATCATCATGTCCCTGACGAGTTCCCGCTTGTCCATGAGCGCTGCGCCCATGGTCTCGGCACACGCCCAGGACTGCGGGCAGCCACAGTTGAGATCGACGCCGTTGACAAAGGGGCCTGCGAGTGAAGATGACCTCGACAGCTCCAGGGGGCTGTTGGAGCCGAACTGCACTATCGTGGGGGGTTGCTGCCCGTCGGTGGAGAGGGTGAGGTCTATCTGGCGTCAGGGTGGTCACCACAGGGTGTAGAAAGGGGGTGCATACCGCTGTCTCTGGCAAACTGATTACGGTTGAACTCTTTGGACAGGATCATGGGCGTCCAACATATATCCGTTCCGTATTCATAGACTGTTCTCCGGAATGCCAGCTGCCGTTGCGCCTCGGTGAGTCACTGTCATGGCACATGCTGGGGAAAAGTGTGATGGACATACTTTGCTGTATCTGACCATGGGCGCAGACACGTACAGAAACCGGTCTTCTTTCTTTGCAGCATCGAAAATCTTGAGGGGACTATCACGGATCAGTTGAATGCAGTGAGAAGTTGGAATATCTTGCACCGACTGGATCCTCGGGTAGAGGTCATTTTCAGGAGCAGCAGCCATGCTGATGGACGGCCCGGCTCGGCCAGGGCTGGCAATTCGCTGATTTTCTTGCAAACGAGGGACACTCTGCCACGGGCTTGATCGTTTTCTTGTGGAAAAGGGGTGCCTTGAGGGTGTAAGTGAGTCTTGACAAGGATTTCCACCTCGTTGGTGGGGGATCGAGGGGTGGTTTTCGAGATTTGAACAAAATCTTCACGTGGCTCCAGCTGGTGGCAGATGCTCCACCTGGATCTGAGGGACCGGGAGCCTGGCCGGGCAGCTCGAGGTGAGCCCACGAATCTTATACGCCAGGCAGTCCTTTTCTCTCTGTTTATTCATTTTCAAAATAAATCGGGTACGCAGGTAGATAGTATCTCATCAAATGTATGCTAATCCTAAGCGATCTACAAACGTTGCCAAACCCGTTATCATGCGCCACCACCTCAGTAGTAGCAAGGGGGCGGGGTGTAAGTGGGATAGGGGGCACAGTCCGGGTGACAGCCGCCATATGCCATACCGCACTCGTTAACATAATCAACGCAGACGGTGCGATCGCAGCCGGTGTCAGTTGATGTGGTTGGTACCGGGTACGGCGGGGTGCTCGACTCGGAGGGGCACGGAGGCGCAGTAAAGGACGGCCAGGGCTTGCAGTCGGGGAAGCATCTGGTGGGAGTCAGTAAAGTAATTCGAGATCAAATTCGTTCTGAGATGCACTCACCCGCCGTACATCATGCCGCACTCGTTGATGTAGTCAGCGCAAACTGTCCTGGTGGAGCAGTTATCCGCGCTGGTTGGGACTGGCGTCGAGGTTGAGCTCGTCGGACACGGGGGCGCCGTGAAGGACGGATAGGGCTTGCAGTCGGAGAAGCAGCTAAGAGCTGGAGGTGAGCATACTGGAACGAGAACTTCGGATGCGGCCTGTCTCTGCTTACCCTCCGTATGCCATGCCGCACTCGTTCACATAATCGGCGCAGATGGTCCTTGTGGAGCAGTTGTCTGTCGTCGTTGGCACCGGCGCCGAGGTTGGGCTCGTGGGGCAAGGGGGAGCCGTGAAGGATGGATAGGGCTTGCAGTCGGAGAAGCAGCTGAGGGACAGGGTCAGCAGGTGAAGCACTTGAGACATAGAGTATTGTAGGTAGTATGTACTCACCCTCCGTACATCATGCCGCACTCGTTGACATAGTCAGCGCATAGGGTCCTCGTGGAGCAGTTGTCCGTGCTGGTCGGCTTGGGAGGCTTGCAACCAGGCCCGTCCGGCCGGGTGGTAGTCGGGGCTCCATAGTTGGGCGGAGGCGGTTCGTATACACCACGCCTGTCGTGAATTCCGGCGAGGGGCGGAGCGGCGGGCACGGCGCTGACCAGGTTGGCGCAGAGGCCAACAAGAGAAAGGACACGGAGAGAGAGCATGGTTCTGGTATATGGATGAGGCAGATGAAAGTTATGATCCGGATGAGAGATGACGACAGGACGGACAGCAGCCTACTACTTGTACCTTTAAGCAAAATTCAGCAGTCTAATTACAACCCAACGACAGCACATTTCGGACTCGAGTGACCTCGGGAACGGCTGACCGCTGATGGTCCCCGGATCACATAAGGAAGTCGTTAGCGAGAATCGCCAGCAGACACCGCTTCAACGGTGGCATCCTTCGAGGATTTCAGGCAGATGTCATTTACCAGCAGGCAAGGGGAAAGCCACAGCCGTGCGTGATTCGAGGACCGACGCCGCATTTTGGCATTACGGGAAAAGCAAGCCAGGGGTGGAAGAGCGGGAGGGCTCGTGTTGCGGCAGGCGATGCGCCACCGGTGCCATGCTGCAGTGTTTCTTGGCCAAGAAAAGAACTTTTTGAAGGGGGATGGGGCATTCTGTGGCTGGTTTGGTGGCTGTCATGTGGTATCTATGTTTGGACACTGCCGCATGGGAGGGGCTGAAAAAGCCGAGGGACAGCAAACGACGATGGCCTCGTGGAGGCGTCTGAATACGAGTTTTGCATCCTCGAAGGGGAGTACGCCCAACCACAGAAGGGCGAGGCATATGCGGGCGGGAGCTTGCTTGCCGCTACCTGTACCCCGGATGGGATCGAGCTCTATCTGGATAGCTCGCGTGAGCTGGTGGTGTGAGGAGGCGGGAATGGCGTGGTCGATTCAACGGCGGCGGGAGATGTCAGTTGGTCAAGCACGGCAAGGCAAATGGCGATGCTGCCAGCGAGATCGGAGCTTGGAGGCGGTAGATGTGATACCGAGACGGAAGCCGACCTCGGATTAACCTCTTGGGGAAGTCTTGCGAAGCTTGCAATCTGGATAATGCCGCGCTGGGATTGTTGACGAGGAGGACGGGATGAGTGGAGGGAGGGAGAATGCGGGAGCCAGTGCCTGCCGCTGTGAAGAATTCCAGTGCTGGATCGGCTGCCCGCACCCCGCATTCATTCCCGTTTTAGCGCCCCCAGCGGCAGTTGCCTGCAACGCTCAGGGCTCCTGTACCGGGCGCTGCCGATGAAGATCCCCGACCTGCAGCCTGACTCGAAGGGAAGTTGCAGTGGACGATCACCTGTGCGGCACTGCACATTTTGTGATCTGCGCCCCTGAAATGACGTTGAACTTTGAACGTTGAACCCCAAAAAAGCTCCAACGTCCATCCATGTTGGAATTGAGGGAATGACGATCGTCGCTGGCATCGGACGGCCAAGCATATCCTCCTCCCTTTCTCCCCCCGGATTGATTGATCAGTGTGCTACCTACAGGTACAAACGCGCCGAGATTTCCGGGCATTCACATCGGCAACACGCCGTCCTGACCGCACCCGATCCCCCGAGGCCAAAGCACTCCGTCCCATCTTTTACCTCGACCATCACCTTGTATGCATACCTTTGGCATCCTTGCCTCGACCTCTCAGCCTCCCCTAATCTCCGGACGCCTGCCTACGCATGCCGGCAACCGTCTGATCTGACCCTCGTACTCCGCCAAGATGATGTGCTTGGTATGACGAGAGTCCCCATCGCTCTTTGTCACCCCGGGCATCACGCTCTCCCTCGCCCAGAACAGCTGATTGTCCCGACCACCCCATCGACGTCGGACAGCCTCCCGCGACAGCGACCGAGATGACAGCGGGATCGCGAGACAAAGCCCGCCGGCGTCTTCGGCCCTTTTGGCCCATCGAATCGGGCACTCCTGCCCACGGGCGCTGATGATGTTCCCCTCGCGGCGTCTTCGGATGATAATCGATCCAGAGCTTCCTCTAGTGCCAAGGCAGGCAAGGCAGAAAAAGACTCGACGAGAACAAACCTCTCATCTCAACTGGGACTGATATGCGCACATGGCCCCTGCTTCCCCCTTCATTCCTGACGTGGTCCCTGTTCTGTTCTGCTCGTAGAGCCGTTGAGCGGGACACATCCCGGGTGACCAAAGCGCCTGGAGGGAGAGACAAGCGACGCTGTTCGAGTACCAGCGAGGGCAGGCTCGGATCAGCGGGGTCGCCAGAGCGTTACATAAATAATCTGCCGTTGCCGTTGCCGTCTGGCTTCCGATGTTTCCATTTCTTGATTCTGGGCAAACATACCAAGCATCCATTACAGATCCAGTCATACCAACTAGCTCCTACTCCTGCTTCTACTCTTTCTCATCAGGCTCTCACCGACCATCATCACCAATCTTTCACTTCATCAACATGAAGTGGTTCACCAGCGTCGCGTTCGCCCTGGCGGCAACCATGGCCTCGGCCGCTCCTATTCCCCAGGACGAGCCTCAGTCGTACGACACACGGCAGGACCAGCAGACCCTCTACCAGCTCCGAGTGCAAGCGTAAGTACCCTTCCCCCTACTATAACGGAACCCATGCTAACATGATATAGTGAAAACTACCCCCAGATCCACGACAAGTACCTCTCCATCTTGAACGAGCAAGTCGGCATCAACCCCACCCAGGAGAACCTCGTCTTCTATACCACCCCTGGAGTGAACTCCGAATCCGTCTCCATGCACACCATCCCCATCGGCATCGTCGATCACGCTCTTGTCCTTACTGGCGAGAACGGCCTCTACGACCTCAAGGACGGCATGCCCCAGCTTACTGATCCCGCACCCAGCGCCACCTACTCCTGGCGCGAGTTCGTCCTCGAGGATGAGTCGAGCACCGTCCTCTGGAGGGCCGCTTCCGAGGGCAAGTGGGTTGTCTTCCCCGGCTCCGAGCAGGGAAGCTTTGAAGTCAAGTGGAACGATGGTATGTACTCCCTTGTCAAGTATCAGTTCAAGAACATTGCTAACATCACTACAGGAACTGGCTTCACGACGCAGGACTACCTGCCCATCGAGGTCGTCTTTGAGATTGTTGACAAGCCCTAAGAAGCACAGCATCGAAATCGGGCATCTTCCGTGGCGAGCGTTTATATTTTGCTAGACACCCAATACACCTAATTCATGTCTGCAGCCATGCTGCCCCCGTCCGCGCGGTGCATGGGCGACAATTTAAAAAAGTAGTTAGTGATGGTCTCTGTTCCAATTCAACCGATCAAAGTTCATCTCAAGATCCTCCTGTCCTCCCCTTTCCGTGCCTGCCCTGCCCTGCCCTGGGCCTCCTGAACGCCATGCTCACACAGGCCTCGGCGAGTTGGTCGGTGTTCGACGCCGCCGCTCGCCAAGAAAAATCCTGCCCAGAAGTACAATATGATAGTACAACGCCGCGTGAAAGAGCGGGACATGATCAGCCGGCACAATGGCCTGCTGGGTGAGCCCCATGCAATGACGAGAGCGAAGTGGCGTACGTCGTGAAATTACAAGAAACATGCTCGGCGGGAGGGGCTCATTCCTCGAGAACCTCTCCCTCATCCTCGTCCGACAAGCGGGTGCGCTTGCTGGCTCTGCCCTCCGAGTCCGAATCCACTTCCTTACGTTTCCGTGCCGGTGATGCCACACCGTTGCCGTTTTTGCTAGCCGTCGCGGTAGCCTGCGAGCCTTCTGTGAACGACATATCGTCGCGGCCATTGACCCGTTCAATGTCGCGAGGCGTGCCGGCGCTGGATGACATGGCATCTCCGTGGGGGAGCGGGTCCCTGGGCCGTCGCGTGCTCTCGATATCAAAAGCGGGCGACTGCAGCGACGGGTTCTGCTTCCTCAGCGGGTTCTCCGTATAGAACTGGAGGACCGTCTCAATAGCCCCCGAGCACCGAGCTTCGTCCCCTCTGAGGACCTTCCACCACGGCTCGCCGTTGATGTCGTCGATTGGCTGCTTCGTGTGCACGCTCGCGAAGAAGATGGCGCTGATGGCGACGTCGCGGGCCTCGAGCGTCAGCGGGATCATCGTCAGGCAAGCGTCGTTGCAAAACGCCCATGCCGACTGGCGCAGCTGCTTGTTGCGGACGATGTCCAGGTGCTCCAAGAGCTCAAAGAGAATGTGGTACGGATTGGCGACCATGAGGTCGAACGTCAGGTACTCGAGCATGATTTCCTCGTACGCCAGAATGTTGTCCCTCCAGCGCCAGTACTCCTTGCTCTGCTCGTCGATAATGAGCTGCGCATTCTTCTGTGCGACCTTTGCGACCGTGATGATGATTTCTTTGGTTTTTCGGCAGTTCTCTTCCGTCTTGTTCGCGAGGAAGAGGGCGGTTGCCGCAATATTCTGGAATCACGAACTGTCAGAGTTGAAATGTCGCGCTGCAAAGGCCTGGGTAACTCACATAGTGATGAATGCCGCCCTTCTCTTCCACCATGCTGTAGCGCATGAAGAAGCGGTGGAAAAAGACCCCCGCCACCCACATGGTGATCTGGGGAAGGTCCAGCATGATGCCTGCTTGGTATATGAAATTGATGCCCTTGGCGCGTCGCAAGCGATCCTCCGCGGGCGACAAGCCGTCGATGATGCTCGGTGTGCTCATTGTTTCGTCGGCGTCGAACAGCCACTGGCCTTTGCTCGTCGGGTGCGGTGTCTGGGCCCCCGACCGTGGCGAGGGCTGTGCGGTCGGCGCATCGCGGCGCGAATGCGGTCGCGGCGGTGACGTTCTCGCCGACTGTGTCGGAGGAGAGGGCGCGGCAGGAGGAACCTCGCGCTGTTTGATGGGTGATCTTGATGGTCGCGGCGGTCGCGGGACCGCCGGGGGCTGGTAGCCCTCCCGCGGCAGTCTCAAGCGGTCGACGTTGGCCATTTGAGAGAAGCGCCCAGGCGGTTGAAATGACGATGGGGGTGGAAGTTGTTGAGATAAAGAAGAGCAACCCGGTCGAGGAAAGAAGAGTTGATGCAGGCGCTATCTAATCATGGAAACATGGCGGGAGCCAGCGTCACGTGACGTAGCCACTTGTGACGTGCCACCTCGAGAGCACAATGCCAGCCCACTTACGCGCCCCATCAATGAGGCATCCCTTTGGTCACGATTCTGTTATTGTCGGTCGAGTTTGATATTCTTTTTTCCTATTGGGTATCAATCCGTATTGGGCCGTTTAAACCCGCTCAGCGCTCCTTCGACATGTCTGGCGTTCTGCACTAGATGCCCTCCATGTCATTGCGACCCCAAAGCTTCACCGTCCGATCATGTCCGCCGCTGACGATCCACTTGCCGTCCCGGGAGACATCAACGGTGGCCACGGGTCCAGTGTGGCCACTGAGGGTCTGGACCAGAGACCAGTCGTCTGCGGAGAAGATCTTGACCTTGGTGTCGAAGCCGCTTGAAACAAGGAAGGTGCCGGCCTTCTTCGGCAATTGGGCGCCCTTCTCGTCCACGCCGGGAGGTGTCCCGTCCACCGGCCCATCCATTCCCTTAAACCATCTCAGGTCGGAAACGGCGCTGGTGTGGGCTCCGAGGCCGCCGGCGCTCTGGACCTTGCGTACATCCCAGCACTTGATCCAGCCGTCGGCGGAGCCGGAGAGCACTCGGTGACCATCTGGGCCCCAGTCCAGGGCGTGGATTGGTTTGACGTGCTCATCTAGAATCATGACCGTTCTGCCGGTTCGAAGATCCCAGATGCGACCAACGCTGTCGAGACCAGCACTGGCGAGAAGGGAGCCATCCGAGTTGAAGCTGACGGCATACACCCCGCGCGAGTGTCCCTCCTGCAGGAGGATTTCCGATGTCGTCTCCACATCCCAAAGTCGCCATGTCGTATCATCCGAAGCTGAGGCAAGATACTTGCCGGAAGGGTGGAACTCGACACGGCACACGCGAGCGCTGTGGCCTTGGAGGCCGGCGAGAGGTGTGTCCTGGTTCAGAGACCAAAGGTTGATGGCGCCCTCTGCTCCGCCGGAAGCGAGGTTGACAGAGTCTGGAGAAACGTTGCTCTCTGGCAGGGTAGCCCCCGGCATCCAGGAGAGACCGCTGATCTTGTTGGTATGCCCTCTGAAGGTGATCTTCTCGTTCATGTTTGGGATGTCCATGATCTTGACAGCACCGCCCCAATTGCCCACGGCGACTATCTCGTTGTTCGGCGCTATCCGCGCCATGCTCACGTGGCGGTCGCCAACCGTCTGACTGCCTTGTAGCTCGAAGCCAGTCAGCCTCTCCTTGATCTCTTTCCGGAACTTGATGTGTGTCCGGAGGGGTATCGTCGATTCGGCCTTTTGAAACTCCACTCTGCGTTTGGCGCGGGGGAGCGAGTATTTTGCAATGTCGATGCGGGCGTTCAGGAGTTCTTGGCCACCCCGGGAGTAGAACTCCTCTTCCTGCTCTTCCTCCTCCTCGCCTGCCTGGGAGGCATCCTCCATGTCGATATCGCCATTCTCCAGGCCAGCGAGCTCTTTCTGGATCGTGAGCAGCTGTCTCAGTCGGTCTCTCCGCTCCGAGGGGCCCTCCCCGAAGAGTGTAACCGGCTCGCCCAGCTTCCTCAGTTCGGCGCGGACTCGCCCGTCGTCCGTGGGCACGGCGATGCTGGCGGCCAATCGTTTGCGTTCGAATTGCGCGAGGACAGCCGAGGCTTTTTCGGGTGCGGCTCCGGATCCTCCAGAGGGAAGATCGTAGTTGTGATCGATAGGGACATCCTCCAATGCGATGCCCCGGTCCTCCTCCATTGCCTCCTCCACGTAGGCTTGTCGCGAAGGGTGCATCATGTTGGGCGACTGTGGGCGCCTGTGCCCAAGACGCAAGGATATGTGGGGTCCCGAAGCTGGGGGAATGCGTAGTCTCGGGATCAATTCAGTCGCTTGGTCGAAAAGCACTCGTGCAGAAAGTCAGGTCGCGAATCGGTGTTGAAGATGGTGGCAGGTGTTGGCTGCGTGGAGCCTGGAAATTTCCAAGCACGATCGCAATGCCGTTGGGCCAGACCGAGCGCGCCCAGCCCGGCGGCTCGGTGTCGGTCACGTGGGGCATATGTTCACCGAGATCGCTGTCAGGGGCACGCCCCACCCGACTTCCTGCTGTGTGACACCACAGTTCAACGACCACAGCGGCAGGGCTGTCCATACTGAGATTCTTCAGGTGAGCCGGCCCCGCACTTCTTCATCTCGTCCTCAATGTCTGAACGATGTTTCCTGACTCAGAATCGGCACCGGCATTTGACGATGCATGCGCCTGGCCTCGCAGGCTTTTGCACGTCCCTACATTGACATCTGTGCCTTGGGCTCCCGGGAATGTCTATGGCAGCGATTGCGAGCCCAGATACATCGCTCTATCCTATACGTGGGGACGATGGAGGCTTCAGCCTGGTGACAGAGTGGACGTGCCGGCGTTGCCGGTCAAGAATGTCACATGGGACATGCCTCGTGTCCAGCCGGTCCACTTTACAGCCGCCGAGCTCAAGAACGTCCTTGAATCGGCGCCAAGAGTGTTTTCTGAGTCTCAAGGTGTGTAAATCTCATCATCAGACAAACTTGAATGCGGGTGACAGACTCAAGAGGCTGATTGACCCGGATTTAGACGGACCAGATGCACTCATTGAATATGTCTGGCTGGATGTAGCATGCATCAATCAGACAGCTGGTGCGGTAGAAATGGCACTCGAGGTCGGACGTCAGGCCAGGATCTTCAAGGGCGCCACAATGACCTTTGTGTGGTTGACGACTCTCTCCGACAACGAGTATCAAGCGCAGCGCGAGAAGAACGAGCAAATCGCCAAACAAAAGAAGGCTCTCGCAACGACCAGGCTCGAGCTTAAACGGGCAAAATGGGACAGTATCAGAGCTCAGGTGGAACAGCTGACCTCGGACCCCTGGTTCTCGTCTCTCTGGACCCTCCAAGAGGCCTACCTTTCCCCTCACGCCATCGTAATGACCAGACAAGGAGAGGAGCTTGATTCGACGATCCTCCAAAATTTTGTCGAGTTCTGCAATCTGATGCTCTCAGAAGTCACAGTGGAACAGCTCTACGATCAGGATCCCGACGTCAGAAACGACGAATGCTTGTCGGACCTCAGAAAGGCATTGGAGCGCAGCGGCATGGCTGGGCTGACATGGCAGCTGCCCCTCACCCTCCTCGGCGCGGCACGACACCGTAAGACGACACGGGAAGAAGATCGCGTGTATGGCATCATGCAGGTGTTTGAATTTCGTCTCGGCAAATCGAGGCCCGGCGTCGACCCGAACCGCAAATTTGACATGACAGAATTGGAGGATGAGCTCGGCAGAGAGCTCCTGGAGCGCGAACCCATCATGAGCCAGATGCACATCCACACAGACCGGCCCCCAACCGGCCAAGGGTGGAGAATCACGCCGACCTCGGAACAGACACGCAAGCTTCGTCTCGTCTCGTACGGGCCCAACAGACCTCCCATCAAAGATCTGCTGGTCCAGGTGCAGCTCTCGACCGTCAACCTCGGAGGAACTCTCTGGGGATCCTTCAGCGGCCGGCTCTGTGCGTTCAGCAAGCTCGCCCATGCCTGGGAGTCATTCGGCGCCTTCGGTTCCGGGAACGGGATAGTTGATCTGGACGGCTCGCAGTACACCGTCGTTCACAATCCCAAAGAGATCCTCCAAGAAGCCTTGGACCTCAGCCACAGCCACCCAGACGCCACCGTCTTACTCCTCGGCAAGAATGAAAATCTCAAGGTTGCGTTGGGCCTGTTACTTGCTCCTCGCCCGGTTGAGGCAGAACAGCTGGAAAGGGCGGACATCTGGCAACGCCTTGGATTGTGCGAGTGGTCCACCCGAGCTGAGTCTCCTGCAGGCACAGATGGAGAGACTGATACTGGAGCACTCTATGGAGGAACATCGAGTGATTGGTCTTCTTGTACCGGCATTTTCGGGTGATCTCTCCATCATTCGTCACTTATTGGCGCATTCAAATGGGTGGACTTCCTCGACGGGATGCAGTCAGTATAGGCCCCTCTCTCACCATGGAGCCAGGGAGTCACGGATCGCTTCCAACGTACCCAGCAGCAGAGTTTCACACAACCCCTGACTTTACGCCTTCACAACAGGGTCTGAGTGGGATTGAAGGATGGCAAAATGTGGTCCAACATGCTGGTCAAGTCTTGCGCCAAGACCTCAAACAGGCGTGGACACAGATAGCTGCTGCGCCGTGCATGGCATACATCACTCGCTCCCGCTATCTACTGTGCCGCCCACGGTACATGACATTCATGGAAACACTGTAACTTCAATCACAGAACGACTGCCCAGAACAACCAACCCCTCAATCCCACTGCGACGACACGGCGTCGTTGGCGGAACCCGTGTCTTCTCCCTGCTCAGGTTGATCTTCTAGGCTGCGGCATCGTAGACATGAAAGATGCTGGTGCTAGCCGTCTGCATACTCAAGTCGTTGGATTTCCATCCACGTGTCATGCTTTCAAATGTGCTCGACGAGTGTCTATCTACTTACTCGCGTTGGAAGCCAGGCGCAGGTACTGCTCGATCAGATCATGCACTGCCTCTCTATACCCCTTGAACTTCCTCCCCAGAAGCTCCTCGTCCGCCGTCGAGTCAGCCAGCAACCTCTGTACAGGAGCCGTCCCGCCAAAGGGGAAACTCCCGCTCGCCGCCGCCTCGTGGAAGTCCTCCTTGACAAACCGGATAGAGTCATCCCACTCGATCGGAGTAGGATCCGCCTTGGAGTTGAAGACGGCGAGGATGCTGCGTGTCTGGCCGGCAGGCGGCGAGTCCAGGGCGAGCGCCTCTACATGGGCCTTGGAGACGTCGCCAACATGTGAGAGAACCGTGGGATCGGCGCGAACTTGATGCCCATCAAAGGTCCAAGCGCGACAATGTTCGACCCTACCATGAGCTCGCCGGGCGTGGTGGCCAGCTCGTTGGGCCCGACGGTCGTTCCAGGCAGGATGCTGGTGAGGGCAAAGCCTGGACGTCTCGGCTCGACAAAGTCGCGCATCTCGGCGGCGACGAAGACCTCGGAGAGCCCGTAAGCTGTCGGTGCAGGCGCGACTCCAGGCTGGTTGTTGAGGTGGTCGGTCAAGATGAGAGACTTCCGACTCACCTGTCAAAGGGTTAGTCTGGTGCAGCTCTGATGCGGAGCGGGAGACTGGCTGGTGTAGAATTTTCCAAAGTCCTGCTCGCTTCCAACGAAGGTCGTGATGGCACTAATGGACGAAGTGACGACGACGCGCTTCACGGACAGCGTCCTAGCCGCGCATCCCAGAACGTCCTCCGTGAGCTTCCATGCCTTGAAGCCAAAATTTCTGGACGTTCACATCGTTGAAGCCGGAGAATGTGGGGTAGTACTGTCAGTCAACCACTGCAGTCAATCAACCGTTACAGTCAACGGGCAGGTCCACGGGAAAATGGTACGTCGCGAGAAGAAAGCTCTTGTTCTACTACATATCTCTACTCTACAGGTATTTTAATAGTCCATGATCCGTCCCATGCTGGAGACCAGCCGCGCGCCTCCTCGTGAAGAAAGCTGTTCTCGTGTGCCTCTGTCATCTTGCTCTGCCTATACCATACAAGCTCTCTTGTCCTGTACCTCCAGGTCGTACATCCAGCCAGTGCTCATGTTTCCTTTACAGGATAAAGACATCGATGTCACCATCGCTGTTCTCGCCGATGATTCTCTTCTCATCGCCCGTGATGAAGAACCTTCCGCAGAACTTGAAGTTGGTCTTGACGGACGGATCAAGCTCTAATTGCTTGCAATCGCGTCGCGAAGCGTCGAACGGGTTGCGCCTGGACTTCCAATCAGCGAGGTAACGTCCGTTTCCGCTCTTTGATGCGTGCTCTTCAACGACGCGACTGAAGACACTCGCGAGCCTTATGCCCATGTTCGAAATTGTGTACACCACCGCGAGAGACACGCCGGCCGAGGGGCTGTGCATGCGGCGGATGACATTGCTCATCTTCAGATCTCTCTCGTGTCCAGACTTGGGGTCGAAGTATTTCTTGACGCGCCAGTGAGGCGCGAAGCCGCCCCAGTCGGGCGCTGGCACGGCAGGTTCTTCCTTCTCGTCGCCTGGGTGGATGGGGTCCTCGTATCCTTTGCAACGATCCGTACGGGTCCTGTAAGTGGGCTCCTCCTCGTCGCCGATCGGCACGTGGGTGGATGTGGCCTCTTTGATGTGCTTGCTGCGGTGCTCGTAGTGCAAGTAGGCATGGCCGGCCACGATGCCCCAGTCCGGGTCGATGGTGTCAGGGTCCATATAGAATCCCAGGAAGGTGGGACTTCCTACATCCTCAGGGGGCAGGAAGTTGCTGATGCTGGTGGATGCATTGCCGATGATCTTGCATATGACAGGGAAGGTCTTGCCAGGGGCTTGACGGATGTCCCAAACGACAATGGATTCATTGGTTCGGTGGTAGGGGTGTACATCGAGGCGCTCCACAGCATACATGTAGATGGCGTACTGCAGAATCCGGCCTGGTCAGTGAAAGATTCGAAATGGGCCGCAGCAAAAGGAATTACTCACGTGGAACTCGTTATGGGCAGAGAAGAAGACGTCGCTTACTCCACTGGCTCCACTGGCTTCAATCAAGAATCCCTCATCCTTGATGTTCCACACAAAGCGGTACATGAAGCTGAACTGGGGAGGCTCGGACTTGAAATCGAGTTCGCAGTCGAACATAGTGACCCACTAGTCCCTCCGGAGTCAGTAATTGCCCTTTGAAGATAGCTGTCTTGGGAGCGGACAGGAGTATGTCTTGCGAGTTTTCCTTTGATACCACGCGGAAACCACGTGGAGGGCGACTCTTGACACAGTCTGAAGGGGTAAAACAACTCGCAGGGGTGCTCACATGAAGGTGGTAGTGGTCACCGGTAAGGGTGTACCGGCTGTCCATCATGGCCCACTCAATTGCCAGAATGCCGTTGGTCATTCTGACGCGTCGGATGATGCGGCCAGCGGTTGAGAAGGGGATTTCAGTGCGTCTGTTTGTGTCGAGATGGATTGCGATAAAACTGGCGCTGTGAGGGTTGAAGTAGACAAGGATGCTGGTGTCCTTGTCATACGACCAAGCCGGGTCGGCGTACTTGGCGTAGTGCTGGCGAGAGCCGGTCACGCCCCAGGGGACCATTGGAAGGTACGCGACCGAATTCTTGTGTCCGGGAAGCGTGAAGCTGCGGCTGAAGGTCTGTGTCTCCAGGCCCAACTGTCGGCGGATGGTGTCAAGTAGGTGACGAGTCCAGTTCTCGTTGTGGCCCTCGTCCTGGCCCACGGCGAAGGTCACACCGTTCATTGCGGCCTGCTTCTTCTTCTCCAGAAATCTGCCCCAGGGTTGAAAGGGGAACTTGATGCGGAGAAACTCCCGGCAGACCTGGTGCTCGTCAATCTTGGTCTTCATTGCCTTTGAGACCAGGCGGCAGCTGAGGAAGTCGACGCTGCCGACTTTGAGCATGATCATGGATAAAATCTCGCCGGGAAGCGAGTCCAGAGTCGCCTCTCCGGAGAAGCGTGGAGGCGCCATGGTAGGCGGCCGGTTGATGATGCTGCTGATGATCAGTGACGTGCTGAAAAGTAGGGAATGATGGAAATGATGAGGAGGGAAAGGAGCCAAAGACTGGATGGAGTGGTGCTTCTGGATTTGGGGAGTGTTTACCTGACTGGAAGGTGAGTTGGGAGGGTTGCCGAGTTGAATTTCGAAATACCCACGACTTGGTGGCCTTTGTTGTGCTGGATGAGGCTGCGAGCCGTGTAAGTGGCCGGTCCGGGCCGGATGCGGGGCCGGCGAACGGAGGTCGTCGGGACGATCGGGGTGGGGCCGTCCCGCCCCGTCTCGGCTCCTTCCCTTCGGACCCGACCGTGACTGAAGTCTTTCAGGCAGGAGGTCGAGAGTGCTGCAAGTGCCTGCTCTTTAACTCAATCAAAGAAAATAGGCATCCGCAGTTGATGCCTTGACTTCTTGAAACAGCATGACATGTATGCACTCACATTTAAGAGAAGGAACCAGAGCTGGCTACCTTTGCTTTCCACTGGGCACTGGAAGTTGTTTTGTGTGATGTGCAAGCAAATCTCTGAATAGACGATACATCTTCCGTTGAGATCATGGATCAATGAGCATGAAACCGTCCGGTTGCTATGTATTCTGGCAGATTCCTGCCACCCCTCCCAGACATAGATAGCAAGACGGACGTGGCTTGCATCAACAGGCTGAGAGTCAAAAGGTGCTGTATGTCTACTCGGGGGATAGATGCATAACTTTGACGCATTTCACAGCCAAAGTCCCAGTATGCTGGTCCATATTTGGCGTGCTGCTCCTGGCTTCGTCTCCCAAGCTGATGCTGAATTCAGAATGTCTTGCCAACTCTACCAGAACGAACGGATGAAATCACAGCACTATATGGATCCGAGTTTGCTACAGTCTGCCCAGGCCTTCGGCTACGTTGTCGGTCTGGGCGCATCAGCGAAGCGGCCCTCGTCCCACCTGTTGGCGTCCGTGGATGCGACGACTTTCAGCTGCCGTAGCTCATCGCACGTCTTCGGGCAGACGTCCGTGGATTCCCAGACAATCTCGACCGGCGTTGTCCTTTGCTGCAGCGAGGTCTGGAAACTGAGGGCGGTGGCGGCGATTGAAGTATGCCCGGTGTGCGAACGGTCTCCCTGGATCGTGCTCTCCAGTTCCCAAGTCAAGACAGGGGCTTCAGCGGGTAATCTGTAGCGCCCAGAAACCCGGCCCAACTCGAGACACGCCCCAAGCCATGGTTGCCACTCTACTCGTCGGCGGCACAACTGTTGGAACTGAGATGGCGAAGGTCCCTGTCCGCGCAATCCTGACTCGGGTGACAATCAAAGTTCTTTCGTGCTTTTTTACCTTGTAAAAGGTCCCCTGAATGTTTTGAACATGAGCTCGCTGGTACTTTCATGGCCTGAGCTTGCCTTCAGTGCCTAGGTATGTTGCCAGCTGCACCTCTCTCAACCTGACATCTGTCGCGCTAGTCGCTATCTTAATAATCTCATTGTCCAGAGGAACCAGAGGAGTGTCGTTGTGGGCCCTCATGGCATCAATGGTCGACACGAGAGTGCGGTGGTCCATGGGGTCGGCCTTGATGTGCATGTCCTCGACATGCTGCGAGAGGTTGATGTCACCCGCCACCAGGGTCATCATTGCGTTGTGCGCCTTGGCCTTTTCGATCTTGGCACGGGAGAGGTGCGTCATCTCCTGCTCGGTGAGGGTGTGGGTGCCAACATGGGCAGTCTTGAGTCGTTCGAGGTTGCGACTGAACAGAGATAAAAGTTGCGCCACCGATACCTCGCTCGAGTTCACGAAAGCCACGATGAAGAGATACCTAGACTCTAGTTGCTGATGGCTCCCCCTGTGATTTGATTTGGTAGACGGGCCTCTTCTGCTGCTCTCCGAGTTGCTTGACAACGCTTGAGGCGTCCTCACCCTTGATGGTGCCGCCCAAGGCGACGCGCCTCGTGTCCTTCTTGCGTCTCGATGAAATCAGCAGCAACACCACCCACCGCTACCTCGTATCCATCCAACCACCACAGCTACCTCTGCGTCTCTCACCCTCCGATTACGTCCCCTACATGCATCATTCGTTCGTCTATCCCATCCTTTTGACGAAGGCCGCCATTCCCCTTATCAAGATACCCGGAACGCGTACGTCCTCAGCCAGGCTTCAGGTCATTACCACAGACCCCGGCTCCGCACCATCGGACACTCCCATCCTCGCTTCGTCCTCCGAGGCTCGGTGGCATCTCCACCTGGGACGTTATTGCCCTGCCCTGGAGGCTACGTATCTTGTTTTTGGGGAGGGGCTCGTCCATGTCAATGAGGTCGATGAGAATTCCGTCGTCGGCATTATTCGCCGTGTTTTCTCCTGTCCTGTGGTTGCATCGACGTAAACCATACGCCGGACTCAAGTTGGACACCTTTTGCTTGGCCAAGATCTGCCAGTCGCATATGCTGAGATTGACGCTGGACTCGGAGGATGTGGGGGCAGCAGGACGGGGAGAAGTCGGCTCTGTCGCAAAGTTGGAATGGACGCCGCATGGGCAGACTTGATCGATGCCTGAGATGGACTTTCTATACAGGTATTGCTTGTATTAATCCTTCACTTAACACATTTTCTGGAGAAGCTCCTCGACATGTGAATCGATCGATGGGCTATTTTCAACCCCTTTGCCCCTCAATCTCCGCACTCCGCACGGGGAACCACTGTAAACTCCAGGTTACCTAAAACCTTGCCTGATACGGAGATAGGGCGTGAAGAAAAAAGTCGCGCAAATAAGCCCGAAAGAATGGCCTGTTTGCTGACAGTGCACTGTTCTGGGGCTCCGCGCGCGTACAGTTTCATGCCCGGACATCCGCACCAAGGCCTGCCAGGCTGTCGCTGTCACGGGCGCTGAGTCGGCGAGCATGTCACCGGAGCCTGGATCGTGCCTCTTGTCTCACTTTTTTACGGGCTGAACTGGTTTGCGCCCCAGTGGGAAAGTGGTGTTACCTTAATGAATGCGGCTTAATGCGGGTCACCCAGTACCTGCCTGATTGGAGCGCCCAGCCCGCTCCCGCATTTTTTACACGGCAGGCCCCAGCGATGTACCAGGCCGCCCGCCCGAAAGAGACCAGGGCTAGGCGCGACTTGGTTCCGCCTGCCCAATCAGGGCCCGGAAGGTGACACTTTTTTCCTGCCCTGTGGTGCCTGCGCTGCCGAGTCCAACCATTCGCGGCGGACGGGCCATGTGAATTTGCTCCCAATCGACGCCCTCCCTTTTTCTTGTTTCAGCGCCCTCTGGCCTCTTCCTCTTTCTTCCCTCCTCCCTCTCTCCCTAACACCATTTTGGTGAAATTCCTCCTACCCAAAACGAAACCCCGAGTCTTCAACCAACGCCAAATGCATCAGTGCCCAGAATCCCACAACATTTCCAACGCTTTCTTCAAGCAACAGATGCGCTGCCCGAGCCACCGCAAAGTCCAACGACACCTCGATTCCGACCCTCGCGCAGATCCCGAGCGCCGACGCGGTTCGCTCCCAGTGTAGACGCCTCTCTGCGCGAGCGACCGCGGCCATTACGGCACGGCACGCATTCCAACCAACAAACTCTACCCTACAGCCACCTAGACACAGTCGCCATCTCTACCGACCATGATAGCCAAGGCGTCGCCCGCACTCAACACGGTGCGCGGCTTCCAACCCACCCCCGCGACGTCGGACAACGAGGACTCGGACTATGGCTACAAGACGCCTCCTGTCTCGGCGCGCAAGGTTCAGCACCCCCAGTTTGACGACGTCGTCAGCGCAAACTGTAGCCCTACCATGCGTGGCGCCAACTCGCCTGCCGTTTCTGGCATCGCGAAGCTTCGTATGCAGATGGAGCCGCTGAGCCTCGACGTGCCTTTCCGCGCCAGCAGCATGTCGCAGAAGCTGGGCGGACTCGGCATCAGAACCGCCAAGACCCCGCGCTCGGGCACCCAGAGCGTCGCCATGAGCCGCTCCACGAGCCACGAGGCCGCCCCTAGCGAGGCTGGCAGTGAGAGGAGTGAGCGCTCCGAGGCTGGGTCCACCAGCTACGAGATCGATCTGGTTCACGATTACGTCGACGAGAGCGTCCGCGAGAGGACTGGCATCTTCCCCGTCGAGGGCGCCAGCGCGCCGCAGCACAAGATGACGGCCGTGGACTTTGAGCCACTTCGCTGCCTCGGCAAGGGTACCTATGGAACGGTGCTCCTGGTCAAGCAGCGCGCCACGGGACGCCTGTACGCGCAGAAGCAGTTCAAGAAGGCCTCGCTCACGGTCCACCGCAAACTCATTGAGCAGACAAAGACAGAGCGGCAGATCCTTGAGTCGGTCAACCGACACCCATTTGTCGTCAAGCTCTACTACGCCTTTCAGGACCTCGAGAAGCTGTACTTGATCCTCGAGTACGGCCAGGGCGGCGAGCTCTTCCATCACCTCAACACGGAGAAGATGTTTGCCGAACCAGTGGCGGCTTTCTACATGGCCGAGATGCTTCTCGCCCTTTCGCATCTCCACACCACGCTGGGTGTCGTCTACCGCGATCTCAAGCCGGAGAACTGCCTGCTGGATGCCGAGGGCCACCTGCTTCTCACCGACTTTGGTCTCTCCAAGGTCGCCATCGACGCTGACGACCACTGCAACTCGATGCTCGGCACGGTCGAGTACATGGCCCCGGAGGTGATTCAGGGACACAAGTACGGCAAGGCGGTGGACTGGTGGTCCTACGGTGCGCTCGGATTCGATCTCATGACGGGCAACCCGCCGTTCCGTGGCCCCAACAACGCCAAGATCCAGGAGAAGATTGTTAAGCAGAAGCTCATCATGCCTTACTTCCTCAGCCCCGACGCCAAGGACCTTCTCACCAGGCTCCTCCGCAAGGACCCGGCGAAGCGGCTGGGAGCGAACCCCAAGGACCTTCAGATCATGAAGAAGCACCGGTTCTTCAAGAGGATCGACTGGGACAAGCTGGCCGCGCGCGAGGTCGAGCCTCCCATCCAGCCCCTGATTACGGATCCGGAGCTGGCTGAGAACTTTGACGACGAGTTCACCGAGCTGTCCCTCAGCCCGGTCACGACCCGAGACCCGTGGCTCTCAGCTGCAGACGACAAGGAGAATCCTTTTGGAGGATTCAGCTACGTCGCGTCGAGTAGCCTGCTGGAGAGCCATGCTTTTAGAATCGCGGCTTAGACGACGATACCCCTAATTTTCCTTTTCGCTCTTCCTTTGCGATAGACGGTATATGGCGTTTCGGGATGGGCAAAACAAGAAACCTTTTCTATCAGTTAGTATAGAAATCGGAAACATGCATTGGGCTGGGCAATTCGACATGTTGAACGGTGCGCTTTGACATTCAGAGAGTACTAGCATCTTGTCGGGTGCGGTGAGGTGAGCTTGTGGTCATCGGTTTTTGTCTTGGCCGACCTCGGTCAGTAGGAGGCTTCCGGCCCCGGTTAATTCACATCGTATGGTCGAGCTCTCCGTCTGAACATGAGATGAAGTGTTGGCCTGGCTCGATGCCAGAGTTTTGAGACCGAGGATCCCCTGGCCAGCGTGACGTGGCCCGTCATTGAACGGCGCGGTTGCCCTACGAGCTAC
Source organism: Plectosphaerella sp. P0831 (assembly GCA_014635975.1). Lineage (NCBI taxonomy): Eukaryota > Fungi > Ascomycota > Sordariomycetes > Glomerellales > Plectosphaerellaceae > Plectosphaerella > Plectosphaerella sp. P0831. The sequence goes on along the minus strand of JACAFV010000063.1, from coordinate 96,229 downwards.
CGGGTGCGGAGGAACTCGACTCGGTCGGGACGGGGCAATTGTTACCCCATGCGTGCTGTGCTGGGACCGGACCGTCGCATGGTGGCAGTGCTCCCAGACCGAGAGGGGAGACGGTGGAGCAAATCGGCAAGCAACCGAGCTGTCAGGACGGGGGCTTGGCGCGACGTAGGGGCAAGTGCAAGTGCAAGTTTTTGTTTATCAAGCATTCGTAATCAGGGCCGAACGGAGGAGTGAGGGAGATGATGGGCAGTGCTTTGGATAAGTGCATGGTGCGTGACTCGGGTGTGAGATGAGACATAGAGAGACAAGAGACACTTTGACACAGGAGGAGAGGTTCGCAAGCAGGGGGTTGCTGACTACGGCCGTCCTGCAGGGCAGCTCGGGGATGATTACGACGACGGAGATGGCAGATGGGGAGATCGGCGACCTTGTTTTAACGGAGGTGCTGTATCATCGGGGGTTGCACAGCCAGGAGGATGATGACGCCTCTGGGATGACTTGTTGACGGTGTGCAATGAGAGTATGTCTTGGCATTCTTGGAGATTTATTAGTGTTTTCTTCCTCTTTGGCTCGGGACATGGTGATCCCCGTGGAAAGAAAGGTAGCTTCGAGTTTGGAGGTTTCTTTTGTTAGTGTAGATCGAGGTCCCCGAGGTGTTTGGTGTTGCGCGTCCCTTAGGCCATCGCACGATGCAAGGTCAGACGAAGCACACAGCTGGCAGACGACGCGTCTTCTTCTCAGACGTGGCTTGGCGTGTATGATTCCTCGACATGGTGGACTCTTGTGGCTTCTTATCATCTCTGTGAAATGCAGGCGGTGTTCCGGTAGCGGGGCAGGTACGAGCTGTGCATTATATGCAGGCAACAAAAACGGTGAAACTCGCGGTGGCTGGCCGCTGCATTCCCCGCCATGGAATGGGAGCCAAAATAAAAACACAATGGATTGGAAGAGAAAAGCTAAAAGGCGACGGCTTCGCTGTCTCGATCTGGATCGATATCTGTGCCGCGCGGCCTACAGGTGACGGCGTCGTTTCATGCCAGCAGATGCCAACGCAGTCCGGCCCCTGGCTTCGGTACTTCTTCACATTCGTAGTGCGACCAGACACTGCCGTGGTAATGATGCTGATAAAAGAAAGTCTAAGTAGAGCGCCAAGAAGACGAAGGGGAAGGCTGTGTTCGGCCGGTAGTGGGAGAGAAGAGAAGAGGCTTGGTGATCTTTTTGCCAAGGTCGCACCCATGACGCGAGGTGGAACGGGGCCGGCACTTGGGCACTTGGGGAGATGGGTTCAAGTGTCTGTCTGGGATATGAGGTCTTGGCGCGGCGGAATGTGCTCAGAAGGTTGAGTTTGTTTGGGTTTGCGGCCGGGCTGTGTTTTTGGGGCCTTGTTTGTTGTTTGGCACGGTCATGGGTAGAAGCTTGGAGATGGTGTTGATGGAGTTTTCCAGGCCTCGTTAATTTGAAGATTGAATTGTTCGTCAGGCTGAGGTTTCCGGGCCGACATTCAGTGGATGCAGTGGGGTGAGTAAGGCGTGCCAGGTGCCTGGAGCTGCAGTGGACCTGCCCTGTGGATTGCTGCCCGTGGGCCAGCCCAGCCCAGGAGTCTGGGTCGCGGGGGCGGATGCCCGGCCAGCGGTCCAACTGCCTGCCCGCCCGCCGCGGGGTTGACTCGCAGTGGCAGCGTCAGCCGGGCCCAATGACAGGCGTCGTAATGCCAATCGGCCACTGTCCTGTTCAGGGGTCCTCCCCCGGGAGGCGCAGCCGCAGCGCACTGCAGAAGCAGCCCGACCGCGGCAGTGGTACTCTCCGAAAATCAACTCGATGGAATCTTGCGCCTTTCGCTCGAGTCATCCACCGTCTTGGCGTCAAATCTGCAGAGCAATGTCTCACCCTCCCCCCTGCAACCTTCCGTCCGTCTCGACGATCCTTGCCCACATGCGACCGGCAAACAGGACGTTCAGTTCGTCCGTACGGGTGGTTGCTGTCGCGGAAGACCATGCCGTCCCCGTGTCATCATGAAGGTCGGTAAGCACTGCAGCTTCAGTTCCCCCGCCCTTTGGCTAACTGATGCAGTGAACAACCGGACCTCATCTTGACAACATCTCCGACGACGTGTTCGTGTCCGTGTCCGTAGTGGTCGTACTCGTCATCCATGCCACGTCCGCGCGTGTGGCCAGCCGGGCGGCGCCATTAGCAACTGCAGCTTGCTTCACCTAGCACGATCAACGGTTTGGGCCTCCAACTCTGCCGTTTGCGCCCGTTTCCCCTCCCGTGTCCGGGTCCCGTAGTCCCCCAGACATGGTTGTACGCAGCTCCCGCGCCCACCCTCCTACCGACCACCCCATCCTTGTCCGAGTTGATTCTCTGCCACCCACCCCCCTGCTCGGGTCCAGTCCAGCCTGAGCGAGCGACTCAGTATCATCCCGTACCTGGGGGTGGGGGGGTGACGGGTGACGGGAGGGAAACACATCTTTAAAGGGGCACGATGCCGCCGCCACCCTGTTGGAGAGAGCTCTCATCGACATCACCCAAGCTACTCCCGACGACATATTACACCCACTTGCCCGTGATAAGGCTCTATTTTTCCTCTCTGTTCATTGATACCCACTACCCTGCCATTGAGCTGTCCATTGCTGTTCGATTCCACGAACAAAAGGCCTCCCCTGGTTCAGTCTTACATACCTCTGCGCCCACTTACACGAGCCACCTCCTTTGTCCGCCCTCCCTTGAACAAAACCCCCCACTAGAGCCCCCGATTTCTCGGCAGGCCTTTCTGCATACCCTCCACCTCCAAACCAGAGCAATCACAATGAGGCCGTTTACAAATGCCGCCCTGCTGACGGCGCTGTGTAAGCCCTTTCCCTGCCAAGATGCCCAACATCAGAGGACTAACCTTGCCTCTCTCTACAGACACAGCGACTGTTTCTGCAGACCCGGTATCGCACTGCCTCAACGGCAACAATGACGTCTGCCTCCAGATCGCCATCCCAGAGTCCTCCGCCAGCTCAGGCTCAGGCAACATTTACTTCCAAATCACAGCCCCCGAGAGCTACACCTGGGTCGGCATCGGCACGGGCAGGGGCATGTCCGATGCCAACATCTTTCTCATGTACGCCAACGGCGACGGCAACGTCACAATCAGCCCGCGACAGGCTGGAGGACACGTCATGCCCACCGTCGCCGATAACGGTGCCGATTTGACGCTTCTCGACGGCTCCGGCATCAGTAACGGCGTCATGACCGCCAACGTGCGCTGCTCAAACTGCGAGTCCTGGAAGTCGAGCACCCTTGACTTGGCCGGTACTAGCACCAACTGGATCGCCGCCTGGAGGGAGGGAAGCGCCCTCAACTCGCAGGACGTCAGTGAAAGGATCACGCAGCACTCTGACACGGATGAGTTTGTTGTCAACCTGTCCCAGGCCACCGTGGCCAGCGACAGCAACCCCTTCTCAGGCGAGAATGCCTCGACTGGAGGCGGCAGCAACACCGGCTCTGGCAGCGGAAGCGGAAGCGGAAGCGGAAGCAACAGTGGTAGCAACAACGGAGGTGCCGTTTCTCAGCCCGAGAGCACTGGCGCCTCTGACGCCGTTCTCCTCGCCCACGGTGTTGGCATGACCATTGCCTTTATCGTTCTTTACCCCCTCGGAGCCATCCTCATGCCACTCCTCGGTAAGTGGCTAGTTCATGCTGTATGGCAGGTGGTCGCTCTTCTCCTCATGTGGGCTGGTTTCGGTCTGGGCGTCGTCTACGCGCGGGACCACGGATATGTGAGGATCTCCTATACTCCCTTGGCAAGCATCTTCCACTAACACGTTTCCGCAGCTGTTTAAGCAAGCTCACACAATTCTCGGTACTGTCGTCGTCGTCCTCATCACCATCCAGCCGCTCACTGGCTTTGTGCACCACAGCCACTACAAGAAGCACCAAGGCCGCAACGTTGTCAGCCACTCGCACATTTGGTTCGGCCGCATCCTCCTGGCGCTGGGCGTTATCAATGGCGGTCTTGGCCTTCAGCTTGCCAGCTCATCCAACGCATGGGTTATTGCCTACTCTGTCATCGCGGCTCTGATGACGGTGGCCTACGTTGGCGCGATTGTGTTCAAGAGGATGCGCAGCCCGAGGGCGGAGCGTGTCCTTTCGGGGAGCGAGTCGCCGCGAGACATTCGGGAGACGCGAGAGATCAACAAGTGAGGAGAGCTTCAGATCCCAAGGTCTTCTTTTCCTTTGTCTTCAGGCCTGTTTTCTGGGGTTATACGCCCCCCGTGCGTCCAAGCAATGGGACGCCTTCTGCGAGATAGATACGGAATCCATGTCATCTTGTCTTCCCCAATCTCACAAACATGTGCCCCTGAAACCAATGTTCCAGTGTGATGATGTCAGGGGACCATGACTCAAAATGATGTGCTCATGCAACCAAGACATGACAATGGGAGATGATGGGGGGGGTTGACGTGCGTGGCAAGCCGCAAACATCAGACGGCGGACAACAGACGGGAGGCACATGCTTCGGGAGGTTCCGATAGGAGGGAGAGCTGCGTCATTGGGGCCAGAGACATTCCCAGCCACAAGTCAATAATCGACACAGCTGGGTTAAGTGTTCACGTGGGCAGATCTGAAATTCTGTGAATAAGTCACCCACTTTTGGGCCACCCAGCCACCCCCTCTTTTAGGCCGCCTTCGGACCCCTCAACACCATCGCTACATCGCCACAATGGATGCCAGTATGTACTTATCACCGCCTTTACCGTGTGAGTAGCAGAAAAGGATAGGAAGCCGAACCAGCAACGACTTTTGGGAATGGCTGGATTTTGCAGCCCAATTGTCAGGTATCTCGGGAGGGGCGACATGGTGTGGGTGGGGTGCATATTCTCTCACCTGCCTTGCAGTAGCATGGACTCGATCCTGCAGCCCCTCAGACTGTGGCGAAGCTCGAGTAAGCTCCGTGGACCCTCGGACGCAGCTAGATGCCTAAAACACCACCAATGTGTGCTTTAGGCCACGACACACGCATTCAGGCCAAGCATCCCAAGTACCTCAAAGGCTGCTACCTCCAACATGTCGTTCAATCCTCGAGACTATGCCGCCTCGTTTCCCAACGCAGACGTATTGGTCCTGGTGGATGTGAACAACCTCGCAGCCGAGAGACGTTTCCCGATCAAGCCGCCCCCAACAAACCCAGACCCCAGCCATGCGGCTCCGATATCCACGACATCACCGCTGTGCGACAGGTGTCGAACTGCGCTTGAGTATCACGCCTACTACATCGACCTCACTGAGACCAAGGGCCAGGATGAGAATCTCCCACCGAGCGCCATCACGCTCCATCAGAGCCACACCGAGTTCATCAACAGCCTGGCTACCGGATGCCATCTCGGCGACCTACTTTTCCAAAGCCTCTATCGATATGGACTTCTCAAAACCCGACTCGCGGAGGAAACGTCCATCGAGATGGTCTGGCACAGGAACCTCCGTCCTGATGCCTCCTCTGACGGCGACCAAGAGGCAGAAAAGGAGCCGGGCCCGAGACAGGCTAGACAGCTGCAGTTTTCTCTCGTCATGAATGGCCAGCCCCGTTCCACTGACGATTACTGGGTGTTCCAGAGGCTGCGTCTTTGGGACATGGCAGAGTACGAAGCTTTTCATCATCAGCCCGACAGAGATGACCTCGCTGTGTTGGCTGAGAACTTGAAGCTTGTGGAGATTTCCCCGACGTGGCTCCAGAACCGGACAGGAAGAGTACTCGACTATGTCTACCCCATACCTGAAGGCAGCGAGCAGCATCAAACCACCGATTCCGGGAGCTCCCAGGACCTTGCAGTCAGGTGGCTGGCAAGGTGTCGAGCGAACATGGATGGCACCCATGATCAATGCAACCAGGCCACGGGAGGATACATGCCGACTCGCCTGCTGGACGTTGAAGGTGCCATCAAGGGCCAGTCTCTCAAGCTGGTGTCACGGTCTTCAAAGGACGCCCCGAGAAACAACGAGTTCATCACCCTAAGCCACAGCTGGGGACAATGGGGGACCACGGGCCTCCCATCGCTGACGACGAAGAACATCTCTGAGAGAGAAACAGTCGGCATCGACTTGAGCCTGCTTCCAAAGACGTTCCACGACGCCGTCATTATCTGCTCGTGGTTCGGTGGTAAGTCCTGTCCTTCAGCAAGTATCGTCCAATACTGACATGCACTGCAGTGAAATGGCTCTGGATCGACTCGTTCTGCATCATCCAGGATAGCAGAGAAGACTGGCAAAACGAGGCCGCGCAAATGTGCAACGTCTACAAGCACGCCCTCCTCAACATCTCGGCCGATCACTCCCGCGACGCCCGCGGCGGCTGCTTCCAGCCCCGCCCACCCTCCATGACGACGCCTTTGCACATCCAGCACACTGGCACCGACACGGCGTTCATGATTGCCCCTGATGAGCCCGACGTCTTTCAGTCCATCACCAAGTCTCCCATTGCCGCCCGCGGCTGGGTCTTTCAGGAGCGTCAGCTGTCGAGACGGGTGCTTCACTTTGCCGACACGCAGCTCGAGTGGGAGTGCTGCGCTACGGGCAACTCCTTCGCGTCTGAAACCTACCCCAATGGATTTCCCGAGTTCAAGTCGGAGTTTTCAGGCCAGCCAAAGGTGCAGAGCCGTGGGGTCCTTGGGGACATGTCGTTGAGAGAGGTGCATGAAACTTGGACAGGCCTCTGTGAGCAGTACTCGATCAAGAGCCTCAGCTATGCGAGTGACAAACTGGTCGCCCTCTCGGGACTGGCGAGAGAGTTTGCAGAGGTGCTGGTAGACGATCGGTATATTGCTGGACTATGGGAGTCCACGCTCCCACATTCCCTGATGTGGAAAGCTGGCAGCGACGTGGTTCGTGTCAGCGGCGACATTTACGTCGGTCCATCTTGGTCATGGGTGTCTATTGCTGGAGAAGTCTCGGAAATCCAGCCAGGTCACGACAAGAGAACAAGTATCGTGGAGATTCTCGGGAGCAACGTGGATCTCGAGATGCCCACCGCACCCACGGGAGCCATCACGGGCGCCTCCATGAAAGTCAAGGGCTTCCTCCGACAGGTGACCATCCGTCCCGACTATGAAGAGAAGCCATGGTATCTGATGGCCGTCGGGGGTATGGTCATGAACAAGCTCGAGATCCACGGGTCTCAGCGCACCATCACAGCCGGGTTGCCGATGAACGGAAAGGACCCGTACGCCGACGAGGACCCCCGAGACGACGACATTCATCAGTACTCGGCCGACTTTTGGTACTCCTTTGACGAAGCTTCGGTCTTGGCGGAGAAGCCGGCGGAAGTGAGTTGCTTCTTTCTCCCGATTGACGTCCGCGACGCTATTGATCCCATGTCGGGGAGGGCGGCTGGGCTGCTTCTTCTGCCATTGAATGAGGGCAGTGCCGAAGGAAAGGCGTTTCGGAGGATTGGGACGTTGGAGCTCTCTGCTGAGTACATGGTCCCGATGCGGTACAGGAGAGTTGAAGAGCGGGAAGACAGGGGCAGCAAGCAGGAGTGGGATGCATGGGGCACCTTGAAAGACGCCTTGGTCAAGGGCTATGACAGGAAGAGTGAGCGGTTGAGGATTCCTGACGAGGCCTCCGTTGAGAATGGCAAAGTCTCCGATGCCCTGGGGGCCTGGTTTTTCATGGACGTCGAGGTTGATTCGAGCCTGGGGTTTGCTCGAGCCGAGCCTCTGGTCACCACCCTTGTATGAAGCCGAGACACAAGCCGGACGATTACCAAGGGAACACGGCTCGAGCGAGGGTGTCTTGTTCCAGCAGCCAGCTCGTTACAGGACAAACAAACCTGGGAGAGCTTCAACTCGTACTTTTCGACGCCCGGCCATTCCGCGGCCTGATGTCAGTGGAGCCCGTGGCCAATCATGTGCCCCCAGCCTTGACACTGGCACCCCATTATCGGAGCCAACTTGAGTTGATCTTGAAACTCATGCCAGATTCCTTCCGCCGCTATCGTGGTTACAGGAGACAACTACATTCATCTCTGCCGTCTCTCGTCAAAAGACAAGCCATGGCTGTTTTATCTTGCGATCTTGATCTATGCGGAAAATCTTTCCACCAAGGCAAGTCTGGCCTCCAGTCGTCCTTGTGCATTTGAAATGTTGTCCTCCGGCCGTCGCTCTGTCCTTTGCAAATACCATCGACCGAGACAGCTACCTATCTACCTACCTACCTACCCACAGGTGACAGATGACTGATTGCCCGTCAGCGTCAGAGTCCTCGCATACAAGGCATGTCCAGTACTGCCGCCGTCGCGCCGCCAGGAAGCAGCCCGCCCGGGCGAACCGCCTGCCACACATGCCGAGCCTCCAAGAGCAAATGTGACTGTGGACAACCATGCACAAGATGTGCTTCGAAAGATACGGGCTGCACGTATGGGTCGGTGCCGGCAAGCCCCAGCATAGCCCTGCCAGCGACAAGAACAGATGTCGTTGCCGTCGTGGGGGAGCATGCTCTCCCCGATGACCCCTGGTCACTCGCTCCCGACAACGGCACAGGCTTCAACCTCGGCCTTTTGAATCCCGAAGGGTTCATCTATAGCGACGACCTTTTCCTGCATTCCTTCACATCCATGACTACTTCAGCCGCCTTTCTCGAGAAACCTTCTGCTCCGAACCCGACCACCCAGCTCGTTCCCCTCTCGGACCGTTCGACTGCCACACGCACCAGCCCAACCATGGGACAGGGCCTCTCCGCAGGCTGCCGCCGCCTCCTGACCGCCACACTCCGAACCTTTCCACGTCTCATGGCCGACCCGGCAAAGTGGCCGCCCTATATCCACCCTGTCGCGAGCGAGCTGCACTTTGAACCCGGACGTGACGAGCACCCTCGTCCCGAAGCGTCAGAGCTATCTAAACCACACAAACCACTGGCGGCGTGCCGGGTCATCGCCCAGGGGTTCGTCGCGCGGACGGCGGCGTCGACGGATTTCCTCTGGCGGTGTATAGAAGCCGAGGAGCGCTGGATTAGGAGCGAGGTCAGAGTGAGGTTTTGACACCTACAGATCGTGTTGGCTGATGAGACGAGCAGATGAAAAACTTTTCGCCCGGCGAGCTGCTGGCTGCGACGCAGGCTGCCATCATCTACACCATTATGAGGTTGATCGATTCTGGGCCTGATTACTTCTTTGAGCACGTGGAGCTCATCGATCTGATGCATGTTCGTCTCCCTTCTTCCCCTGTCACTGTGTGATACATGAAGCTGATTACTCCCGCATCAGAGTCTTGCAGATAGACATGTGTCCCTCGTTCCAGGTCTGTTCAGCCCCCCAGCACGAGAGACGAGTCGGGCTCAAATGGGAGGACTGGCTTCACCAAGAGACACGTCGCCGGTGGGTTTTCTCCCCATGTTAACAACGAACTCTATGGATAAGAAACCTCCTCTTCAAGTTAAGGGCTAATCTGTCACTACCTAGTATCGTCACCACTTGCTTCTGACTTGCACTCGTCTCCGGTAACGGCAACACAGACGGCTTCGCGAACCCAGTCTCGCTACCCTTACCGTGTCCCCGGGCGCTCTGGGAAGCGCAGAACGAGCTCGAGTGGCAAAAGGAGTATGTGGCTTCCTGGGGCCCGAACGGACACGGAAGTGGAAAGCTCTGGAACATGTGTGACCTCGCTTTCGCAACACGGCACAAGGTGGGCTCGGAAAACATGCCGATGTTGCTGCAGGGGGAGGATCGGACGGCAGAGGACGCACTAGACGAGTGGAATACAGGACTCGATGCATTGGGCATCATGCTGTCGTCTTTGGTCGGAGATTTGGGCGGGATTTGCAGCCAGGGAGGCAAGGAGAAGTGCTTAGGGTAGCACCGGCCAATTCGCCGCATAGTCCCACGCAGTACCACTTGGCCGGACCTCCACAACCATTTCGCCGCGGCCCACGATACCACTTCGCCGCAGTCTTCCAGCTCGATACCAATCTGCCGAGCCAGAAGGCATTGATTGGTAAGAACTTTTGTTTTCCTATTCATGACTCGAATCTACAGGCATGCGTGCCTTGTCCTCCAGCTGGTATAAATAAATCCAGGTGAGCCCGCAAACTTGGACAGTATAGGAGCTCTTCCATCATCACATCCAGCATCTTACGTCAACACCAAAGCCAAATACCAACCGCAAAAATGGCCGACCAGACCACTCACCTCGCTGCCATGCTGCCCTCCGTCGGCGGCAACCTCGTCATCTCGAAGCGCGACACGCCGACTCCGGGTGCCGGCGAAATCCTCATCCGCAACCGCGCCATCGCCGTGAACCCCATTGACTGATAGCGCCAGACCTATGGTTTCATGACACCTTCGTTCCCCCTCATTCTGGGTGCCGGTAAGCAGCGGATATCTGTTCTTCAAGCCTTCCTACCTCATCATGCTAACCGCCACCCCCAGACATCGCAGGCGAAGTCGTCGCCGTCGCACCCTCGGTCGAAGGCTTCAAGGCTGGCGACCGCGTCGTGGCTTTGGCCCACGGCTTGATTACCGGCAACGCCAACAACGGCGCGTTCCAGGAGTTCACATCCGCCCAGGCCAAGACAACATCCAAGCTGCCCGAGACCTTGTCCCTGACGCAGGCTTCCACGCTGCCAACGGCGGTGGGCACCGCCGTCATGATCCTCGTCGAATCGCTCGGCCTTCCGCAGTCGGCCCTGGAGACGGGCATTGCCAATGCCTCGTCGGCGCCCCAGTCGATCCTCATCTGGGGCGGCGCATCGGCGGTCGGTAACCTGCTGATCCAGCTCGCGCACAAGGTTGGCCTCTTCATCTATGCGACTGCGAGCGGCAAGCACCACGATAAACTCCGCGAGCTGGGCGCCGACGTCCTATTCGACTACACCTCTGACAACGTGGCAGAGGCCATTCTGGCGGCGTCGGAGGAGGCAGGCAAGCCGATCGAGTGGGCGGTGGACTGCATCACCAAGGCTGAGACGTTGGCACCGGCGACGGCTGTGCTCAAGGGGTCGACGGCCAAGGGAGCGAAGAAGCTGGTGATCACGTCCCCTTTGCCGGCGTCGGCGACTCCTGCAGAGGGCATCGAGACTAGCCCGGTCAGGGGTGATGAGCTCTGGCACCGGAGGTCGGACCTGGGCGAGTGGCTCTGCCACGAAACGCTGCCGGCATGGTTGGCTTCGGGGGAGATTAAGCCGCTTGAGGCCAGAGTCGTCGAGGGAGGTCTCGAGGGACTTCAGAGTGCTCTGGATCAGATCAAGCAGGGCGCTGTTAGCGGCGAGAAGCTGGTCGTTGAGGTTTGATAGGGCTAGATGCATAGTCTCCGCGGCGGACGACACCATAGACCCTTGTCGGAATAATCGCTCACTAAAGTACCGGCGCAATCCCGCCCAGCCTGGGCAGGATCGTCATTGACCAATTGATGGCGGCAGACGTGAAAATTATAAGTGGTGCTCGCCTCTTCCTTCGAGTTCGTGAGTAAGAGACATTTTTGTGAATAAATCCCCTTCGTCCAGCACTGTTCTCGCCGTCGTGACTCGTCGACAGGAAATAACCCCCTCACCTGCAATGGCCATCGTCACCTCCAGAGACTCTCCAGAGTCGTCCGCCCCCGCGGACAAGGCCCTGGAATCAACAACCATCACGCAGCAAACCCCTCGCACTCGCAGCAACTCGACTCCTCCCCGGAAACTCGACTTCCTTCACTGGCACGATGCCGCCACCACGCGCGAGGAGAAGCACTTCCTCTTCAAGCTAGACTTTTTCCTCCTCACTTACGCCTGCCTCTCCTTTTTCGTCAAGATGCTCGACCAGACCAACATCACCAACGCCTACTCCTCCGGCATGGCGGAGGACCTGGGCTTCGGGCCAGGCAACGAGCTGTCGTGGATGAACACCTACTTCCAGATCGGCACCCTCATCGGAAGTCCCTTTGGGAATCTGGTCATGAGTAAAGTCAGGCCGCGGTATTGGCTACCATTTTGCATGGCGACTTGGTCCTTGTTTGTCTTGTTTCTGTACAAGTGCAACACGGCGCCGCAGTTTTACGTCCTCCGGGTTCGTACGCCCTGAATGAACCGGCTGCCTCTCATAGTGCTGACTTGTCCTGCCTTACTTTCAGTTCTTCATCGGCTTCTGGGAGTCCTCTGCCTGGCCCGGCATCCATTACCTGCTGGGTGCCTGGTATCTGAAGAGCGAAATTGGCAGACGATCTGCCTTGTTTGTCATCTCCTCGATCCTCGGGCAGATGTTCTCGGGATATCTTCAAGCAGCCCTCTTCAGCGGCATGGATGGCAAGGGAGGCCTCGCAGCCTGGAGATGGCTGTTCATCTTTGACTTTATCATAGGCATCCCCGTCATCATCTACGGGGTCTTCGTCATTCCCGACACGCCGCACAAGACCCAGGCCTTTTGGCTCAAGGACTGGGAGCGGCAGCACGCCTGCAGGCGAATCGAGTCGGAAGGCCGCAAGCCCACGGGAAAGCTCGACTGGAGCTTGTTCCGGCGCATCTTCACCTCGTGGCAAGTGTATGCCTTTAGCCTCGGATTCATGCTCTGGTGCCTCACATGCGCCGGGTTCAGCATCCAGGCCTTCACCATTTACCTCCGAAAACAGGGGTACGCCATCGTGGACGTCAATAACATCCCTACCGCGCAGCCTGCCTTCAATGTCCTGGTCATGTTCGCTACGGGCTGGGCCTCGGACAAGCTGCGCGACCGACGCCCTGCGTTCCTCACCATTGGGTGCATTCTTACTGCCGCCTATGTCGTGATGACGGTGTGGTACGTCCCGCATGCCGTCCGGATCCTCTTCTTCATTTTGATAGGAGTATACGGTTCCTTCACCCCTCTCATGGCCGGTTGGATCAACGAGGCGTGTGGCGGCGATGATGAGAAGCGCGGCTTCATCCTCGGCTTCACCATGTCGGTTGGACCTGCAGTGCAGATCCCGTTCCAGCAGCTCCAGTGGCCGAGCTCCCTGGCCCCGGCGTACCGAGAGACACATGGATGGGCGAGCGCGCTGGTATTTGTCGTGGCCTTGACGCTGTGGACGGGCTTTGGCATCCGCTTTGTGCAGAAGTGGGCGCAGAAGAGGGAGGCGACAACCAAGGAAGCCACAGAGGGGGCGTAGATGATTTTCGCTCTAGACAGGTCTGAAAATCTAAAATGGGCACTCTACTGGTTGCCCGTGTCGTCCTGGATGCCACGAGAACCATTGTGACCGCAGGCCTTGCTTATTTGAGCCTTGCTGGGAGTGGCCTTTCTGCTCAGGCCTTGCTCGGGCTGTTGGCCGAAACGGTGAGATCAATAGCGAGGTGTCCTGCAGGCGATCCGAACCGCAGAAATGCCTCACTCAGAGTCGCAAAGACGGCGCCGGCATCTCCACGCAGCGTGGTGCAGAAGTTCTTGGACTTCCCAAAGACCCCAGACCGCTTCAAAAAGTCGATGCAGCCGTAAATCTCGTCCATGTGGTGCCCCGCACCCAAGGGGTACAGCGAGAGCTGCGCGGCGACGACCTGGCCGCACGAGGGCGCGCCAGAAACATTGGCGAGGGCCTCCTCGATGCGAGTCTCGATGGGCGTGCCAAAGTCACGGCCGGCGATGGGCGTGCAGATGGGGTCGTCGGGCTCGCCGGGGCAGCCGCGCGAGATGGTGGCGTGGAGAACGCAGTGGACGTTGTTCCGGGAGGCGGCCACGTGGAGGTCGCGCATGGCGGGGAAGATCTCCTGCGGGGGGCCAACGATGAGGGTTGAGAGGTCGTCTGTTTCGATGCGGAAGCGCTCGCGATAGGGATCGAGGGCTGAGAGGCTGCCCATGATGATGCCGACAAAGTCGTCCGCCATGGGGTAGAGGGATATTTGGGCGCCGGAGAACATTGTGATGCCTGTTGCTTGATTTTCTGCGGTCGATGAAGGGGTCAATGTATGAACGTATATATCCCAAGCTTGAAAATGCTCCGAGGTTGTTAAATACACAGGCAGGCGATATATGTTGGTGTTGTTGGTGCGATGGTTGAAGAGAGGGAATGTGCTCAGGAGCTGAGTCAGGGGAAGGTTCACAGCAGTGTTTTGGTGGCAGGAGCCCCAATTGTCCCCGAAGCTCGGCCGTCTCTGACCGAGAACCACCACTCCACGCTTACATAACCCGACCTCGCCCGAATCGAACCTGCAAAATCCGACCTCCACTCCGACCTTGCAAGTTTCTGCCCGCCTGAAATCCGAGGCCGCCAGAAAAGCACACACCCGCTTTCCCGCCCAGTCAACGATTAACCGACCGCCCGGTGATTGCTCCAGCTTTTTATCGTAAACCTCTCAACGACGACCCGAACCTCCGATCCTACCGTGCATCTCCCCACGCCGTGTCCCTCCCAATACCGAACACGCCACGCCCCTAATCAAGATGCTGTCCAGAGCCACCGTACGTCGAGACTTCCGAATACCGCGATTGAGCACAGGGGAGGACGAGCAAGGAAGGGGACCGACGGCCGAGGCCATCCTGACGTCGATGCTCTTCTCCCTCCGCGACTCCCGCAATATTCACGACAAGATCAAAAAGCTAACATGACCTCTTCTCTCTCACAGCGTGCCGTCTCGGCCGTCAGCCGCGTGGCTATCCGGGCAAACGCCGTCCAGACCAGGAGCTTCATTGCCCCTACGGTGTCGCGACGAGGTGGGTGACAGCAGCGGACCCTCTCTTCCCCCCGTGTTTTCTCCCCTCCCCAATATACCCACGACAACACACATCAATCACCCCCGACGCATCCCGACCTTCAATTGGCATCCACACATCAATATCTATCGACAATTACGCCTTGAATTCATTTCCGTCGACCAAAGTCGAGAGGGGGAGTCGGCCGACCCAGGAATCTGGCCGTCCAGCAGTGGCGCGCCCCCAACCGCCCCTACGCTTTTTGCCGCCCTTCCTTGGCCCGGGGTCGTCACTCCGCACGCTACCCTCTCGCGGACGTCATGCAACCACAACACGCCGCACCCGACCGACCGCTTCACCTAGCCCGCCCCAAATTCAATCCCGCCTCGTCATTCCGTCCGATTTTCATTCCCTGCCAAACTGCCCATTTCCCAACTCATCCGATCACCTACGTCAATTAGCGATCACCTGACTAACCTCTCCCCCAAACAGCCGACTTCGTTCAGGAGCTCTACCTCAAGGAGCTCAAGGCCTACAAGCCCGCCGCCATCAAGGACTCCGACGCCGAGGGCCAGGTCCAGACCTTCACCGTCCCCAAGACCCCCACCTCCCCCGAGGAGACCGACCTCGCCAGCTCCCTCGCCGAGTATGAGAGCATGGCCGTCGAGGTCGAGGGCCAGGAGGCCGGTGCCGCCACCTCCGCCCCCAAGAAGACCTCTTGGCTCGTTGAGGAGGACGAGGGTGAGGCCGCTGCCCACTAAGTTGCTCCGCGTCTCTTCCACCTCCTTTTCTCTGCACCGCCCGCGCCTCGGCCGACCAGAAACGCCCACCTCAACATCAGTCACGACGAACTTGGTGTAGACGCTCACGCCGTCCTGGCGATATCGACTCATGCTGCGCGGACCTGCGTCGGTGAGGCCGAGCGGTGATTTCCTATACTACCTTACTCTGTAGTTGGCATCAGAGAAAAGGGGGGCCTTGAAATCGGATAGATGCAGAAGGAGGACGTCATGGCAAAGATCTATCATTTGCAGGCAGACAGGGGCTGGGGTAATGATGCGTTTATCGAAGCGGAGGAATGAACATGGGCCCGGTGTCGGGGAGACGGGCGCGGGTGGTGGTTGAATTGGCGAGCGAGAAAGAACACGGCCGTCGGGATGGTGCGAATCCCGTTGTACATTTTGTTTTCCCTCTTGGAACCCTACGGGCCATCTCGCTGGTCCGGCAATGCGAACTCTCGTGCAACCGTATCGTTTCTATGACATTGTGAGCATGGTGCACGCACAGCAGTTAGGATCCAACATATGTACACTGGGACAGGACATGCATACAGCAACTCGGACCTGAAGGATGCAACTCACTTCTCCCCAGAGCAGTGTCCTCAGTGTCGTCGGTTGGAACGACAACACAGCAGCAAAACAACAAGAGGCATAATGTCATGAAATGATGGACAGCAAGCAATCATGCGTCCCCTGGACCTACCCCACGCCCCATGATATGACTCAGAGCTCCCGTCCAAGCTCTGTCTCCCATCAGCTCCGTACGGGATGAAGCTTTGTCAGACCTCAGATCCATCAGACGACAATCACCTAGGGCATCTGTGAATGGGTTGATTAGGTATTACGTCCAGGCCCGGCACCCCATGCACGGAACCTAGATACACATTACACATTCGCATCCTCGGTCTCCCACTATCCCACCTTCCATTACTCTCTCATTCTCTCGTCCACTTCCCAGGACACAATCACACGTCCAAAAACCATCCTCCCCAGCACAAGCAACCGCATACAGGGCCAAGGGAAAACCAGGCACAGCCTTGTCAAGATATCGTTATTGCGTTAAAATAGAGGCTGGCCCAATTTTTCCATTCGCTCAACGCGCGCGCGCAACCCTCCCCAAAAACGCCTGGTCACTGACCAAACCGCCCCATATGCAAATGCGATCCCGCCCGTGGTTGTCTCGTATCAGCCTATCCCCCTCTCTCTCGTCATCGGACGACTCTCGCTTTTTTGGGGTTTGTTGATGTGTGTGGGTGTGGGTGTTGGTGTTGTTTGTGTGCGAGGTGGGAAATACAGAACAAGTCGTTCGCAGTCACTCTCTCCGCCCTCTCTCTCCCCGTCCTTTGGGTCTGCTGCACGAGCAGATGCTGTACATGTGGATGATGACCCGCATTTAGAGATCAAAGTGGGAGTTGCCGATCATTTGGTCGTCGTGCGAGTCATCCTTGTTGTCTCGGGTCGACGTGCGCTCAATGCCGCTCATCCTGTTGTCGCCTCCGCGCCGGGGAGCAATGTCGCCAAGATCGTCCCAGTCGTCGTCCTGTCGAGCATCGTTCATGTCTTCATCGTCGTATCCGCCCCGCCTGTCCTTCATGTGATCGTCGAGAGCGCTCTCGTCCACGAAAGTGAATCCTTGGAAGTTGGCTTGTACTGAGGGGGACAGAGGTGTAGACGTGGCAAAGCCCCGTGCCAGCGCAGCGGCCCTCTCGTTAAGGGAGCCGCTGTTGTCGAGGGCGTTGGTGAACTCGGGGTCAAAGTAGGACACATCCGTGGCCGACTTCAGCTTGGGCTTGAAAGGCGGCGTGATGAGCTTCTTGCCGAGAGCCTCCCAGTCGATGTCGTCGAAGAAGGCGTGCCTCTTGAGTTCTTCCGCGTCCAGGGTTGCTCCCAGGCGATGCTTGGGGTTCCTGTTAAGGAGGCCCTTGACAAAATTGCGTCCTTCCTGTGAGAGAGTATCTCTAGGAAACCTCACTTTGCCAAAGGCAATGTTTTTGTACATTTGCTGGGTGTCCTCGGCGTAGAACGGGCTCCAGCCGCAGCACATCTCGAAGACCAGAACGCCAAGGGACCAGAAATCGACCATTTTGGTGTAGCCCGATTCATCCAGGAGAACCTCAGGGGCCAGGTACTCGGTGGTGCCGCAGAATGTGTTGGTAGTGTCGTTCTTGGTCAGGTTCGCCTTGGACAGACCAAAGTCGCATAGGGCGATGTGGCCATTGGCGTCGAGGAGGATATTCTCAGGCTTGAGATCACGGTAGACAATGTCGTTCCTGTGCAGGTGCTCAATGGCCAGGATGAGCTCGGCGATGTAGAACTTGGCGCGCTTCTCGTCGAACCGGCCCTCTTTTTGCAGGTGCCAGAAGAGCTCGCCACCCGACATGTAGTCGGTCACCAGGTAGAGGTCGGAAGGAGTCTGGAAAGAGAACTTGAGGCCGACGATAAATGGCGAGTCTGTCGTTGCAGTGCGAACGAGAATGTTCCTCTCGCCCACGGTATGGGCGACCTCCTTCTTCTGCACGATGACCTTCTTGGAAAGGACCTTCATGGCGTAGATTCGACCGGTGTCCTTTTTGCGGACCTGGTACACCTGGCCAAAGGTACCCTTGCCGATAAGCTTGAGGATCTGGAAGTCCTCGGGGCCAAAGTGCTTGCGCTCGACGCGCTGGTACTCGGCCTCAACGTAGATCTCGCCCGTAGGGGCGTTCTCCGCCATGGTATCAACATGGCCGGAGATAGCATACCATCCGTGAATAGCCGTATCCATGGAGGCTTGGATGTCGACATGGCCCAGGAACTCCTCGCCATTTGATCCATGAGCATAGACGGAGAGATTGATGAGCATGTCAGAATCGATCACATCACTGATGACATGTCAGCAAAGGGCCCGATATGGCACAAAATCTAAAGGGGGCTGGCTTACAAGATGGCCTCGGCATCCCAAGCAGGGTTGGTGAAGGACTGCTTGGCAGTGCGGTTGCGGAAGTTGTTGTGATCGGTGATGCTGGTGCTGCTGCTCTGTCGGCTCCTCATAGGAATGGACACGGCGGGCCTGCCAGAGTCACTTCCCTGGCGCTGGATGGTGACACCGCCCATGCCGGGCACAGGCATGTTCACATCATCCTCGTCCTGGTAGGACTGAGGGGGTCCAGAGATGAGCTCGTTCCTCTGGAAGACAGCGACAACGTAGGGGTCCCTGGACTTTCGGAGGCCCCTCGCCTCGACAATCTTGATGGCGAGCTTGCCCTTTGCCGCGGGGACCTGGGCAACGCCGGCCCTGGGTGTTTGTGTGCCACTGGGCGGGCCCATCTCATTGCTGCTGCGTTTAGGCGCTGCCCGGTCGTCGGACGGGTGGGCAGATGAAAGGGCTCTGGTGGGCGTAGGAGGACCGCTCTTTACAGGGGCGGCACGTGTTAGCTTCTTCAGCTCCTCAAGCGGCGAAGAAAGTTTCAGGTCTGCAAGGCCCGTCTGCAGGCCCGCCGACTCCAGTCCAGCAGCTGGCTGGGAGGAGGACGGGGAGGCTAGAGGCTGTGAGGTGGACGCTCGGGGATTTGAGAGATGGGGTGCGTGGACATTGACAGGGGCAGTGACGATGCTTGAGAGGGCAGAGGGCATGTTGGTGAAGGGATATGAGTGTGCGTCCGAGGTGCTGCTCTTCTGCTTGAGAGGCGGTCGTGCCGGCGGGGGAGCTTCACCGGGGAGCCCCCCTTTCGGCACGGATGTGCGTCTCGCGAGGCACTCCCGTGAGGGATGTCTCGACTCGGGCGGTGTGGGGTACTGATGCAGGCTGGGAGGTGGCACTTCTCGCGACGCATAAGGGGACTTCTCCCCACACTGAGAAGCAGGGGGAAGAGGTGGTGGTGGTGAGGTGACGGGCTCGGGTGCGTCATGAGCGTCGACAACACCAGCGGCGGTGGCGGCGCCGGCGGTGATGTTGCGAGAACCAAAAGAAGAAGCAGTAGGATCGGGGGGAGCATCCGCAACACGGCTCTCTGTGCCTGCACCGGCCTCTGCCGGGCTTGGAGCGGCCGAAGCTCCCGAAATAGAGGTCCGAGTAGAACGCGTACGAACCTGGTTAAAGTAGCTCATGATACCGGGCAACCGCTTGTCGTGTAGGTCTGGCTGCGGCGTCGCCACACCGGAGCGGGGGGTGTCGAGGCCGATCTGGTCCACGCCATCGTCGTCGCCGGCGGCGGGCCTGGGAGACTGGTTAATATGCAAGCCCGTCATGATTGTGATATGTGCATCCGGATTTTCGCCAACACAACCGGGGGGCGACGTCTTGGATGAGATGACAAGGAGGACTTTGAAGGGCCGGGCCAGGAAGTAAGTGGTCAAGCGAAAAGCGGAGGCGAGAAAAAGTGGAAGTGCGACTGGGCTAGCTAGCTCGTGCCCGGGGCGCCAAGCATGACGGGTCCGCGATGGCAGCAGGGGCGATAGCTCGGAGTTGAGGTAGGGTAGGTAGGTGTTGGTCTATGACGAGAACGGCGAAGTTTTTTCCAGGCCGACGACCGAGGCAAAGGGGTATGGGGGAAGATGATTTAGAGAGGAGAGACGAGAATCTTGCCGGGCAGGTGAGAACAACTTTGCTCAGCCGCGGTCAAGACAGGCAGGCATGGCGAAACAAGAGAGATATTTTCCCCTCGCCGTTCCGGAGACACCCTTGGATGATGGCCTGGCCGGCCGATGCGGGAGGTACGAGCCCAGTACTGACTGCAAGTACTGCACTACAGCACACCCTGTTGGTCAAGCCCAGGTTGTTGCAGAACAGTACAAGTATGGGGTACAACACACCACCCACCCCAGGCCAGGCCACGGACGTGGCGTGCCGTAGACGACCAGAAAGACAGGCAGTCTCGCAAAGGCCGAACGACCGATCGGAGAGGGGCACGGAAAGGCACGGGAGAGGGGGTTGGCATGGCGGGGCAATGGGATAGCTCATCCATGGCTGACAGTGACTAGCGAGGTATAGGTAATAGGGTGCTGAGCAACATGAGGGGTCGTCGTCGAGACGGGCGGCTTGCCCCTCCCAGCAGTTTTTTTCCCAACTTGAAGTAGAAGCTGGCGGCCATGGAAGACGCTCCGGGAGGGGGACGCTACCGGGTCCGGGAGCTGGGCGTTGGGCGAGTCAGGCCTCAACTTTTGCGAGCCCCTCACCTCCCAGCAGCAAGCAGCAGCAGCAAGCCAGCCTTCTGTCCGGGTCCGGGCAGTAACCGGCGCCGTGGCAGCGGCCAGGGCAGGGGATGACAGGGCAGGGCAGGGCAGAAGACATGGGGGTTCTCTGAGGGAAAGTGTGCTGCTGCTGCTGCTGACATGTGCGAACCCAGCACGGCGCGGCTCCCACGTTGGGTTCCATCGCCATGCTTGCTCATCGGCAGAAGAGGGAGGGGTGTGTTGAATCGCCCCCCTGTAAGTGATGTGCACGATGCGGCTTCGGCCATGTCGCCACTGCGACCGTGTCTCAGAACGGACTGAGGCGACAGGGGGCCGGTCCAGTCACCGAGCTGTACGGGGAAAAGCCCATAGGGCGGGATGGTGGGAGAGGAGGGCTCGTTTGAGGCAAGCCGCAGGTCATCCATAGGTAAACCCCAACCTCCAGCGTTCCCTGGCAGGCAGGTAGCTTCTGATGATGAGGCTAGGCCGGATGAGGAACCCTGCCCTGCCTGCCTGCCTCATATTTTCCTCGACAGGACACCCACTGCTGTGCCAGAGAGCGACTGACGTGCGCCATGCTTGCCACGCGCTTGGGTAGCATGCGGTAGTATCGCAGAGGCAGTTGGGGGAGAGTGAGGTGCGGTGGGATAAAGGTGGGAAGCTTGTTCTAGCAAAAGCCATGACTGATAGGCGAGAGGGGCTCCCCCGCCATCGAGCGAGCCGCGATGCGTCATAAGGTGCAATCGGCGAGGGCCGAGCCGAACGTTGAGCGGAGGGGTAAATGGATGGGGCTTTGAGGATGATGTTTGCCGAGGATGCCACTGGCAGACGACGACATTCCTCTTGTTCCAGGGGAAGCAGCCAAGTCGTGGGGTGGGTTGCAGCGAGGGGCAATTTGAAGATGGGGAGGGGGATGAGAGTGGGATGAGAGGGGGGGATACAGATTGATAGACGTTCGTTGCCCCGCGGTTGGAGACAGACAGACAGACAGAGAATAGATTGATATGCAAAAGAATGGAGAAAGAGTGCTTACTTTGTGCTGGAACTTGACATCATCATTGCCTGCGTTGCCCGCTTCAAAAGGTCGAATCCGCCGGTGCCAGCAGCGGACGAGGTGCTGCCGCCGTTGGGGTGGGCATGTGCATTGGCATTGGCATTGCTGCCGCCGGCCGTGTCGTTGGGGTTCGCCATTCTGGACTTGCTTTCGCTTGTCGAAGACTCAGGCCTGGGGCAAGCCAGAGGGAAAGAGTCTGGGCGGACAAAACGGACGGGAAAGCCGTCGGTGGCTGCTCGAAAGAGGGCGACTGGATTGCGATGATGATGTCGGGTACGAGGTGGGTGATCTAGCTCGGGCTGTCGTTCCGAGCCGAGGGGGGTACTGTCTCGTTCCTTCAAGAACGGGCGGGCGGGCGGGNCGGCTGAAGAGGGGAGATGTGGATGCTTTGTCGGGGATGTGATGTGTGTCGAGTCGAAACAAGTCCGGCGTCGAGGCGAGTCGAGGCGAGGCGAGGAGGAGAATAAGAACAACTCTCAAATTCGCCTCCTAGATGCTGGGTAAGAGGAGGAAGAACCTTCCAGGTCGATGGGGTCAAGCTTCGGAGATGGGAGCGTGCCAGTGACAGGTTCCTGAATCGTAATCCAGGTGGTACTGTATTGTACTAGTAGTGGTAGTACTGTACTGCTGTTGGTGGTGCTGCGGGTGCTGCGGGTGCTGGAGGTGCTGAGAGGTGGGGGTGGTGCCCTTTAAACTGAGGCTCGTTCGCCCGTCTGCCCCGGCCGGCAGGCTTATCGAGGATGCCAGAAGGATGAGAATGAGATCTGGGCGCTGACTGTGCAGTGTGCGAGTATGACAGCCGTGCAGTGCGCGGGCAGTGAGGGCGGGCAGTCGACGCGGGGGTAGGTTGTGATGCGTCACGGTTCGATGGATGGATTGATGTGATGTGAGGTGAGGGGTGAATCGCGGGCGGAAAGTCGGACCTGGTACAAGTACTTTTGTAAGAGGCGACAGGGCTTTTCGGCCCCCGGAGCAGATGAGGAGGCGGGGGGTTTTTCTCAGCCCCCCGGAGTCCACCTCTGCCAGGCAGCCTGTGGCAGTGGGGTTTCCGCCAATAGTGGAAGGAGGGGTATTTGAGGTACTGTACAAGTACAGCGGCCTCCCAGTGTACGGGCCACGATTATGCCAAGTGCATTCGGTAAAGACACAGCCTCGTTCGGGATCTAGTAACACTCATTCCATTGCCTCTGTCAGTTCGAATCAACATGCTAGAAGCAACGTGTATGTATGGGGTTTTAGTCAAGTGTGGCAAGTACAGTGTCTGAGGTGGCTTGCTCCCTGACACCCGCATTGCACCCCCCACTAAGAGCCCGCCCGCTGCCTCAGTGTTGCAAGCAGCAAAGGGAGGTGTAAGCAAGCACTTGCCCCTACCGGAGAAGCGGATTGATGTATGGCGACTGAATATACTTGAGAAATCGACCTTGGAATCAAACTTCACTCTTCTCAGTAAATGGACTCCTTTCATGAGGCCAAGTCGGCTCATTGACAAGAAAAGCTCAACCCCCCAAGACGGCGGGGCCGAGCGCTATCGCTGCACTGTAGCGGCCTGACCTCCAGACACTGAAAAAGGTCACCTTCCTCCTGGTGTTAGCGGTCGACGGCGCCTCCGACTGGACCTCATACCTCGTAGCTAGATCTGGCTCCGAATCCGGTCACCTTTAACGAACCTGTCCATATATCACTACAAGTTTCGATATTCCTCCATCATCTTTCTGGGTCCAACCCCGTCCCGTGAGACCGTCCCTTCGTATCGCTGTGACCACGGACGGGCCGCTGCGAGCCAAAATATGACAACATACATACTCCCGTGCTCAGCCCCGTTGCCGTGCTTCCTCGCAACCTATTATTGCAACAGGCGCACATGCTATGCATCGGACAGACGCGGCAATCTATTGGAGTCTAGACTGTCTCGGATGCAAACCCGCGCCTACCTACCAGCCATGCCCTGCATTCTGCGCGCCATCTCTCCGCGCGACATGTCAGGTCGCGCAGTCGCCTTCGTTCCCGTGCCCATCTCGTCTAATCAACTCTTGTCACCGAGCCATCCTTACCTCCCCCTGCCTCGCCCGTGGTCATGCGGCGCAACCAGGGCCTCGACCCTCCCCCACAGCGGCGGCAACAGGCTCGCGATGTCCTAACCGGACTTCATTGGTCGCATCCCGACCTATGGACATCCCCGGATCTCGTCTTGGCCGGGACGGTGCTAGGTGCTAGGCTGTAAGTGTACGAGTAGTACGAAGGAGACGTGCATCCGTAAACACAACGAGCGACACGAGACAGGGAGGTGGCCGTTTTCAGCCAGGCCGCGCACACGATGAGCGGGATGCGGGATCGGGACCGGGACGGGAATTGGGGACACGAGACGAATCGAACATGGAACCAGAGCAATGGGCACACCAAGCGAAGTTGGATGAGTCCGTCTAATTGTCCGCTGTATACTGTGCAAATATCGCCCTCGGAGGGCGTCTTCCAGGGTCTTGCCAGATGGCAGCTCCCATACTCCACGTCCTCTCGGCCTGACTTTGAGTCGCGCCATGCAGGTACTGAGAACCGCCTCGAAGAGACTGATATGTCAAACGAACTGCTGCGACAAGAAGCATCACCTCGGCCCTAGGCCAAACTCAAGACATTGAAGCTCGAGGAGCAATGCTACCAGCAATGAGCTGGAAGTTCGTCTCAAGCGGGAAGTGTGCTTTTTTACCCCACCACCGCCGCCTCAAACTCAAGCTCCACTTTTGCCCGTCCCGCTACTTCATGTCTACCATATGTCCAGCCAAAGCACCCGCCTTCACAAAGTATCTCTCCAGTACCTCACCTCCCTCGACATCCTCCGTCGGAGCTCATCGTTGGCACCACTTCGCCAACGTCAAGCCTAAGCCTGACCCTGCAACTTTTCTTGCACCTCCACCACTCCCTCAC
Source organism: Plectosphaerella sp. P0831 (assembly GCA_014635975.1). NCBI lineage: Eukaryota > Fungi > Ascomycota > Sordariomycetes > Glomerellales > Plectosphaerellaceae > Plectosphaerella > Plectosphaerella sp. P0831. The sequence goes on along the minus strand of JACAFV010000063.1, from coordinate 71,718 downwards.
CCACGCCATCAACACCTCGCATCGCCGGCGCCCGATCCCGTCCTACAAAGCTATGCCCGCATAGCCCTCTCTCGACCTGTCCCCGCGTGCTGCAGGCCCACCCCTCTCCCTCCCTTGCTCGCCATATCCTCCTTTTCAGCACACTCCCGACCTACGTCCAACATGGGAAAGAATGGGCCCGTCCCCGACGCCTGGGAGGATGACGATTGGGAGAGCCTGGCCGACAAGCAGGACAAGCAACCGGTTCCCGAACCTCAACAGCCTACCAAACCCCTCACACAGAGGGAGAGGCTCGTCCAGCACGCCGAGAGGAACCGCAAGCTGTGGGAAGAGGCGTAAGCAACTGCCGCCGTCCTTGGACCAGCATCCAAACCATGTATCCAAGCTGACCCTGTCCAAAGACAAGCACCCGAGACGAACCACTATGTCGAGGCCACCTCCAACATCCCCTTCGCATCCACCTTCAAACCCCAAGTCAAAGTCCTAAGCCGCAAGCCAGCTCCCTCCATCGCCCGCCGCGATCCCGTCACCGGCGCCCTATCCCAGCTCTCGCTCGAAGACGATCAAGACGACAGCCAGGAGAAGCCGGTACAGCTCACGCCCGAAGAAATCCGGGCCAAGCAGCAGCGCGAGCGCGAGGAGAAGCAGCGGAGGTACGACGAGGTCAGAGCCAAGATCTTTGGCGAGTCCGCCCCTTCGTCCGGCGCATCGAGCCCCGGCGCAGTGACTCCGCCCCGGTCCAACTCTGGAACCGGCGGCCATCAAAACCAGCGCGGTCGGGGCCGCGGTCGCGGCCGAGGCGCACAGTCTGGCGGCGGCAGATCGCAGCAGCAATATCAAAACCCCCAGCCCCAGCAACAGCAGCAGTTTGGCGGGGACCCCAGGCGGCCCGGCAGCGGTAACGAGCCTCGGGGGCTCTACGACCCCAATGCATCTACAAAACCCGGACGGCGCGGATTCGACAGTGTCCCGGCCTCTGGTCGCACCTCACCAAGAGAACAGGACGCGGCAAGACCGGCAATTCGAACACCACGAGGTCCAGACGGTAGCGGGCGAGGAGGTTTTGGTTTCGCCAGACGCGGCGGTCAAGGCGCAGACTAAATTTGACGGGGGCATGTCCCCTGGTATCTATGTTTCTCTACCAGCCACCGCCGACCTTGCTTGCCAGCAGCACTACCCGTTCCGTGTCGGTGGTCTTGTCCTTTCCGACGTCGCTAATCACCTCACGATATGTCGTAAGCGCCAGTCTATCCAGGGCCACACCCGTGAGGCCCGCCCAATGCGCCAGGGTACCTCTAATGTACGAAGGGCTAATGCCGTCAACAACATCGCTCCCGACCCCGTTGAGGCCAGCAGAACCTTCCACATCTGCGTCGTCTGCCGAAAAGTATGCCTCGTCAACCTCGTTCAGCCACTGCTTCTGCTCCTGAGGTCCCGGTTTGCCGCTGAAGCCCCTGCGATCGATGATGATGGGATCGTCGACCTTGATCTGTCCTCCACCGTTGGTGCAGCCGCCGGGGCAGGCCATGACCTCGACATATGCGTGCTCGAGTCCTGCCGCCTTGCCAGTCGGTCTCCTGGCGCTTCCGAACGCCTTGCCACCGGGCATGCGAGACGGGCGCGCCGGCTTCAGCCTTCGCACCAGGTTCTGAATGTTTCGGAAACCGTAATACCGGGCAGCCTTGAAAATCGGCTCCCCAGTGGCCGAGTTGACAAGGTACTCGGTGACATCCATGTTGCGTCCGCGGATGACTTGGATCGCGGACCCGGGGTTCTTGGACACGACGCTTTGCAGGACAAAGTAAAGGTTCCCGCCGGAGGACCCCGCGGCTGTCGACGACCGGTGCGCCGTATGCTGAGGGAAAAGAAAACGGTCGAGCTGCGCGTCGGGGAACTGCAGCCGAGGCGTCGAAGGTCTCTCACGAGCAAGATCGAAAAAGTTCAACCCCCTCGACTCGGCCAACATCAGAATCTCCTTGCTGGTGATGACACAGTCGACATCTCGGACTCCTCGTCCCGGCTTTCCGTCTCCTGCCCAGACCGAATCGGTAAACTCCTCTCGGCTGGCTTCGAGCTTCTTATCGAAACACGGCATGATGGCGACGTGCCATATTCTGCTTGGCGGGATGCCCAGGATGCGGCTCAAGGTCGTCTTCAACAGGGTGCCCATCAGCGCCTGAGGGGACTTGACCTTTGACAGGTGTGGAAGCACATGCGGGTGAGTCTTCTCGGCGTAGCAGACCCAACCAGGGCAGTTGGAGGTCAGCGTCGGCTTGGGATCGGCCGAGGGAGGGGTGGTCTCGGTGCCCAGCACCTCGTCGGCGCCAATCACCAGGCATGCTTCGCGGGCAACATTGGTGTCGAGGACCCAGGTGAAGCCATTGTTCCACTTGCCTCCGCCCGCAAGACCTTCGGGTCCGCTCAGCAGCCTATCCAGCATATAACCCGCCTCTTTCTCGGTGGTGCCAGGGCCAGCAGCAGCGGCGAGACTTGCCCTCGTCTGCGGGGAGACGCTCGCGACAAAGAGCTTCCTCGATTCGTCTTCGAGGCCATCGACCCGGAATTGGCCCTTCTCATCGGGTCCGACAATGCGGAGGGAGGGTCCAAAATCGAGCGTGTTCAGGACTTCGGTATGGCTCTGCAGGCTCACCAGCACCGCTTCGGCAGAGGTGACACAGCCTGAGCAGGCGAGGCAGTCGGTCAGGGAGATCTGTGCTGGCTCGTTGGCCTTGGCAACAGAGGCGGATCCCGGCTGGCCGTCGAAGATGACTTCGGTTTCTAGGGAGGAGTCTGTCGGTGGCTCGACGGGAAGCGTCTCGACGGGCTTGATGCAGGCGACGCCGGGACTGATGAAGTCGTTCAGGTCGTCTGTAGAGAGGATTGCGCTCATCGTGGCGGCTTGTATCGGCGAGCAACTCGGGTTTCTGCGTTCGGCCTGGTTCTGTCGGGCAAGAGCGAGGATTTATTCAGAGGGATGAAGGCGGCGTGCGGAAGAAAAGACAGCGGCCGATCAGCGGAGATTCGAAAAAGACCGCACTCTGTTATCGCAAGTCGCAACGAGTGGTATGCCTAGAAGGAAATGAAGAATTGCCGTTACTTTGCGCTGCGCATGCCGGAAGATGGCCCCTCGGAAATGCGAGATATCCTTGGGCGGCGAGTCACCGTGATTGGAAATCGATCCCCCACCAGTGGCATCTGGCCCGCGTGCGGAAGGCAAACCGGACCCTGCGACATCGGGCAGTGGCGGCTGAAGTGGGGGCAAGACCACCCCTCCGCCGCGACCACCAAGGAGGGGGGGGGNGGGGGGGGGGGGGGTTCAAATGCACGTCCGCCGGAAGAGGGGGTTCGAGGCAAGGGTGAAGCGGGTTTGTTCCGGGTCTAATGACGTCGTCGCTGGATGGATGGCGCGGCGCACCTCACTCAGCCAGATCATCGGTGATGGGAAAGTGAGGTCTCTCGGTCCCATCTTGGAGCACCAGCTCCGTCCGACATTTAGATAGCTTTACGGCGATCTTTCCCAGCTTCTCTACTTGAACTCATACCACAGCTTCTGCATCTTCACCATGGACGTGAGTTGTCCGCGCTCCTCTCCCGAGACGACGAACTGATCATGTCGCGACAGGCCATTTCTACATACAGCATCTCCTCGCTCGCCTGGCTCTCGATCCAGGCGTTTCCTCTTATAACCTGGCCGGGCTTCATCGCCTCTCTCCTCCGCGATGGCCACGAGCAGCCAACCTGTCCGTCGTCCCCAGAGTATCCCCTTCAGTCCCCGGCACTAACGCTCTCTTCCCAGCCCTCGAGCTCTACTTTGCGCGATCCCTAGGCTTTGCCATCCTCTTCTTCGGCCTGACCACTCTCGTGGTATCCGGCGCGCTGCCCATCGGCGGGCCCGACTCAGGCGCCTCGGCCAACACCAAGTCGTCACCCTCTGCCGATGCCGCCATCTTCCTTTCGGTGCTACACCACGCCGCGAGCGCCTTTTATTGCTATACCCGCTTCGTATGGTCTCGCGATACACAAACGGCCTTTGCGTTTGGGGGGCTCGGGTCGGCGGCACTAGCTTGCCTGGGGCTGTGGTGCGTCATGTTCTCGGGCGACAAGGGCCGGCATGGCAAGAGGAACGGTTTCGACAAGGATACGAGCGGGTGGCCGTTCAAGAATTCCGAGTCGTACCGTTCCAAGAAAAAGGGACTGTGAGACGAGAGCAGCATACTCGGACGAACGTTTTGGAAAGAACCAAGTGCTGACGCAGCGTTGTGCTGCCGACTTTGAAATACTTCAACACTGTAATAACATCTACAATACCTGTTCAAGTTGCCACGCCACAAGGCAAGTCGTAAAAAGCCAAACCCTGAGCGCCGATGCACCATGAAAACATCAAAACCCCTGAGATACCCAAATACGCCCTCCGCATTTGGCGCCTAACAACGCCCTCGAAGGATCGAGTCGGCGCCAACGCTCTTGTACAGAGTCACTAGGGGCAGTACTTTTCGTCGAATTCTTCGACGGCCCTCCTGGCACGAGTGTAGCGGTAGCCGTCCTTTTCAATGGCATCAAGGTAGCGAGTGCAGTTCGCCTCCACCTAGGATTTGACCGCAATCTCGGAGCCATTGGCAATGGGCGCTTCATCTCCCATGGGGTGGTCTTCCGCAGTAGCGTCGGCGTCGGCGTTGGTCTCTTGGGATTCCAAAACACCGACAAGACGCACGTCAGCAGCCCCGGAGAGCACAGCTTGCCGACGGTCGTGCCAGTCGCGCTCGCTCTGGATGAGCTGACTGAGAAGGACCTCCTTCTCCAGCCACTGCCGCTTGTACTCGGCCTCCCAGTGCTTGATCTCTTCGTGAAGCTTCTTGGACTCGTCCTTGGCCCATTGAACTTGGAAGTGGCAGAGCTTGTAGAGTCGCTGTAGCGGCATGTCCAGCTCCTCGGTTGTGAAGCCCTGCTCGCTCGTCAGGGGGGTGAGGAGATCTGCGGACAGCTCGCCATCGTCCTCGCCGCCGTTGAGCGATTCGTCGAGACCGGTAGCATGGGACTGAGGGGTCTTGATGATGATCTTGAGCTTGCTCTTGCCCGTCGGAAGGGCCTGCTGCATCGACTTGGGGACGGGATCGGAGGGTCGGAGAGCTTCGGTCTCGTGGACGGTGCGCATGTGTTTAGCGAGGGCATCGGAGCGGGTAAAGGCCCTGTCGCATTCTGCTCAGAGTTAGTACAGGTGGAGAGTGGCATTGGAGCAGTGAAGACTGATAAGGCTCACCAGGCAGGTAGCAGTAGAAGGGCTTCTCCCTTGTGTGACTGCGCATGTGGGCTTTGAGGGCATATCCGCTGGCATGGGCCATGCTCTTGCGGTTGCATCCGTTCCACTCGCAGGTATACTTCTTCGCCCGTGTGTCGATGTGGTCGTCGTGGATGTGCTTGACAAGAGTGTCCATGTTATGGAAGTCGGGCTCGCTGCAGCCATCCCACTGGCAGAGAGTCACCTGTTCCTGGAAGTCATCCTCGTCGAACCGGGCGCTAATCGGCGAGCTGGGGATGTCTCCCTCGGTGTCTTCGGAGACGTCAGACATGCCATCGAGAAGATCTGTTTCGGGATCTGCGTGGGCCTCGGCGTCTGCTTCAGGCTCATGGACAGCAGTGGAGGATGTGGCAGAGTCCTCGCCGACCTTCTGTCGCTTGGCAGGGCGGAAGCTGAAGCTCTCGGTGGCCTCATGGTCGGAGACGTCGCTTGTCTCTCCATTGACGGAGGATAGTGGCGACGCTGACCGTGACATGTTATGATTGATTGATGGGGGAGCTTCGGAGGTTGAAGGGTGGCAGGAGATGGAAATCCCGAGCTCCTTGGATAGTTCGGTGCTCCTTTGAGGCTTTCCGTTGAGGATCGGTCTCAGGAAAGGTCGGTGTGGAAAGTAAAGGGCCTTGGATGGGTTGATCCAGGCAAGGCGGGTGAGGTGCAGAGGGTCGGCAGGAAGACTGATTGGAGTTGGATTGGTTGAATGTGTGTGGTTCAAAGGCGTAAATTTGTTTGCGACAGCCGATGTTGTCGCGTCTCGTTCCCTGTGGCGCGCCCATCTCACGGGCGCTGCACCACTGACCTCAGGCACTGAGGTCGCCCAAACTCAGCACAGCTGGTGGCAGCCGTTGGTGGAGAGGTACCGGTCGGGGTGGTCCGGGCTTCGCATGGTGGGGGCTGCAGAGGCAACAGCGTGCCCAGTGTGACAGTCACAGAAGGCAGACCCCTGCCAGAAAATCTATTGTGTTGTTTTGCCCCTCCCCCGCCTACGACACATCACATCCCCTTCCCCTCCAGCAACCCATCCTCTCCAGGCGACAAATCACCACATTGCTTGTCTCAACCCGACCCCTACCGAGAGACATCCTACTCAAACTACTGTCTGCTTATACAAACGCATATAATGGCTCCCCTCAAGCTGTTTTCCCTCCAGGGAAAGGGCCTCAAGCTCGACACCGCCGCCGACCTTGAGAAGCACATTGCAGACCTCCGTGCCGACGATGTCGAGGAGGTCAGGATGCTCGGAAACACCTTTGGTGTTGAGGCTTGCAAGCTTCTGGGAGAGGTCCTCTCCGCCAAGAAGAACCTCCAGGTATGTTCATCTCCTATCCTCGGCCATGCCTTTTGCGACTAAACGCTAACTCATGCGCATTCAGGTCGCGGACCTGTCCGACATGTACACCGGTCGTCTCCTGAGCGAGATCCCCGACGCCCTCTCCGCTCTTCTGACCTCCATCACCAACCTCCCGAAACTCCACACTGTCAACCTCAACGACAACGCCTTCGGCATCAACACCGCCGCCCCCGTCGTCACCTTCCTGAGCTCCCACGTGCCTCTCCAGCACCTGTACCTGAACAACAACGGCCTCGGCCCCCACGCCGGAATCCTGGTCGCCGATGCGCTCTCGGAGCTCCACGCAAAGAAGGAGGCTGCCAGAAAGGAGGGCAAGGAGGTCCCTGACCTGGAGACGGTCATCTGCGGCCGTAACCGTCTGGAGAACGGCAGCATGCAGGCCTGGGCCAAGGCCTACAGCCTGCACAACAACATCAAGGTCATTAAGATGGTCCAGAACGGCATCCGTCCGGAGGGCATCTCGCACCTCATCAGCGAGGGTCTCAGCCAGGCCAAGAGCCTCAGCGTGCTGGACTTCCAGGACAACACCTTCACAATTACGGGCTCCAGGGAGCTGGCCAAGGCCGTTCCTAACTGGGTGTCGCTCAAGGAGCTCGGCGTTGGCGACTCGTACCTAGGCGCCAAGGGCGCCGCCCTGCTCGCGGACGCGCTTGGAAAGGGCGAGAACAAGCAGCTGGAGATCCTCCGCCTGCAGTACAACGAAATTACCGCCAAGGCTTTGAAGGGCTTCGCTGATGTCGTGCCTACGTCTCTGCTGGCCCTGAGGAAGCTCGAGCTGAACGGAAACAGGTTTGACGAGGAGGACCCTTCCGTCATCGCCCTGCGCGAGACCCTCGATGAGCGCAAGGAGAAGGCAGGCGACGACGCCGAGGAGGATGCTTGGGGTCTCGATAGCCTCAGCGACCTCGAGTCTGATGAGGAGGACGAGGAGGAAGAAGAGGAGGAGGAAGAGGAGAAGGAGGAGCTCACGACCGAGAAGCGGGCCGAGATCCTCATCAAGGACGCCGAGGAGGCCCAGGAGGAGCCCACGGTGCAGCTCAAGAGCAAGGACGTCGACGAGCTCGCGAAGAAGCTGGAGAAGACTACCATTTAGACGCGGAGGAGAACAGCGGTTGCGAGAACATAGACCATGCCTGGATGTGTCGGAAGACTTCAGACGATAGGACACGATACCCCCATGCCCCAATATACAGCCTTGACAGACACGCCGGGAGAAAAGTGAACAGGTGCCGGGGAGGGAAGAGACATTGGACACAATGGAAGAGGTTGGGCATGCGACCGCAGCAAGGAAGAGCCAATATCTGTGGGTGACGCTGGGTGGTCAGTCATCTACCTACTTTTGCCGGCCATCACTCCACGCCAAGTCAGACCACTTCGGCATACAGGCACGCCACGGCGATGAGCAGTCCACGGCAACACATGACCGGGCTGGGCATTCGAGAAGGCGGTGGACATGGAGACGCGACTTTCTACAAAAGACCGGGCCTTTGGGTCAATTGAGGACAGTGTACTCCTGAATCCACATCACATCAAAACACCACTGACTGACACAACAAAATCATTACCAACACTCTGCCTCCAAAACGACGCAACACAATGCAAGTCTTTGACAACACGGCGACCATCTTCGAGATGCTCTGGGACATTGCCCTGGCCTACTTTGTCATCCGCCTCGGCACCATCTACGCCCTGTTGGCATTCACATCAGCCGCCGCCATCGGCTTCGTCTCAGGCTGGGCAGCACGACAGCATCCCCTCCTCCAGACGACGCCGCTTCTCCAAGCCGCACAGCTAGCCTCAACCGTTGCCTGTGCGCTCTTTATCAATACATACCACGATATTCCCAAAGATTGGCGCCTACGGGCGGGGGTTGGGGGTGTTGGAGCCCTCTTAGTCACTGTTGCAGCTACGGCTTTGAAGCCCTCCATGATGGACATGGAGATTGGCAGAGGTTACTTGGCGTGCGTGGCTGCTATGCCCATGGTCCTGACTGCGCTGGAAAGGAGACCCAGGAGGGCGGAGAGGGATGTCATGGGGTTGCTACATGGGAATGAGAAGATGGGGTTCTAGAAGGAAGGGAGAGATGGGCGTTTTACAAGGGGAGCGGCGTTGCTGGTTGTTTTTTTTAGATGACCATGTCTAAGATTATGTCCCTGGACGAGGGATACTTGCTAGGGAGGGGGGGTTAAACACCATATCAACTAAATAATAGGAGTTTTCACATCTTCGACCGCAGTCACGACATGTGCTGCCAATATCATGACGCGCATGGCGGCGCAGTCCCTCTCCCCTGCCCGGCTTCAGCACCCTTTACGAAGCCTCGTGGACGATGATGGCGTCACGGACCTGAAAGCGGTTGACGCCGCAACGAGCATGCTCCCACATTCCTCCGAGGGGCGCATCTGGTGCCAACCGCGCGGCGTTCAACGTGGTGTACATTCCACCTGGTGGGTGGTCCAGACCGCTAGGCGTCCTCTCCCCCTCCCCGTTGTCTCTTTGCGGCGCTCTTCTCGTACCCGCGAGCCTGGTGGCGGCCCAGGCGTGTCGATTTGACACAAGGGGCTGGCCCCCATCACGCCCACTTGACATGTGTTCACCGATAATCGTCAGGGGTATTAGCGGGAATGGCGTCTCGGGCTGACGACGAGAGGGTCTTTAACGCGATATCTCGACCGTATTATCGATAACGAGGGATGAGCGCGACGCGTGTTGGCATCTATTTGGCCATTGCCCTACGGAGGAAATAAAAGTGATGGGCATGCCCATCAGTCGAAGAGTCCAGGCTCGCAGGACTCCAGGGCATATGCATCTGCTGCTTCTTTGTCTCTGTCTGCATCCAGCTTCTGGGCCGTGGTCTGGAACTGATCGGCCGTTCGCCACGAGGAAACCCGTCCCTCCGACCCCCTGACCGGTAAAAACGGGCACGCTGCATTCCAGTCGACACCCATTCCACAGCTACCCGCCTCTCTGTCTGCCCTGTCCGAAGGGGTGGCGCAGGAGTTCTCTGTGTAGGATAAAAAGGAGTCTCCGTCTTTCAGCTGGAGTGTCAGTCTGGTTTGCTTCTCTTGTCAGAATTTCACCTCATCATCCAGCACCAAAGTTTGAACATGCTGGGCTCCAATCTACTGGCGTCTACCCTCTTCTTGGGGGTGGCGGTCGGAGCGGTCACAAGACGGCAAGAAGTTTACACAGCATCTATCAAGACGGTAACCGTCAACCTTTCATCCGTTTTAAGCACGGCATCCACGTCCACAGGGACCTCAGCAAATATCGCGACAAGCTCGACAGAACAACCTGACTCCTTGCCGGTGCCCACGGAAACTTCAAAGCAAGTCTTGAAAGTTTCAGAAGTACAGAATGAAACCATTCTGGAAAAGCCACATGTCGTCCCAGAGCAACCTGAGGTCGTCCTTGAAGGTCCAGGAGACAACACTACGACGAGCCGCATGGCTGCACCCATGGCACGGGCACCACCATCTGGGACGTATCGAAACGTGGTTTACTTCACAAATTGGTATGTCACCCCATTTTCCTCTTCATAGGACACTCATACTCACGTAATGATCAGGGGTATTTACGCCGCAAACCATCAACCATCAAACATCCAAGCTGGGGTCATCACTCACCTACTCTATTCCTTTGCCGATATCAAGCCCGACGGCGAAGTGTGAGTGCCCCTTTTTGATGTCTCCAATATGGATACCCCTAAGTCAGATGGCTAATATGTTTGCAGTGTCTCCTCTGACCCCTATGCCGACACCGACAAACAGTTTCCTGGAGATGTTTGGGCCTCCGGCACAAACGTTTACGGCTGCGTCAAGCAGCTCTATCTCCTGAAGAGGAAGAACCGCAAGATGAGAGTTCTCCTCTCCATCGGCGGCTGGACATGGTCATCCAAATTCGCCCCCGTCGCCGCCACGGATGCTGGGCGCCGCCGCTTCGCCACAAGCGCTGTGCGCCTCATGGGCGACTGGGGTTTCGATGGTCTCGATATTGACTGGGAGTATCCCCAGGACGCGACGCAGGCCAACAACTTTGTCTTGCTTCTCCAGGCCTGTCGCCAGGCCCTGGTTGAGTACTCTACGGCATACGCAAAAGGGTATCACTTTGCCCTCACCATTGCCGTTCCCGCTGGAAAGCCAAATTACACAAAGCTCAACATGAAGGGCATGCTACCTTACGTCGACAGCTGGCATCTCATGGCTTACGACTACGCCGGATCGTGGGAGAAGACGACTGGCCACCAGTCCAATATATACGCAAGATCAAACGTCGCTGCGGCTATCAAGGCAGACACAGACTCTGCTCTCACGTACTACCTGAGCCAGGGCGTCGACTCCCGCAAGATAATGCTAGGCCTCCCGCTGTACGGACACTCCTTCACCAACACAGCCGGGCTGGGCCAACCGTACAGCGGCCAGGGCCAAGGGTCCATCGAGAAGGGCATCTGGCACTACAAGGCACTGCCGCGTCCAGGGGCTGTCGAGTACTGGGATGCAAAGGCGATGGCCTCGTGGAGCTACGACGCCAAGACGAAGGAACTCGTGACGTACGACAACCCGCAGGCCGCAAGAGTCAAGACCAGCTACCTGCTGTCGAAGAAACTTGGCGGCGCTATATTTTGGGAGTCGTCGGGCGATAAGACGGGAGATGCGAGCCTCGTCCGCATCGTGGCGACGGGGATGAAAAACCTGGAACCGATGCAGAACTGGCTGTCGTACCCGGCCAGTAAGTATGACAACATGAGGAAGGAGATGAAGTAGTGGGTTCGGAGGCATGCCTGGTCGTTTTTTTACTTTCTTCTCCTCTTGTTATCAAGGATCATGGCGTTCGGGACGGGGAACATGGATGGGCAGCATAGTAGCATTTTTCATTTGTCGGGCATAGGTTGGACAAGCATCAACGGTACCACAGCACACTAGATAGCCACATGAGTTGCACAGCAACAATTAGAATACCCCTTTTTGTAACAGGAGACTGACCGATTTGCCCTAGTGAAAGCAGAATGGTCTGTCAGAGATGTGATATAGCTTGTGTTCATTAAGCATCTCCCTCCTATATTTACAAAACCCCAACCAGCCCGGCCCTCAGAGCACAAAGTTGATGACAAGTCCCGCTACGGTAGCGACGGCCGTCGTCAACAGGGCCTTGCCGAGGATCTGGGCGGCTCCGCTGTCCTCGTCGGCGTTGAGGGTCCCGCCGGTGGGCACGGGGGTGAGACCACCGTCGACAGGGCCGTTGACTGCGCCCAGTAGACCACTGGGGAAGGTGATGGAGGTCTGGAGGGTGAGGTTCTCGAGAGCGGTGGTGGGTGTGCCAGTGGTCCGGGGAGGTGCCACGGTGAGGACCTCGGAGGGGTTGGCGCTGCTGCTGTCTTCATCCTCAGATTCCTCTCCAGCCTCGTTGTCGCCCTCTTCTTCAGAGTCGGCGTCGGAGTCCGAGTCCGAGTCCGAGTCCGAGTCCGAGTCGCTGCCCGAGTCCGAGTCGCTGCCAGAATCAGATCCAGAGTCGCTGCCGCTCTCCTCCTCAGACCCTTCTCCCGACTCCTCATCCTGATCGCCTTCGTTGCTGTCCTGGTTTTCATCGTTGTTGTTCTCCTGGCCTTCCTCCGTGGCGGGCACAGCCTGCTCCGGCTGGTCGGCGACATCAGGCAGAGGCAGGGGCTCGGCATCCTCGGCGCCGCCAGCACTAGGAGTCGGCTGGGCAGGGTCCACAGACACCGCGGTCGATGGGAGAGGCTGTAGAGCCTCCTCAGCTCCAGGTGTGGGCACGATAGGGGCGATGGACTGGCTGGGAAGAACGGGCAGGCCGCTTCCAGGGAGCGGGACCACCGAGTCGACGGGCGGACGAGGAAGAGCGCCTTCGACAGGCAGAGGAGACGCGCTGGGAAGAGGCGTGTCGGGAGGAGGCCCAGGGACGGTTCCGTTGCCAGGAGGGAGCAGGACCGGCTCCTGGGTGACGGGAGTTTCGACAACCGGAGGAAGGGCTGTCCCGTTGTCGGGAACCGGAACCTGGGGCTCCAGGGCAGGAGTCTCCGCACCAGGGATGGGGAGATCTGCGGCGGGAGGGATGACGGTGTCGTTGGTGGGAACGGGGAGAGGCGATGGGATCAGAGCAGGCAGCTCGGCGACTGGGGCCTCTTGACCAGGCGTGGGAAGGTCAGAAGGAGGAGGAACCACGACTGAGCCGTTACCAATGAGCGACGGAAGTGGGAGGGGGAGAGGCGAGGGGACCACTGGAATCTCCTGGTACAAGGTTAGCTTCAAGTACAGGACGAGGCTTCAAGTAAAGCGAAGGAACTTACCGAAACGACGGGGAGCTCGGAGACGACGGGGACGGCTGACGGAAGAGCACCCTCGACTCCCTCGGGCACATCCGACACAGGGGGGACCTCGACCGCGGGAATCTCAGGCAGGACGCTCTCGACAGGAGCGGGCGTCACGGCGGGCGGAAGAGCGTCGTCGAGAGGGGGCAGAGGTCGAAGCTCGGCGCCCTGCTCGCCGGGTTGCACACCCTCTGGGAAGCCCGGCAGAGGAGGGAGAGGAGGGAAGAGGTCCGCGGAGGAAGATTCGACGGCGGGAGACTCGACCGGGGATGCCACGATAGGAGACTCGACGGGAGATGCCACGGGAGGCTCGACAACGGGAGGTTGAACAACGGGAGGTTGAACAACGGGAGGTTGAACAACGGGAGGTTGAACAACGGGAGGTTGAACAACGGGAGGTTGAACAACGGGAGGTTGAACAACGGGAGGTTGAACAACGGGAGGTTGAACAACGGGAGGTTGAACAANACAACGGGAGGTTGAACAACGGGAGGTTGAACAACGGGAGGTTGAACAACGGGAGGTTGAACAACGGGAGGTTGAACAACGGGAGGTTGAACAACGGGAGACTCAACAACGGGAGGCTCCGCGACAGGAGCCTCTGCAACCGGGGATTCAACGACGGGAGTCTCAGCGATGGGCTCAGCAGCCGGGGCCTCTGTTGCAACTGGCGCCTCCGGGGCGGGCAGCACGGGATCGACCGGTCCCGGGGCAGGAACATTAATCACAGGCTGGCCGACCTCCTCGCCGGGGACGAGGGCAGGAAGCTCCGCCACGGGAGTCTCCTCAACAACAGGGTCGACCACCTCCTGGACAGGCGGCACTTGAAGGACTTCGGAGGGTGTAGGCACCGCCGAAGCCACGGGGTTCAAGGTAGAAGCTGAGGACGGGATCGAGACCGAGACCTTGGGCTCAACAAGCTGGGGCCTGGCCTCGCACAGCGCCGCGCCAAGCAGCAGCACGACAGCCTTTCCGTAGATCATCTTGTAAGTTGGGGTGTTGTGAAATGTAGTCGTCGGTATATCTGTGTTGTTCGCAAGGTCGTCGTCGTCGTCGATATATCAAGCCACGAGGCCGATGAGAGTTCGAGTCGGTAGAAATAAAATAGTAAAAAGGCCAACTAGGGCTCGTTGAATATGCCGCTCGAAAATAATGAAGGTCGAAACGGAAATAGAATAGAACCTGTCCTGCAGTCGTAGAAAAGAATATCGACCCCGAGAATGAGAGATGGGGGAAAGTCGCTCGTGGGGAGGAAAAGTCGTGATAGAAAAGGAGAGTGAAGAATAGATGTTGCGGCACGGCGCACAAGCACACACAAAAAAGAAGGAAGAAAACACACGGGAAGAAGAAGTAACGAAGTGAAGTCGGCCTCGCGCTGCTGGTGGGAGGAGGAAGAGGTGGAGGCAACGGAAAGGGAGGGAGAGCTTCGCTGACCGAGAAATATCTACCAACCTACCAACACGAGGGGCTGGACCGCCGAGAATACCATGACGAGGCCGTCGCATCGGTTCTCCACGGCCCCCTGACGGGATCTGCGACAGAGACCTCGTCTGACGCGGTCCGGATACCACATCGAGCCTCGATGCGGAGGAGGGGGCGGACCAGGGGGGGTAAGGGTAGCCACCGGGCTGTATCACCACCGAGGCATGGGTCTAGCTCCTGGAGAGCTGGGCCAGCCCTCGAGCTACCTGTAGGAAGCAAGGGGAAGAGAGTCAGGCAAGGAAACAGCTCGACAAACCACAGTCAGTCGTGCATGCGCTTGGGCTGCCATCTCAACGCCAGTGACCAAAAAGCCCGCAGCTGATATCGACGGCGCCATGCCCAAGGTGCCATCCGTAACGTCCCAAGAACGCAACGTCCCAGGTCTCAGCTCCCAGCGCGTTAAGCATATTTTCCTGGGCGTGTCATGCCACACGACACCACCCTTTCCTCAGACGACAGGCACGTCGTCCAAACAACGGCCGAGCCAGGCCAGGCAAGAAAAAAGCCAAAAGTCAGACGATCCGCCGTCGGCGTCACCCAGCAGCGAACACAGGGAGAAAGACGGCCAGGGGCCATCACAGTTTGAAGGTGTGCCTCTGAGACGCTGCCCCTGCAGTTGATCAAACCGCCAGCTCCGAGGCCCGAGCAGCGTTCGACCGTGACAGGGGTGTGGAGATATGTTAGTGTAACAGACAGAAGCAACGGCAGCTCACTAACACCCAGCCATCGACCCAACAACGCGCCAGCTAGCCCCTAAAAAGCCCCGAGCCCACGCTTCTGGAACGTGCCCAGGGCTCAGGGGGCAAAGGAGCACTCCGCTTGTGTTTCGTCCGCGTCAATATTGCAGTGAAGTCAGCTCCAGTCACGTCGGCCGAGAGAAGATATCACTCATGCAAGCTTGTCACTCATGCAAGCTTGAACCCGAAGCTGATCTGTTGATGCCTCATGCGGCAGCAGTCCTTGCCAAAATTCCGTAGTCCGTAGCCCCGTCGCCCGCCCTCGTCGTTTGTAACAATACACAGTCTGGAGCAAGCATTCCGCCTGCTCCAGCACCTCTGGAGAAAACTGCCCCCTTTCTTCGCGGCCTTTCTGCCAAGTGTGGAAAAAGGTGGTCTGGATAGACAGATTCCTCAATGCCATCGGGTCATCGGCAGTCACAGTGACCATGGCATCAGTCAGTCGGAATTCGCCTCCTAACTTCCCTCTGACTGCCCGCCCGGAGTACCGCCCTGGCCAACGCCATGGAAGGCATCGCCAAAGGCAGAATCTTCCATGTCCATGTTAAGATCGAGGCCCTCGCCTAGCGAGCCCGCCGCCCCATCCAGTCCTCCCGGGGTTCCAAACTCGGCGAGGGCATCGCCCGCCGTGTCTAGGTCTCCCAGGGAGCTGAAGTCGTTGGCATCGCCTTCGGTCACGGCTGGCGTGCCGGCTGCCGAGACTGGCTTGGGGGCTGCAGCTGGTGCCTGTGTTGGCTTTGCGGCCTGGCCCGCAGCGTCTGCCGGTGTGGCCGCGCCGTCGGGTGACACGCCCCCCTTGGGAATAACCACCCAGTCTTCGCCCTTGTCGCCCGTGCCGCTCTTGTCTGCCTCGGTGCCACCCATGGCGACGTCCTGAGGCGCTTCCTTCTTCTCGTCTTGCGGGTTCGATGGGGGGTTGGGCGCCGGCGACGGAACGTTCATGTTGGCCGGTGTTCCAGCGTTCGAGTTGAGTCCACCGGGCGTTGGGAAGTTGAGAGGCGTCGAGCCAGCGGAGAAGCCTGTGTGCATCTGATCCAACAGGCCAGCTGCGGTGCCGCCCATGTCGATGTCGTTGTCGTCAACCATGACACCGCTGTTCTGCGAGCCTGCTTGAGACGGCCTCCGGGACAGGTCATCACCACCGCTAGCCGCCACGGCTGCTGCCGCCGGCTGAGGCGGTTGTACTGGTGCCGGGGGAGTGGGCTGCTTGACCGGCTTAGGTGCAGGCTCGCGGTATCCGCCGTCTTGGATGCGGCTGACCTCGTTGAGCGCGGCGATGCGGTGGCCAAGTTGAGCCTCCACCTGCGCGACGATGTCATCCACCTTCTTGTTGTGCTTCTGCGACCAGGCGCTACCTCCTTCTTCGCCCTCGGCCGTCCTGCCCTCCAGCCTCCAGAACTCGGGGCCGCGCTCCTCAACCGAGAGACGCAGGTCCTTCTCTGCCTGTCTGACGGAGGAGCTGGACTTGAGGGACGCCATCATCTTGGCATGCTCCGCCTTCATTTTCTCAATCTCGGCCTTTTCAGAGTCAATGTACTCTTGCGCGCGCTTGCGGAATGCCTCTGCCTGGCCCGAGTCGAGCCTGCCGACATACGGCTTCTCCGGGTATGCGTTCAAGGCATCTCCGCCCGGGGCGTTGAAGATGCCGTCGGTGAGGGACCCCATCTGGCCGCGAAGTCCGAGTCCAAGCTCGGGAGGCTCCAGCTGGTGGAAGGAGTATGGCGAAGAAATGACCTCTTCCATCCACTCGTGGTTCTGTCTGTACCGCGCGAGTGCAAGGTCCCGCGGGGTCAGGATGTCGAACACGTCCTGCTCCTCCTGATCGATGAACTCAGGCACCGCCGGAGCCTGGACCTGGGCCTGGGGGGGCTGCTGAGGCATCGCACGGCGGGACCGCGACGAAGGAGGAGGCGCAGGGGGGTAGGCCATCTGCTGAGGAATTGGCCTACGTCCCTGGACAGGACCGTACTGGCCACCAGCAGCCGCGGCAGCAGCGGCAGCGGCAGCAGCGGCAGCACTGGGCCCGGGACCAGGCACGGGCACCTGACCCTGACCTGGTCCAGGTCCCGGAGGACCACGAGGACCGCCGTGTCCAGGCCAAGGGATGCGCGGCCACTTGCCGCGATCCGAAAGCATGAACTCTTTGCGCTCAATGGCACCGTAGCTCTGGAGGATGTTGCGCTCCGTCATCATGTTCTGAATGTCGGGGGTGTACGGGATTGACCTCGATTCGCACTGGTCGGCCGGCTCGCTTTGCGCGTAGTGAATGATCCAGAGATTCATATCAATCTGCGGCACATTGGGGTTGCCCTGTTGCGAGGGCACGAGACGGAATCGGCGACGCGCGAACGAAGCGATGGGCTCGCCCGGACGGAAGCCTGCACGGCTGTAGTAGATCTCGATGGACTGATAGACGCTTGGTCAGAGATACTGGCATTGTGATGTCTAGGCGCAATCAACTTACCAGTCCATTGCCCAGATCCTGGCGATGGTACTGCTCGGGCATCCAGATGAATCCGTCGCTGGCAAAGTGCACCCCCATCTTGGAGATGGGCTGCCATGTCAGGATGACCGATCCGGGGTTCGGAAGCTGAAGATACGTCCAGAAGAACGGCGCCTTGTCCTTGGCGATCTGGGGCGCCGCCATCAGCAGCTTGGTGACATGCTGGAGGTCGAGGCGCGCGACGCTGGGGTATTGGTTCGCGGAGATGAGATGGATGTGAGGGATCTGTAAGGACTCTGGTCAATATGCGCACTGGAAACAGTGTACAAGCGCGTGTCCGCAAGGCTTACCAGCTTGCCCTCGATGCTGTCACTAGGGTCACGAAGCTGCGCCATGATTGCGTTGCTCCAATGTTCAATTGACGGGCAGCCGCGTCGATTGGTCGGGGGAAGGTGACAAGTTTGCTCGATACGACAATAACTCAAGAAGATCCCGGTTGTGATGGCGTAGGGGATGAGGAGCTGGTGATGCGCCTCGGTGATAGGCAGATCCAGTCGGTCGCGGTCGATTTTGTCGCGACTTGCAGTTCGTTGTTGCGAGACGCTGAACGCGGTTTGGGCCCACACAGCCAGAAAGCAGTCCCTCGATTGGTCACGTGGCTGGGGACGACGCTTGATGCCCAGCAGTTACAAGTACGACAGACTCCGGGCCATAAGGACGACAAGACGGTTGTTATTTAGTTCTTAGAGCAAGGAATATATCTCGAATAGGCAGACTTTCAATTCTCATCCATCGTGTTAGAACTTCTGCCTCCTACAGTTGCCTCCCGCCACTGTGAAGAGATGATTACATAAGACACGGATTGCGCCGCCGCCCTAAGCCAAATTCCACTTCCCACTCTGGCGCTGCACAGAATTCGCCCTTCTTCTAAAGCAGCAATATGTTTAGACCCCATCAGACATCCCGAGTCAAGACCGTTTTTCCCAGGCGTGCTGCCTTGATATCGCCATCCATCAACAGCTTCATCCCCAGATCCCACCGCGCAACACCACCAACCCACCACCCACTCTCCCGAGTCCCCCATCGGACGACTCGCCCGAGCACTTTTTGAGCGGCCTACGGCTGAGGTACGTTTGACCGGCTTTTCACAAAAAGCAAACAGCCGCCCGAGTACATAGCGAGCAGTTCATTCATCATGGCCTACCCGCCCCCTCCAGGTACCTCGCGCAGCAACACAAACTCGCCGCACCCTTCTCTCCCCGCCCGTCCGCCCCAAGCCGGCGGCAGCAGCACCTCAAGCGGCGGCTTCAAACCTGCCTTCAAACCAGCCTTTACACCCCCTCAAGTCGCCGCCTCGTACTCCTCCTCCTCCTCTCAATATGGCGGCGCCAGCACCTCGCGCGCGCCGGGTCAGTACGCCGCCCCGCCCTCGTACTCGCAGCCTCCCTCGTCAGGGATGAGCACGCCTTCGTACTCGGCGCAGCAGTCGTCGTACCAGTACCCTCAACAGTCCGGCGGCTACGCGCAGAGCAGCAGCTACAATGCGCCTCCGACGACGTCGTACGGCGCCGCGCCGCAGATTCGCAATCCCTTCCCTATGCCCGGCACGGCGCAGGCCGGCGCTGGCCACGAGAGCTTCGACCCCGAGATGGCCGCTCAGATAGCACAGTGGCAGAGCGCCTACGGAGGCGGCAGGGACTCCTCCTCCGCTGCCTCTGGTCCCGCCGTCACCGCCGGTCCGACAGCCGGCCCCAGTGCCTATCCCACAGGCATCGACACATCATCCTCTGCCGCCACCTCCGGCCCCCAACAGCCAGACAAGAGCAAGACAGTCGCGCGCGAAGGCGGCGGCAAGAAGTGGACCGACGACACCCTCCTCGAATGGGACCCATCGCACCTCCGCCTCTTCGTCGGCAACCTCGCTGGCGAGACGACCGACGACTCCCTTCTCAAGGCCTTTGCGCGCTGGCGCTCCGTGCAAAAGGCGCGCGTCATCCGCGACAAGCGCACCTCAAAGTCCAAGGGCTACGGCTTCGTCGCCTTCTCCGACGCCGACGACTTCTTCCAGGCCGCAAAGGAGATGAACGGAAAGTACATCCAGAGCCACCCCGTCGTCGTCCGCAAGGCCAACACGGAGATCAAGGTGACCAACAACAACAAGGGCAAGAACCACAAGGGGAAGGGGAACAAGAACAAGAGCGGCAGTGGCGCTGGCGGCGCGGGAGGCTCCTACGAGCCGGGCCTGGGCCCTGTGCACTCCGGCGGCGTCACCAAGCCTGGCCAAAAGACGAAGAACGGCCTCAAGCTGTTGGGCTAGGTTGGCGCAGAGAAGTCTAATTCCGCCCATATCATGGACCGGCTGCATTAGGAGCGGCCGGTGTTGGCGTTCTGGCGTTTTGGCAAACCATACCGGTCCGCCGTGGTAGGCATACATAGAGTAGAATGCCACATCACGTTCAATGCAACATGTCGTTCTTGAAATCTCTGAATTTGTCTTTTCTTCGACTTGGAGCCTACCACTTCTTCCGGGGTATCATTGCGCCGCCAGAACAGGCGACGCGACTGAGGTCCTCCCTGTCTTGTACACTTCCATCCCTATGCTTCCGGGCCTCCTTGGCCACCGCATGATATAGCCCTGGATATCCTAAACGACGACATGTCGTTTAACCATGCTCGCTGAACGCCAAAACAAGTGAAAAAAAGCTGACAATAACATGTCGTGAAGATGTTGGCTGACGCCAATCTAGTTATCCCTATGCGCCTGAGCCTTCCTTTGCTCTTGCGCCTCCTGCGCCGGGTTCGGAATGATGTCGCCATCCACGGTGACGAGGTTGTCCTCGTACTCGAAGCTGCGGCGCTCGAGGAGACCGGCCTCCTCGCCCGAGTTGTCTTCGTTGTCGCTGCTGCTGGCGGTGGATGGGCTGATGTCAAGATGACCACGCTGAACGTCCTCCTGCGCTTCGCTGCGCATCTCTGTGATCTTGATGTAGTTGTAAGCAACGATGGCGAGCATTGTCGTAACAAGGCCAATTGCGTTGACTGGCGTCAGGCGGTCTTCGAAAACGAGAGCAGCGGCGGAGATGGTGACGACCTCCTTGAAGATGCCGGCAATCGAGAGGGTAACGACGGATGTGCGCTGAAGAAGGGCGAATTCGGAGGCGGTCATGAGGAATGCGATGCAACCGGGGAACAAAAGGAATAAGGGGGTCATGAAGGGACCCCATGCTTCGCTCAACACCTTGAGGCCCTCCCAGAGAGCGGGGAAGCCCTCAACAGGGATGGCGATGGCCATGAGCACGACGAACATGACGGGAGCCAGGAAGAAGATGCTCGAGAAGGGGTTCGAGGTTGCTGGGTTGCGGAGAAGGAGGATCTGGGTGAGGGCCCAGCGGAAGCCGGAAAAGAAGGCGGCGGAGATGACCAGGACGAAGCCGCCCAGCTTGAATTCGACCTCTCCGGAGACCATGAGGACGACTCCAGCCGTCATCGTAGCGATGATGGCAACCAGCCTCCATGTAGGTATTTCGAGCCTGAAGAGGAAAGCGAACACGAGGACAAAGGCAAGGGATGATGATTTGCACATGGCTACGATAGGGGTCAGCGAGTGTCATGAGGTGGGGATTGGACGTGGCCAACATACTGTAGAAGGTGAGGGTGATGAACTTGAGAGACATGTTGCCCAAACCAATGTCAAGGCCAGTGGCTAGGCCGCAAGGACCAATTCGCGTCAAGTAGAACATCTTCGACATGAGCGGCCTCTCGGGCTCGGCCTCATGGCGGGACCGGCCAAGGTCCGAGTTGTGCACGGCGTTTCGGGGGCGTAATGATGGGACCAGCCAGAGAACTAATGACGCCAGGGCAAACTGGACCAGCATGTGGCATGCCGTGGTAAAAAGGGGAAAGGCAAAGTTGAGCCTGTCCTTGTCAAACATCCATTTGTTGTACTAGGAGGGAGGGATGATGTCAGCATGTGGTGGTGGTACGGGAGGGAGCACGCGGGCACATACCAAGGAGATGCTCAGCGAAAACAAGTACCACAACAGAATCAGGGAGACGTTGACAAGAAGTCTCCGGGCGACGTTCTGGTCGGCCTCCTTCTTCTCGTCGGGGGTGATGTCAACGCCAATGGCGACGCGCTGGTCCAGACGAGTGTTGCGTCTCTTCTTCTGTGTCTTCCGACGCTTATCCTTCTTTGTGAGGCCAGTTTCCTCGTCGTCGTGGAGGTCTTCGTCGGAGAAGCTGTCGTCAGCCGAGTCTGGCGATCCAGGTGTGCTCTCGGCTATAGACTCTGCGATCTTGGGTTCTTCTTGAAGGCCGTTGGTGCCGGTGCGGACAGAGGGGGCACGTGGCCGAGAGCTCCTGTCTACGCTTGCGGAGCCGACGCTCTGCATGAGGCTGCTGCGTCGCCGGCGGTGGCCGATTCCCTTGATGGGCTCCATCTCGATGGCAGGGCCGGCCAGAGACTCGGGATGGGCAGGATAGGTGGAGGATGTTCTTCTGGGGTCGAGCGCATCCGCCGAGGTCGCGTGTGCGTGTGTCGAGGGTTCGGGTCGGGGGCGATGACGGTGATTGTAGTCCTGAGTCGGGTCGTGTGAGGCGACGTGGTCGTGGTCGGCGGTGTTGGGATCTATGGAATGGCGTCGAGCCGCGGGAGTGGTGTCTTGGTCGAGGGGACGGGAGGCAGGGAAATCGGAAGAGAGGGCTGCAGAAGAAGAGGAGGCGACGAGAGGAGCGGTTGAAGAAGGAAACATTGTTTGTCAATCAAGAGCAGGTTCCCCGGGTCCGCAGCGCGCAGCGAGCGAGTGGTGCATGCTCGGTTGGTCGGCGGTCGGCTGTCTAGCTGGGCTGGGCTCAGGCTGGGCCCCAGACAGAGGTGGGTGACCCAAGGGAGGGAGTGGAGAGCCCAGACGGAGTGTGAGGTGTGCATTGGCTCCCGGCCGTGAGCAGGGGGTCCTTGGCCCAGGCACGGGGCGACATTGAGCTTGGCTGCCCTGATGCTGCTCCGCTCCAGCGGCCAGCTTGCCACCCACTGGCACCCCGGACAGGGCTTGACCGGCCTGTGGCGGCAACGGGGCCGGCAGCAGAACCCCTCTCCAGCTGGCGGTGTTCACTGTTCGGTGCAGCGATGTGCTCACGGGCTGGCAAGTTGTCCCGCTGATGGAGGGCGGGCAGTGGCTCCCGTGATGCTATGTGGGCCATCTTGGCGACGTCTCAGTGGACGGTCTGCCCGGCACAGGAATCCATCAGGGTCCGGCAGCTGCAGGATCCAGGGGGCTTCCTTCCCCGCGGATGCCAGTTCATCGCTTTGCAGGGGCTTGAAGTCGGGCAAGCAGCGCAGGTTCTGCTCCGATGACCCATCCCCCGCCACTTGCACATGCGGTGGACGGGGATGACAACTGAAGTGAACCGCTTCTAGATCCATCGCTTGCCCGCCTCTTAGGTCACGCATTACTCAATATTTGTGTTTTTCAGGTAAGGTTACTCCCGCTCACCGCAAGTCGTAGGGCGTCACGGTGTGGGCGTTCGTCGCGGGTGCTTAATTTTTCTAGTGCTCTTGGGGCGAGCTAGGCGCTTGCTGTTACATCACCACCCTCCCCAGAGATCTGAAAAGGGGGGGACGGACTGGAGGGAGGGGACTGGGCAGCGAGCAGTGCCGGCCGGCCTCGGCCCAAGGATGACGGGATGAAGATGTGCTCACTGCCACAGCGCAAAGACAGAACACCTATCGCGACGCATCCTCATTCTGGTTTCACGATGTCCGACAGAACTTCCATGTTGGATAAACCCAAGCGCTCCTGGCAAACGCTCGCCTGAGCTCAGGGCCCGACCAGATGGTTCGGAGGAAGACACCTTTCCCAGCACCCACTCCGTGATGGGATGGACCATCTCTCACACTGCGAGTCTCACCCGAGGAGGGCCCTGGTGATCAAAGCCACCCGTGGCCCCATGACCGCCACAACCAACCACTACCGATACAACCGAACTCCGCACGGGTTCGCCAAACTCCAGGTCTGTCCCTCCTGAGTCCTGCCCTCTCCCCTGAGTCGTGTCTATCGCGAAGCCCGTGCCTTGTTTCAACAAACCCCGATCTGAGCTTCCTCGCCCGCATCTCGAAGACCCGGAGCCCGTGCCCAGTGATGATACCATGCGACAAGCATCGGTTTCTCGCCGTTGCTTCGACCGCCGAGGGAGATCTCGTCTGTCGATTTCTCAGACGAATTGTTACAATTCGGTGGACACGTGCGTATGGTGGGGTTGGCGCATGGCCCAGATGCCCGCATCCCGGTCGAGATCCGCAGACAACATCCACAAGAGACCGTCGCCGCGGGAAAGTCGGAGAACCCAGCCTCCCTAGGCGAACAAGCGAGGAGTCCCCGGTGACGGACGTCGAGATTTCAACGGCTCCATTTGAGGCTTGCCAGTCCCGCTCAACTGATGTAAGGTAAAGAGCTCGGCCGGACCGGACTGGACGTCGTCGTGCCTCTGGCCAGGTGCGGATCTTCATCGTGCGTAACCAACAACTGCCATCCAATGCTCAGGACTCAAGCATGACAGCCTGTCTTCCCCTATCAGGTAGCCCATGTGAAGATCCAGCTGTTTCTTCAGTGCCTTCTGAGTCGTTGAGAAGGCGCACCTGTGCTTGCTGCCAAGCAATATGCTGATCCCCGCCTGCCAAGACGATTGGAGCTCTCGCCAATGGTGCCTGCCGAAAGTCATACCGACATCATCGTCACTGCTGGCGAGGAAGGAGCGGATGACTTGCTCCTTCCAGGGAGATCCTCGACCCAATGCAATGGGCAGGCACCTGATCCACTCAAAGAATTGGTCAAGCAAGGCAGCACTTCACTGCCCATCCAGTGTCATCTCGTCCCTCGTTCGACTCAACGACATCTGTTGAAGTCTTGGTTGTTTGTCAGCCCTTGATCGCCGGTTTCGTCACTTCAAGGCTCTTGTCCAATCCTTGTACTCTCGCGGTCATCCGGGGAGCTGAGTAACACACGCCGCGCCAGCACTTCTTCGCGTGGTCTCCGACCAGCTTTCCCATAGGTCGACGCCGACCTCTTCCGTGGATTGGCCCCCGTGAGCACACGGCCGTTGGTTGATGACCTAGCTACCCCTCGCGGCAGAGGAGACACTGTGGGCAAGACATCGTGGATCTCCGCCGGCCTACCACTTAGCCTGAGCTTATTGTGGGAGCTCAGCTCAGTTGACGACCCCGCGACAGCCTCCTTTCTCACCTTGACTTCTTCTGCCTCATATAACCCCAAGTCTTTTGCAATTGAACAATTGTCCTCAACCCAAGTCAGCTCATCAAGAAAAGCTTCCCTGATACACCACATACTACAAGCACAATGGGTCACCAGTGCGCTACCCGACATGCCCAGGGCGGCCCTAACAAGGCCGACTACTTGCCCATTGAGGACTACGGAATGATCGGAAACATGCACACTTGCGCCCTAGTAGGCATGAATGGCTCTGTCGACTTCATGTGCTGGTAGGCGCATTCCCCTTAACGCCAAACGCCGTCTCAGCAAACTGACATGTCCAGGCCCGACTTTGACTCGCCATCCGTCTTCTGCCGCCTTCTCGATCACAAGAAGGGAGGCTTCTTCAGCATCTGCCCCCCTGCCTCCATCTTCTGCACCACAAAGTGAGTCCAAAAATCCCACGTGATACAGCCAATGCTGATGAGCCGAGGCAACAATACCTGCCGTCCTCCAACATCCTGCAGACCCGGTACATCCACGACGATGGTGTAATTGATGTCGTCGACTTCTTCCCCCGGCCCAAAACCGCTACTGTCGTGGCCAGGGGAAATCGTCAAGGCGCATACCGCGAGACATTCAAGATCCAGGAGGAGCTCAAAAAGTGGCTCGTCCGGCGTGTTGAGTGTATTCGCGGCACCCTCGAGCTAGGTTTGCATGATCCGATCACCCCTAAACAAGCCATTTGCTCACCTTGACTAGATGTCGAGATATTCCCCGCCTTCAACTATGCGCAGGACCCGCACACGACGACGCTCCTTCAAGAAACTCACACCTCGGGCAGCACGAGCAAGACGGCTACCTTCCACAGTCCCTCGACCAAGCTGCAGTTGGATGTCACCGTCGACCGCAGTGACGAAGACCACGCAGCCCCTGACATCTGTTTCCGCAAGGAGGCGCGTGAGGGCATGCTCGGAGAGGGTATTGTCGCGCGTCTCAAGATCCATGAAGG
The DNA here is from genome assembly GCA_014635975.1 of Plectosphaerella sp. P0831. Taxonomy (NCBI): domain Eukaryota; kingdom Fungi; phylum Ascomycota; class Sordariomycetes; order Glomerellales; family Plectosphaerellaceae; genus Plectosphaerella; species Plectosphaerella sp. P0831. Next base: position 45,870 of record JACAFV010000063.1, on the reverse strand, counting down.
CCAGGCCGTTTCCTTCGTCCTCCGCAACGATGTGCCCAAGCACGTCACCGAGAACATTACCACCGAGGTCGTCGATCTCCAGCAGCATGACACCCAGTCTTTCTGGTACCACTGGATCTCCAAGAGCAAGTACCAGGGCCGGTGGCGCGAGGTCGTTCAACGCAGTCTCATGCTGCTCAAGATGATGACCTACGAGCCCACCGGTGCCATCATCGCCGCCCCAACCTTCTCCGTGCCTGAGGATATTGGCGGTGTGAGGTGAGTAGTCCATGCCGAAAGCATGGTCAGTCTGTTCACATGTGCGCACAGAAACTGGGACTACCGCTTCTCCTGGGTCCGAGACTCGAGCTTCACCATCTACATTCTCCTACGCATGGGCTACAAGGAAGAAGCCGACGCCTACATGAACTTCATCTCGGAGCGCTTCATCAAGTCGCGCAACCCCGACGGCTCTCTGCCCATCATGTTCACCATCAGGGGAGAGACCGATATCCCAGAGGAGGAACTCCATCATCTCGAGGGCTACCGGGGCAGCAAGCCTGTCCGCATTGGCAACGGGGCCGCTGATCATCATCAGTTTGATATCTATGGTGAACTGGCAAGTTTCAGTTCCATCCACTGTCAACACATGCCTCTCGATTCTGACGTCAACCACAGCTCGATGCTACATACCTGCACAACAAATTCTCAGCCCCTATCAGCTGGGACCAGTGGTGCGCTGTCAGAGAATTGCTTGGTATGTCGTCCCAAATCACCACGTCGAGCTTGGCTAACCCTGTCTCAGACTTCGTCCTGACCCTCGTGGACAGTAAGTCTGACACCTTTCAGCCCACGCCCCTAGACTAACCATCCAGAACCCGACATGTCGATCTGGGAGGTCCGCAACAACAAGCAAAACTTTGTTTACTCCAAGGTCATGCTCTGGGTTGCCTTTGACCGAGGCATTCGTCTTGCCGAGAAGCGCAACCTGCCCTGCCCCAACCGCGCCAAGTGGCTAGCTGCGCGTGACCAGCTCATGGAGGAGGTCATGGAGAAAGGCGAGTTCCCAGGGGAGGCTTTCGTTCGAGACACAGACCGACTGACGTCTGCCAGGCTACAACAAGGACATGAAGGCCTTCGTCCAGAGCTACGAGAACAACACCATGCTCGATGCCTCCATCCTCATAGCGCCGCTCGTCTTCTTCGTTGCGCCCAATGATCCGCGCTTCCTCAACACCATGGAGAGGATCCTCATGCCTCCAGAGAAGGGCGGTCTCACGTCAGCCGGTCTGGTCTACCGCTACGACACGGAGCTGTCGGAAGATGGTAAGAAGACCCTCGAGCCCCTCTCTGACGGTTCTGACATGGTATCCCCAGGCGTTGGAGGTGGCGAAGGCGCTTTTAGCATGTGCACCTTCTGGCTGGTCGAGGCAATGACCCGTGCCAGCGTGTACGAGCCGCGTTACCGTGCCCGCGCAGTCAACATCTTCGAAAATGCCCTCTCGTTCGCCAACCACCTGCACATGTTCTCAGAGGAGATTGCCCGCTCCGGTGAACAGCTTGGAAACACCCCGCAGGCGTTTAGTCACCTGGCGCTGATCAGCGCCGCCTTCAACCTGGACCGCGCAATGGGTGGAAAGGGCGTGGGATCCTGATGAGAGAGCTTAGCTGAGATGCAGATGATTACTTTGCCCTTCGTATCTGGGGAAGTCCTGTATCTTATCTAAATTGAAATGTATCTTTCATGCCAGTCTGCTCTCCGCGAGCAAACCCCGTTGCCCATTTTCCTAGGCGAAACGGGAACCGTTCAACGCCGCCGCTATGCTTTTTTGTTACAAAAGTGACCAGCCGTCGACTGCTCACTACGACAGCTCCATGCTGTCTCTTTCGTCGCCGAGGCGGTCGCCCACTGAGCTGAGGCCGGAGCTGGGCGGTCTCGAGTCGGCGTCAGACGCGGGCGACTGCGGCCGCGACAATATGGGCGGCGCGAGTAGGGCCCTTGACCACTCCTGTACGCTTGCGACCTCGCCGCCTTCAACGGCAATCTCATTGACGGCGTCGCTGCCCTTGCCAAGAATCGTGCCGTTGAACTTGGACTCTTCGGCCGTCTTGGAGTGTTTCGACATGAGAGCTAGTAGGCATGTCAGTGAGCATTCCTAGCCTTGAATGCGATGGAAGCAACTCACCATGGAGGTAATCGCCCGACGCGACTTCGCCCTCGCTAACGGCGGTGCCAACGGGAACGACGCCGTCACCAAAGCCGGCGGTGACCATGTCCCTGATCGCGCGGCACTTAGCCCCCGCGAACCAGGCGACAAACTCATCTACGCCCCTCGTGTCGTCATCCGGGTTATACCTTCCCCGGGTATCGTGCGCGGCGTCTCGTGCTCCGTCCTCGGCCTTCGTGGTGCCGTTTTGGCTCTGTTGCGCCGCGGGCTGGCCGTGGGGTTCGTCGGGCTCGGTGAAGCGCTCTACTACGCCAAAGGCGCCGACGCCATCGAGGGCCATGCGGACGTCGACGATGGAGACGGGGGGTGGGGCTGGCGTGTCGTTATCTTCGTCGTCGTCATCGTCGGTTGGGTCCCTGCCTTCGTTGTGGTTGTCAATGGCGTGGAGGGCTGTGGCGCGGCAGATGGCGAAGAGGTAGCGGGCGGCGAGGTCGGTGTAGGCGTCGAGGGTTGAGGGGCGGATGGAGTGGTAGCCTGTTGCGCGCAGGGTTTGGAGGATGCATGGGCGGAGGAGCGCGTGGTAGAGGGTTGGTGTGGGCGTCATTGTATGTGGTAACGGGTGGTTGCCCTAGAGTATCTGGGTGTTGTGGTGGACGAGGTGTATTGCGCCGGGGAGGTCCAGGAATGCGATCGAGGGTCGAAGTGCGCCGGAGCTTCGGGATAGAGCTTGTTTTGGCGACCGTCACCGTGTGCTCTGTTTGTGGAATTGAGAGGAGGCGGGCATTGCTGCGGCCCAGCTTCCTCCTGATATTTGGGGAGTACGAGGCGGCGCTGGTACGTCGAGGTGGTTTGGCGAGGCAGGAGCTGGAGGTTCGTCTGGAGTCTAGGCTCGGAGTGTCGCCGAGGGAGCTTCAGTTCTGCTGCTTGCCCAGAGACCCACCCGTACCTCGAGATCACGTGCAGATATGGCCCGTGCACCAACCCCTTCAGCGCTCAACACCAACACTCAGGGTGCCTTCCGCCTGAGGGTGCCAGCTTGATAGAGGCCTTTCTTTCCCTCCCATTCCAACGGGGCCGCGGGTGGCCGAGCTGGTTAAGTCAGTGCACATACTAAACAATCGCCCGCCACCGGTGGCCTTATACCTGGGTTCAATTCCCAGGCCAAGTAAAATCCCTTGCGGGGGATTTTCTACCCCTTCGGGCTCCTCTACGACAGGATGTCCGGAGGGGGTCTTTTTGCGTTTGACACCCATGTCTCGAAACTTCTCACGATGATTGCCTAAAACCCATTCGCCCCAAATCTTGCCTCCCTGCCTTTTCCCATTCTACTTCTATTCCTCTCCCAAATCCCCCATCGTGGTTGCAGAGAGTTGAACCAGTCATGTCCATTCTCATTCTCAAACCCGACGTCAACGGCCATGCCCGGGCCTCGATTCACGAGAGCGCAGCTTATTACGCCAAGATCAAACACCGGCTTAAGAGAATCACCCATGAAGTGGAAATGCCGCTTCTGGTGAATCCAGAAGGACACCCTCTTCCCTGCCGCGAGCCCGCCGAGGAGACCGCCGACATCAACGCGCATTTCTCCGCGCAGATTCACGCCTTCTTCGAGGAGCTTGCTGCCTATCATGCGGGAATCGCCGCCTCCTTGGACGAAAATTTGGCGGCTATAGATGACGAAAAGGGCGTCGAGGTCGAAATCACGGTTGGGTGTCAATCCTTCACCCGCTTCCCGTACTGCCAACATCTCATCTACCACGCCCGCCGCCTGACGCTGCAAGACCCAGAGATGCTCCCCGAGCTGCCATTTGTGCGCAAACTTCGCATCGTTGAAGGATATGGGTTGTACCAGGACTTCCACTTCAGCCGCGTCCGACCCGTCTCGCTGTGTGTACCCCTTGAATGCCTCGTTCGTCTTACAGGCGTTACGGAGTTGGACTGCCCGTGGCTATGGGAGCGGCTTCCAGTCGCTGCGGCTGGTCGACCCATCCGTCACTTCACTCGGGTCTGGGAAGGACCTTGGCGAGATGCGCGCCACGAGTTTGGCGCTGCCATGGAGAAGCGGGAGGGTCTTCCGGGTCTACAGCTTCCTGCTACGTTGACCAAGGCCAGGCTATGGTTCATTAAACCGATACCTGTGTGGGAAGAAGATCAAACGGTACCGATGCCAGATCTGGTGGCGCCGGCGCAGAAGGATTCCTTGTCCGTGGGATTGTGCGTGCTGGCTGCTCAGCTGGAGGAACTCAACCTTCGAGCCTTTCTCACAGAGCACCTCTTCCCAGATGCGGCATCATCGACGCAGTGGTCACGCATGCGACAGCTCAGCATCGAGTTTCAAACTCTGCGACCAGACGGCAGCTGGTATTTCGTCGGTCCCCGAGGCGAGAATCCCCATCCCAAAGGCTTCGCCATCTCCGCCGACCACTACCCGCCCCTGCAGACCACCGCAGAAGACGAGGAAGTCGACGATCAATGGGACGAAGATCCCCAAGGCGGTGAAGAGGTTGATTATTTCCCAGACGTGTTTCGCACGGAGCCTCTCAGGAGAAAGGTCGAGCCTCTGCTCTCGGCCTTTGCGACGGCAGTGAAGCACATGAGCGCCATTGAAGACGCCGAGCTCTTTGCCTACCTGGCGTGGTATCCTTCCGATGAGAGGGCAGAGGAGTACGGAGACGAGGCGCCGTGTGATAGCGAAAAGAGCGTGCATAGGTGGGGTGTGCGATACCTCGTTGGCGACAAGGGCAGGTCTCAAGGAGTGGTTCAGTGGCAGGTCGGTGACTGGAGACCGAGTCAGAGCGTGCTGTATCTGTTTGAAGACCTGGGGCGACAGGAGTGGTTGGATTTTGAGTATGAAGCATGGACTGATACCCAATACCGTCGCTTGGGGGTTTAGTTTCTTGTTCTGATCTTCCGAGTAGGAAGCTTGGATAGGTCATTTCCAAGCATGCATCGTGACCAAAAAGCCGTCCCATCATGGCGTCAATCCCAGGTTGGTCCCCTGCTCGATAGGATATGCCGGCATTCCGAGGTCCTTGGCAGCGACGTCGTAGCAGCAGAGAGCAAGGCAGGGTGACATGCTGCAAGTTCAGCACAGCTCAAGGTCCAATGGGCGATATCCGAGCTGCATTCAAGCTTGCCGCAATTGCCTGACCTAGCACCTATCGAGGGTCGTGACGGTTCCCCGCGGGGTCAAGCTGCAGGAACACCTCGTTGGAGTAACAACGACGTCAGCGGCACACTGCCCAAAGCAAGCCTCCTCAATCCAACGATGGCGCCGGAGGCGGCGACGTCGATCAGACTTTCTCAAGGAGGAACGAGAATTACCAGAAAGCATTTAAACTGTCCCTGGTCCCTCGGCAGGAAAGCCACGGGTTCTGAAGCTCTCATCGAACCTTAAAACCCCTTCTACCACAACCCGAACAAAGCAGGCCAGTCAAGACCATCCCCGACGCGGGGATGCGGTCATAAATCCCAGGGCATCAGGAAGCTAATACGTCACCAGACATTTTACCCCTCCAAGAAACAAATTCCAACACCAAAAAGATGCAGCTCCAGTTCTCCTGGATCGTTGCCGCTTTGGCCGCTACCGTCGCCGCTCTTCCCACTACTCCCGATACCCTCCCGGCCCAGCTCAACGAGCGAGAGACGTGTCGCCTCGACTCATTCAACGGCGTGACGCACCGCAACGAGATTCGCCCTCGCTGCAAGTGGTACGTCTGTGGCCAAGCAGGCGTCTGGCGGGAAGTGCGCGACTGCGGCCTCGATTCGACCTGTCACTCGCAGGCTACCTCTTGCAAGGACCGCTTCGGGACGGTGTACTAGGGGAGTCAACCGGACGATGAAGATGGCCTGTACAAGTAGTGTTTTGATATCCACGGTGTACAGCTGGGGACATGCTTGGAGACTTTACTCGTCTTGAGCTAGGTCTTGTTCATTGGCGCATGAATGCGATTGATTTTGAACAACTAATTCTGTGAATACACAATCATGGATATATCCAGAGCGGGTTCGTGGCGAGCTGCAACATTACGCCCGTGGGCTTCAAGTCGGTACTCAAAGACCAGTCTTGCCAACTCCCGAGTACTTGTTGATCCAGCCCAGCACCTCCTTGTGCCAGACAAGAGAGTTTTCGGGCTTGAGAACCCACTGTCATAGGCGTCAGCATGGCGCACAGGGTGTGAGCGAGTGTGTCCTTGACTTACATGGTTCTCGTCGGGGAACATCAGCAGGCGGCTAGGGATTTCCTTTGCCTGGAGCACGTTGAACATGGCCAATCCCTCAGAAATGGGAAGGCGATAGTCGAGCTCGTTGTGGATAACGAGCTGCGGCGTCGCCCAGTTCTTCAGGCGGGTGGCCGGATCCCACTTTTCATACACATCGCGCTTCTCCCACAGAGGTCCGCCAAAGTCGTGCAGCGGGAAGAAGAGCTCCTCGGTCGACCACTGGTTCAGTGTCGAGAAGACGCCGTCGTGACACACGAGGGCCTTGAACTTTCGTCCAAGGTCGTTACCTTGAATCCAGTCTAGATACCACCACGTCAGCAAGCTCGACGAACCCGTAGTAAGGGGTACTCACTGATCATGTAACCTCCATATGAAGCACCGAGGGCCACAGCGTTCTCAGTGTCGATGTAGGAGATCTTCTCCTCAATGTGCTCGAAGCACTTGACAAGGTCAACGTAGGGCTTGCCACCCCATTCCTCCTTGATGTCGTCGGTGTGCTTTTGACCGTAGCCAGTGCTGCCCACGGGGTTGGGCATGACGGCGATGTAGCCCTGCTCGGCAAAGATGGCAGGGTTCCATCTGGTGCTCCAGTTGTCGTTCCACGCTCCTTGAGGTCCGCCGTGGATCAGAAAAGCGAGGGGGTACTTCTTCGACTCATCAAAGTCAGACGGCTTCATGACAAGGGCGTGAACATCGTATCCCCCGGCACCCTTAAACCAGAATTCGTCCAGCTGCGACTCGGAGAGCCCAAAGGTCTTTCCATTCTTGGAGCTGGACGAGATGACATGCGAGATTTTGTTGCTGGGATCGACGAGAGAGAACCTCGAGTTCTCCACCTGAGAGTTTGAGCTGACAATGAGCTTGCCCGAGCCACCTCCGAGGAGCTTGGCCTCAATGACCGAGCCCTTGGAGGTGATGGGCTCCGGGGGATCGACAGCCTTTTCCGGCGAGGCGGGAAGCTTCCAGAGCAGAACGCGGCCGTGCTTCTCTGCCGACACGTAGAGCTCGGCATCGTCCTTGCCCCAGATGATGCTGTCGGGGCGAGCGTCCCAGCCACCGGCCTCATCTTTTGTCACATAGAACTCCTGCACCGCGACCAGGTCTGTAACATCGGGGACGAGAAACAGACGAGGCTTGTCCGATTCGTACTGGTGGTTCTTCATACGGGTAAAGGCAATCTTCTTGCCATCTCCGGAAAAGACGGGAGACGCCGAGTAGCCCCGCACATTTCCAGTCTTGACGATCTGTGGTGTAGGGTTCTCCTCGGTGAACGTTTGGAGAGGAATGTAGTAGAGGTCAGACTTTGTGTAGATGGCTGGAGAGACGTCGGGGTCGCGCGCAACGAATGCAATGCCTGTGCGGCTCACGTCAAAATCGCTCGCGCCTCCGAAGGGCGGCACGGGGGACTGGAGCTGCGTCTTGTCCAGGGCATTGATCAGACCAGGTTGCTGAAGCTCCCACTTGCCGCCCTTGTGCTTGAGCAGACCGTACCAGATGGAGTTCTTGTTGCGGCCCACCCAGGAATCCCAGTGCCGTACAAAGAGGCTAGAGTATGCCTTGCCGCTGGACAGGGACTTCTCTTCGCCACTGGGGTGATACATTGCGCCCGAGGGAGTGGTAACGGCAGAGCAGACAAAGGCGACGGAGCCGTCCTTGAGCTTGTGCGTTTTGATGTTGGACAGGCTTCCATCGAAGCTGCGGATCTCGTGGACACTACTGCAGGTCAGAACAAAGGAGACACTGGGACCTGTGTAGGGTCCAAGACATACGCAGAAGGCGAGGCGGCGTTGCCGAACATGAGGCTTGTTGACCCCTTGTCGCCGCTCTTGAAGAACACAAAGTCCTTGTCCCCAATCCATGTGGGCTCGCTGTACGAGGTGTCCTCATAGAGAAGCTCTGTACGACCCGAGTACACATCGAGAAGTTTAATCTGGACCGACTTGGAATGTGTCGCGAAAGAGTAGGAAGACACCTTGATGGTCAACCTCAGATGTTATTTTCGAGGAGAGGCATGAACTCACAGTGTACAGGGCCTTGTCTCCTGCAGGATTGGGTATAGCAGCAGACCTTCGGGGGGCCGAGAGGAGAACCTCTGGCGTGAACCGGGAGGCCCGAACCGTCATCATGAGAGTAGGGGGTGACGTCGGGGAGGGTGTGAGGGATGGCCTTGGAATTGGGGATGCAGCGACTCAGATTACAGCAGGGTCTTCGAGATGAGAACACGAGGGACAAATATGTGCAAATGAGGGGTTGAAGGTATATAGGTAGGAAAAGAGAGGGGGAGAAGATGTAGAGGACGTGACGTGATGAGGAGGAGCTTGTGGTGGCCGAGGTCGACTTGAACCTGCCAGGATGAACCCCCGAGATGTGAGCTGCCGTCCATTGACAGAGGACAGACAGCAGGATGGGGGTGCTGGGAAGCGCTGTAGCGTGCACCTACCCCGCACTGCAACCCCTCATTCCAAGCAGCACAGGGGGAGCTCCAGCTGAGGCTCCTCCTGCCCAGGGCGTTACCATGACATCCGAGTGGTTGGACAGAACAGGTTAGCAATGCTTGCTGCTCTTGCCCCTCTTCCAGTGCTTGCACCGAAACGGATGTCGGAAACGGCCGTTCCCCGTACAGTGGCTGCCCGGCACCGTACCGTATCGAAAATTCGGCATCACAACTTCAAGGGGATGCGGCACCAGCACACGAAAAGCTGCTAGGTAATAATTCATTTCAGGTCATCTCAGACTTCCAACATGCTCTGAGCGATAAAGAACGATACAAGTGACAAGAGCAGACGGAAGTCTGGTTTTGTCGCAACTCAGCATGCAAAGAGTCCTGGCGAAGCCAGGACACCTTCAAGACACACCGCACAGAATGTGACCATCCCACCCAACGGAGACACTCCGCAGACCAATCCCTAGGAGCTCACGCTCCTCCCATGCTGTCATTTACGATGGCAGAGGTAGACCCTTAGAGGTTAAGACCCTCGAACTGGTCAATGGCAATGGTGACGGTCGACCCCAGGCTGCCAGCCTCCCTGCGGAGGTCATCCGCCCTGCTCTGGACGTTGTCGATCAGCATGAACGCAACGGTCTGCGAGGAGCTTTCAGTTAGCCACGATGTTATCAGATGAGGGTGTTCAGACCACGTACGTCGACAATAGACTCGATCTGGCGCAGGACGGCGGCAACGGGCGCGCCGATGAGAGGAACAACCGTAAAGAGGCCAGCCTTGCCGATGAGGATGTTGAGGAGCACCTGGTGAACCCGAACGAATTCACGGAAAGCGTCAAAGATGGCATCCGAGGCAGCGCCAGCCGGGACAGGAGGCATGCTCTGCATCTGCGCGATGGCGGCGGTCGCAGTGGCGACGATGTCGGCGAATCCGAGGATGAGAGGCTTGCGGAGCAATGTCAGTTCCCCGTGTTCAGATTTGGAGGGTCGGGTATGCGGTTCAGCAGGGAGATGGACTCACGGGGAAAGGACCGAGGCCGACAACGATCAGGGGACCGTTGATGATGCTGATGCTCTGCGCCGGGCCCTGCAGGGCCTGGGACTTGGTGGTCAGAGCCTTGATGTTGTCGGTGACCTGAGCCGGGGTCATCTGGCCCAGGGCTGTGCTGCAGACGGCCAGAGCGGCGACGACCGAGTTGAGGATGGAGAAACGCATGGTGATGGAGGTCTTGGGGAAGCTGAGAGAGCTGGTAGGGTAGAATGGAAGTTCTGGTGGTGGTCCTGGGAAGTAGAGAAGGTAAGAGAGCGATGGTGATGTCTGGATGATTTCCTTTCCTAGAAGTGATGGACATCAAAGCCTTCTTATACTCAGCATGCCCTAGCAAGGAGATACCTCGGAATGTGTTCAACTCCCTGGCCGTACAATGCATTGCTGGCCCCAAGCTTTCCTGTCGCAGTTCAGCAGCTTCAATTCAGCCACGAAAAGGATCACAGGACGTCCTGCCAGCCAAGATTAAGGACGATGCCATCGTGAATTCCAACCGAGGCACTAGGTCGCGTATGCTAGTTGTCTTAGACTCGGAGCAAGACTGGCAAGGAGGCAGCTGGAATCATGCAAAAGATGCCAGCCAACCTCATAGAAGCTACCAAGATGGCCCAGTGAGTGTTGTATGCTCCTTCGATTGGATGGATCCCGAGTCCTTGGCGATAATGGGCGAAGAACCACTAGCTTGAACGGAAATCAATATTCGCGCGACAAGTGGGAACAACCAATGGGAAACTGGTAGCCTCAGAGCTCTGAGTCCCATATCTGTTCGTGTCAACGCGACCGCGGTGGTTGGCATCATCGTTGAGCGTTGAAAGGGTTGCTCCCTCGATATCGCGAGACGGCCCTTTTCGAGACATGCGCCCCTTAGCGCGCGGGTCAGCCCGATGCCGCAGAGCAAGCCGAAGACTAGTCTCAGAATAGCGTCGGCAGTTTTGACGGTGAATTGGTGGATGAAGAGCAGCTAAAGGCATAAGGAATGTTAGGGGACTTGGCAGGACGAACGAGTCGAGGTAAGCTGTGTAGGTAGTCCGCCAAGCCTGGCGAGGGTGGCAAGTAAGCGCTGCTGCTTACAGATGGTCAGGGCTGTTCCTGGCGTCTTACTACTGTCTAGGGGTAGATCGGCGTGCAGATCGGGATCCAGGAACATATCGACTGAATCAGGGCTCCGTCGCTAGATCTCTTGGGCATGCCTTGGATCGTCGTTGAAACATGGTCGCGGGTCTGACCTCCCCCCCACAAGAGCAGTGTCTAGACAGGCTGGAATTCTCCATTCGGCAAAACAAGGAAGCCGGGAGTTGGCATGTAAAATAGGTCATCGATCCGACCGTTGGAGGAAATGGCGTTGACGATCATTCTTCGGCGATATCTAGCTTCGGAGAGACTTGGACTCGTGGGGTGAATGATTAGACTCGAGAGCCTAACTTCTGGCATGGTGCTTGGCCGAGTTTAGTTAGATCCTTCTGCCTGTTCCAAGGAAACAGGAGTTTGTATGGTCTCTTGGAGGCGTCGGTGAACCCAAACCTGCATGCTGCTCGCGGCTTCATCCGCTCCTCGGCATGAACGTTGGGCCCGAGAGACAATCTTGTATGATTTGTAAACGAGGGGTTGGTTCGGTAAGCTTCCGCCCCATGACTTGATGAAGCACCAGCAAGCCTCAGCAGTGGTGGATATGGTGCGTAGGTGGTGTGTCCGGGTCTGAAGGGGAGCCCATACCAGTCCAGTCGGACACCAATGTTCCTTGCCACTAGTTCCTCGGTTTTTCCCTTCGTCGCACATCAGAGCACACTGGATGGTCAAGAGAAGTGCCCGGCACTGTTGCCAATTCCTCAACGAGTAATTGCCACAGCTGAAGAAATCATCGATGCACTGTTCGTAGGTCCGCATCGCGTCTCGTTCAATCGTAAAATATGCATCTGTCCCTACAGCAATGCAACAGACGGGCCGGTCCTCCCGTCGTATGGGTATCAACCGGAAACCAAACATACCTGTCCCATAAGCAAAAACGCCCTGCGCCGTCCCCCTTTCCTTTACTGTACTCCGTCGCGTCACTTGCGCGCGGCGCCAAAGTTGATGCGCTTCTTATTGGGACCCTGCGACTCGGCCTCGCTGTCCTCGCCACCCTGCTTCTTGTTCTTCTTGCCAGCCTTGGACGCGCCGCCGGCCGTCGGCGTGACGCCACCGTCCTTGAAAGACGTCGACATGGGCGTTGGCGCATGCGATGCGGGTGTCGAGCCCACGGATCCGGGCGTGGTAACCTCCTGTGTGTGCTGTCAGCCGTGGTCTACTCGCGCCTGCCCTTGGAGGGGGGAACATACGCTTCCGGGACGGTAGGAGATGGAGGAGCGGGAGAAGACGCGGTTCTGCTCGGTTGGGCCCTGCTTTCTGCGGGCGGCGCCGCCAGTGCTGGTGCCCTTGATGTAGTTGTCGAAGCCGGCGATGATGTTGCCGTGGGGTGTGCCCTCGAGGTAGGTCGACTCTTTCTGCTCAATCTCGGCTTCGAGGGCGGCAAGGCGGCGGGCGATGGCGTTTCTCCTATCCAGCATCACCTTGAGCTTTTGCTGCTCCTCTTTGTACATCTGCATCGTCGGGGTGGCGCCGCTGTTTTCTGCCATGTTGCTTATCTCCTCGTTTCGGCTGGGGCGCGCTGCGTTGATGGGTGTTGTCGGGGGGTAGTCTGGAGTTTGCTATGCCATCATCTCCACTGTCACCCCGACGTCAAAACGTCGGCCGCCCAAGGTACATGGTCTGTGCGCTGACCTATGTGCGACCGAGATTGGCAGGCGGTGGGGCGGTCGGGCACGGCAAAAACGCGTTTCCTTGACCGCGTCAATTGGACTTCCTAGAAGCACAGTCCACCTGAGGCAATGGGTCGAACCATTCGACGAACCAACAGGTTCTGTTCAGTCTTATCCCATGTCGAGCCACAACACTCAACACCACAACCCATCCACACTCTGAAAATGCGGTGCTGCATTATCGATCGTCCGCCTTCCTTCTTCCTGTCCAACACTCCACACTACTTCTATTCTTCGTCTGATCGTCAATGCTGAGAAGCCCTCCTTGTCGCCAACACCTTTCGCTGGGCCAGGCTCACACACACGCCTGATGCCAGAAGAATGTTTGCACGGCTGAGTCTCCGTGGTCGACGCGGCTGCATGGCCCGCCCAAGACTTCCGACGCTAGCAAGGCACTACTCCGAAGCCTCGACAGCGGCAACAGTGTCTGAGGAAGTGCAAGATGCGCCGATCCCCCGGGCGTACTGGCATCGGCATCTTACTCTTATCCAGCATGTCTTGGGACTTCGAACAGACGAAGCACCGCCCCCGGAGCTGATGAAAGCGTCCAAACTCAGAGACTCGGCAATGTTTGACGTATTGATTGTTGCTCTCGATGTCGAGTCAACGATAGACGATCTTCCGTGGAGGATGATCAAACAATACGGAGCTACAGCCATTGGTGTCTCAATCCTCGACACCCGTCGTCTTCTACGTGAACTCAGGCGCGACACGCATGAGGCCCGTGGCTTGAACAGCGTCATCCAGCCGTTGCAATTTTACTTCCGCGATGATAGCACCAGAAGTAGGATCCACGCCAACAGGCGAGTGTCCGAATTCTCCTTTGGCAAGACCGAGAGACTTCACGCGAATGATGTTTCGACCAAGTTAGATGAGCTGTTTGACGGGCGAGATGTAATTGCGGTCTTCCACGACTCCTACAACGACACGACCATGCTAAAGTATCTTGACTTTGACACACTACAACGGTCGCTGCTGAGTCTTGACACATTACACATAGCCAAGGCTCTTGGACTCCCTCCCGGCCTGGAGGATCTCTCAACCTTGTTGTTTACTGACCCCGGCAACGGGCATGTTGCGGGAAATGATGCTATGGCAACTATCAAAACCTTGTCCATGCTGGCTGCGCTGGCCACAGAACCCCTGATCAGTACATCCAATCCACAAGGAGCACAGCTCGGGCGACTTTTGCTTGGTAACGAAATAGAATTTTCCTGGCTGGCAGGTCAATTCCCCCGATTCCTTGGGAGAACCTTCGATAATCCCAGTACTCAGGATGCGAACATGCTGAAACACCACTTAACGTATCTGCTGGACGAGATGGTTCGTGCCCGCCAAAGCCTAGACAAGGAGATGGGCTCGCTAGAACTTCGGCACTGGCGCGTGCGCCTGAAACTGGCACATAAGCAGCTTCTTCTACACAACGCCTTTACCAACACGCTTCTACTTCAAAAGGAGAAGAGTCAGAGAACATTACAGAAAGAGGAGCAATATCGACAGCCTCCACTTCAACAGTCAGCCCCGTCTGCAGAATCCAGCAGGCAGCCCCTGCCGCTACCTTCGACAGACGCGGCAGAAAGGTCTGGACTTAAGACTACTACCGCCACGGTCGACAGACACGGTGCCGATGTCGAGCTCAGTCAAAGACGACAAGATGATGAGCGGTTCGATGGACGACTTTTTTCACGCCACATCGATCATATTGTGAGGGTCCGGCATCACATTCACCAACAGTGTCTTTCCATCATCCTGCTTTCGCTGCAAGCAAAAAGCTCCGCCTTGATCAGCCGATGGGAACGCTTGGCTGTGTCGAGGCATGAAGGAAACAGGTATTTTGGCGAGCAATCCTTGATCTGGTCACACCCCTTCTTTCACGGGATGATGAGCATACTCTCCCGCCAGGTGGAACGCAGACCATCTGCTCTTCGGAAAAAGTCAGTTTCACAGCTGAATGACCTCGTATGTCCATCATGCCAAAAGCTTCTTCGAGAGAAAAGTACCAAAAGTACCAAAGGCATGACAACGGTGGAATTGCTGATGCGGCCTGGAATCTTATGGCCGTTTCCTCAGCATCTCTACGGCCCGCTTGGCAGCATCAGTGCGAAGAAGAAGAAGAAAGACACGACAAGGCTGTTACCGCCGTTTCCTCAGCATCTCTACGGCTGGGGTGGCATCAGATCCCGGCACAAGGCAGAGGATAAGATGGCCTGGAAATCGCGAAGTCAGCCTGCCTCTACCATTGGTAGACGACATTCTGATCTGGCATGGGAGGCACTATGGGCAGGGAAGGTGTTAGGACGATAGTACCTCGTCACCATCACTGACCCTGACCACTGGACTGGAATACCGAGATGACGGCGGAAAACTCAAGGGTGCCGGGCGGGGAGGGCGAGGCTGCGATATTGCGGCCGGGGGGCATGTGACCACCACAGGTCTTGGAGGCCCGGAGTGTCCGTGTCCGAAGGCCTGAGACTGGCTCTCGTCGTATTCGCGGGTCGATGTCGGTTCTTTGCGCCAGAGCACATACATGCCAATTTTCAGGCGTTTCTTCTATCGAAATTTCATCGTCTTGGCCAAGTCCAAATATCGACACCAATTCACTTCTTTTGAAGGACCAGACATGCATGCTGTTCGTGAGCCGCCAGCAAACGCAACCATCTCAGTCAAAGCACCTTGATGAATGCCGGGTTAATTTAGAGTTGACTGAGCATCATGGACCAGGATAGAGAGGAATCGTGGGCGTGGCTTCCCCAGAAGCAGAACGGACAGGCACCCTCCGACGCTCGGCACTTTACACACGTGGGGTCGCCTCCTGCACGGTCATGATTACCGCCTTGGAACCAGGATCGGTCCGGGGTTTTGATCCCCACGGTACTGGGAGGGCGGGCCGTGGTGGTACGCCCGGGGTTGGGCATTGTCCGGCGGACGGAGATGGGAAAGGGGCCGCCGCACCAGATTGAACCAGCCTCCCCGCATCTCCATGGTGATGCCACCGCGCGTGTGACGTGGTTTCCAATATCAAAAGCTTGGCTTTGCAATAATGGTTGGTACTTTACATCTCAACGACGGAGGGTGATGCGACGGTCTCATTGCAGCATCCCTTGGGGTGCTGGTAGAGGTATAAAAAGAGGTGGCCGGGATATCATCCAGAGCAACAGAACCAAGGCTCAGCCAGCCCAGCAGCTTCTCCAACACGGCAGTCCCCAACATGAAGCAGACCCTCCTCGTCCTCGCCGCCGCGGCCGGCGTCTCAGCCCACTACAACTTCGAATCCCTCATCGTCAACGGCCAAGGCTCCGCCCCCTACCAATACGTCCGCGCCACGACAAACTCCAACAGCCCCATCGAAGATGTCACCCTTAACTCCATGGTCTGCAACCAAGGCGGTCAAGACGCCGCCATCCGCGCCGCCACGAGCACCAAGACAGTCCAAGCCGGCGACCAGCTCGGTTTCGATGTAAACTCCGACCTCGGCCACCCGGGCCCTCTGGCCGTCTACCTCTCTAAAGCGCCCTCCGGCGTCTCGGCGCAAAACTACCTCGGTGACGGCAACTGGTTCAAGATCTACGCCGCTACGGTGAAGGAAATTATTCCTAATTATGGAGTTGACTGGGCTGTGTTCCCCAACTCGAGGGGCGTGCACAACTTCACCTTTACGCTGCCTGCGCAGACGCCTCCTGGAGAGTATCTTCTTCGTGCGGAGCACCTGGCCACCCATGCTTCGGGAACGTTTGGTGGTGCTCAGTTCTACATTGGTTGCGCCCAGATCAAGGTCGAGGGAGGCAATCCCGCGGCCGTGCCGGGCCCTACGGTGAAGATTCCGGGATACTTGAATGGCCGAGAGCCCGGAGTATGTCTAACACGCCCTCTCGGTTTAAAGACCATGTTAACCAGATGACAGGTCCTCTTCAACCCCTACTGGCCTCCTCTTACGAGCTACAGTGTAAGTTTTATGGCTATCATCGTTCAGAGTGCTGTGCTGACTGTGATATCAGGCTCCCGGTCCCGTCACCTGGCCCAACGCCTGCGAGGATGCCACAGCCAACCTGTGGGGACAGCCCAGCGACGGCGACTGCACTCCTCGTCTGTAAGGAAACTGACTGTTGCCTGATTAGTATGGCTGTTCGTCTCATCCCCAAGAAGCAATGCATGTGTACCTTAGACAGCCAGGGCCCGCCCCCTGAATCCAAACACCATGCACATGCGTCACCACATGTTCCCGTCTTGCCGTCCAAGTGATTCCTCCCCCTTCGTCACCATTCCACATGGGAACCCTCCAAAGCAATCACGGGAATGTCAATCCCCTCCCTTGAAGCCCCTTGGAGTCAGGGGCCCCCTCCTCCGGCACTTTGATGCCGGGTGGATTCACCGGCGCCAGCGCATGTCAACCAATCAACACCCCATTTCCCGTATTCCGCCCATCGCCCACAGCCGCTCCCGCGTGGTACAGTTTCAGCAAAAGGCGCCGTCCGTCGCCGCAGCACTATTCCTTTGGCAGCCGATTCGTGCCGTGCGGTGCGCGTACAAACCCCCAGGAACGACACGACCACTGGCTGTCAAGGCCTCCAACACCTCCGCCCGTGGGTGGGACAGCTCTGGGTCGGGAAGCATTAGCTTACTCCTAGGTGGTGGTGTTCCGCTCGCGCCCCCTATTCTTGAGGGGGCTGGTTCAGGGGGAGGGAGGGATGAAGGGGGCGAGCCTCCCATCGTCAGCTCAGCCTAAGGATTCTGTTGGCCTTGAAATAGGACTGCCTTCGCCCCAATCCGAGTGGGCTGGGTTCAGGCTGCAAACTGCTTTCTTTCACGTCTTCTACAAGTTGAGGCTTCGTTTCATTGTTTCTTGCAGGTCAAGTCAAACATCCGCTCCCTTTGCACAGCCCTATACGGTATACAAAAGCACAAAGATACCCAACCTCGGTCCCTTCCGCCAGCTCTTCATCAAACAGACACGATGCAGTTCTCTTTTCTTCTCCCCTTTGCACTTTTCGGTTCCGTGGCCTTGGCCAGGCCGGCCGAGATGGTCACCTCGGACTCTATCCTCGCCGCCATCCTCGCCGCCGATCCCGCCACCTCGTCCTGTGACGGAGCCCCAGAACCCTCCGAGTGCGCCAGCGCCGCTCAGGCCGCGCCGCTCATCGAGGCCGCCATGCGCCGCTTCTGCATCCACGAGACCCCCGTCGTCGCCGCCCTCGTCGACCTCATGCTCTTTGAGACCGGCTCCTTCAAGTACAACCGGAACCATTTCCCGGGCCGTCCCGGCCAGGGCACCCGCAACATGCAGATGATCGACTTCAACCTCCAGTACGCCCTCGACACGCCAGCCCTTAAGTCCCAGGCTGTCACCATCGCGGGTGGTGAGAGTGTTGACGCTGCTTCCCTGAGCGACGACAAGAAGAACGAGATCCTCGCCCTCGTCATGGCCGACGAGTACACCTTTGCTTCGGCTGCCTGGTTCCTCACCACGAAATGCCCTGCCACTATCAAGGAAGGCCTGGCCACCGGCACCGACGCCGCCTACGAAGCCTACCTCACAACGTGCATCGGCACCACCGCGGCACCTGAGCGCCTGACGCACTGGCAAGCCACCAAGGCTGCGTTCGGCCTGTGATGGAGAATCATTGTGTGGGAGAGGAATGGATTTCGTGTTTCGTACAGCCAGTAGAGATTTCTTCTCACCCAACACCTGTACCCAATTTCGCCTAGAAAGATTGTCCGTGTTGTAGATGTCTCCATGGCTTCGCCGCCCAACAAATGGCCTGTGGCACAGTGGCTCACCTCAATGGCCCCCTCATTATTACGCCGTTTCATCGTTACTCATCTCGTGTGCTTTTCATCCAACCCTCAATTGGTCGGTTTGGATCCAAAGCCATTCGTGTTGCCGTACTGGTTTTGGTTCATCTTGTCATCTTCCGTTGGCTGATATGTTCCTCCCACCTGTCCTCCAGGAATGAACATGCCAAAGTTGTTGTCAAAGCCCCAGTTGGCATTTTGACTGTAGTTTTCAAACGCATTCTATGCTCTTGTCAGCAAAGGGGCCCCTGCACTCTGCCGCACCGGACTCGACTTACCCAGTCAAAGTTGTTTCCCATGTCGCCGCCGGCTGAGTTGGCAAACATGGAGAAGGGCGATTGTGCACTGTTCATGTCCAGATCAACGGGGAAGTTGGGCGTCATACCCGTGCCCCCGGACATGTTGAAGTCGACGTCGCCAAAGTTGATACCGCTGGGTGGCTGCATGCTGTTTAGCATGGCCGTCGTGTTGGGCGTCAGGCCGCCGGACAGCATTCCCAGCGTCATGGCTGCAGAGTGCTCAGGTTGCATGTCGTCGGAATTCTCGAATCCTTGCATCGGCTCGGTCTTGACGTTGCTGTCGCCCGGCGTGTCTGGGCTTCTAATCTTGGCCAGCACAATGTCGAGCACCTTGGCCGCCTTGTTCACTTCGACCGACGAGTCGGCAAGGCCCCGCCAAACATCGCGCGTGATCTCCAGCATGCCAATCATGTTGAGCCTCTGCTCCGGCGTCCAGAACGTCGCCGACTCCGACAGCCGACGATCAGCGCTGGATGCGGCGACGTTGTCGTGGTGAAGCTCCACCAGGATCAAAGTGCCCGCCAGGCCAAAGTCCTTGACAGCGATTTGCCCGAGAAGCCACTTGACGGACCGGAGCCGGCCGTTCGGTTGCGTCTCCCGGTGCAGCGTGGCCATATGTTGCAGAGTCTCCAGTGCCGCGTTGATGGCTGTCCGCCGGGAGTGCGCGTACCGACTATTGTGCCTTGCCCGCTCGATGAAGTTCCGGTGCAGGATGCACAAGATCTTCTGGTAGAGAATGTCAATGTGGAACCTTGAGATGAGCAGGTTGACGGGGTCCTGCGAGTTCTCCATCGTCTTGATCTGCAGGTGTGGTGGGATCTGGCGCTTGATCTCCCGAAGCCTGGCGTCGAATTGTAGGATTGTGTCATATGAGGGCTGACCGGCGACCTTGTTCGTTGCACGGAGGATGTTGCCCAGTTCGATGATGAGCTGGGTCTTGATGATCATGTACGAGATGGGCGTGGCTTCCGTGACTGGCCGAGAAAGTGGCATGACCTGGGTGTCGGGGCCAAACTCTTCGTCGTAGATGTTGCTCGGCGGATGCGTGTCGCAATCATCTTCACGGATCATACTGGGAAGGCTGACTTGATGCGAGGTCATCACATCGAGCATGCGGAGCAGAGCCCATGTCCGCCGGCGCATTTCCTGTGACACTGTCAGTCCCGATCGGGGCACTGATAAGTATTCAAAAACTTACTGCTTGGAATGGAGTCAGTGCAGGGAACCACTTGGCGTCCCTATGGTAGCCCATGCGGAACCCGATTCTGATGATGAGGGATGAAATCATCCAGAGGCCCACGTCGGCGTCCCAACGAGACAGATACTCGCCATGCAGATACAAGATCATCGTCTCGACGGTGTAGTCGGACGGCTTCGTGTAGTCAGCCACCAGCAGGCACTGGACACACCTCAATCGGTATTCTCCAGCAATCTCCAGCGTCCTGCCCTTCCATTCGGGAGGCTCGTCGCCAATCTTGTTGTGGCTCAAGACGGCAAGCGTCAGGACGGAGTAGAGGAGGCCAAGCCATGTGATCTGTGTCTTGGTCGGGTCCTCCCAGTGCCTGTCAAGCTGCTTTTGGAACGTCGGCGCGTGGATGATGTTGACCGCGTCATCCAGGGAGTTGAAGTACCTCGCACACAGGGCGCGCACGGTCGTCTTCGAGGGCAGACCCTGGCGCAGCTCTTGCTCGGTGGCCCTCGGGGGACCAAGGAGTAGTGTCGGGCCTTCCTGTGCGCTCAGGGGTTTCGAAGCCCTGACTCTCTCGTAGCTGCTCTCAATTTCCTTCTTGTGGTTGGTAAAGTACGTCTTGACCTCTGAAATGTCGGCAAGCAGCATATGCCAGTGCTCCTGACCAAAGTACATGAGCTTGCCCTTATCAGGGTCGACCTTGAGCATGCCAAGGGAGGTGGCGATAGACTCGTCGATATCGCTGTCCTCGTCGTCGTCCAGGTCCACCTTGGCTGACATGTTGCTGTTCGGACTCGGCCCCGTGCCAGAGGCCGAGGCCGAGGCCGAGCCCGTTCGGACTGTGGCTGTGGTCGCTGTGGTCGTCGTGGATCTGCGTGATACGGCGGCGGCGGTCTCAGCGCTGCCTGAATCGACGGTGACATCGCCCGACATGAGTGAGAGAACAAGGTTCTCCAATCTGTCGATGCGGTTCTGCATATCATCGGGAGTGGTGGCGGCGGCCTGATTCTGCGACTTTTTCCGTGAGACGGGGGTCGCATAGGAGCACGCAGACGCATCACCGCCTTCTCGCTTGACGCAGTTGGTACACGGGTGGCCTCGGTCGCATTTCCTGGGATTGATTAGTCTCTGGCCTTCAGCGTGCAGTAGCGGGAATGGAGGGGGTTCGGTCCTCGCGGGTCGCGGAGGGGCTCTTCTTACAATCTGTTGACTGATTAGCGAGAGGGCTTGGCATGGAGGAAATCGGGCCTGACTCACTTTCTCGTCCGGCAAGGGTAGCAGCTCAGGGGCACGCGGTTCCTCTTGCGCACAACGCGGAACTGGTCCTCTGGAGAGCGCCCAGAGGAGGACGTTTCGGGGGGCGTGGGCGTCATGGTGGTTGGGCAAAGTCGCTGTTCACAGCTCGTTCTCCTAGGATGCGACTGGAGTCACAGCGATGTTGTTGGCGGTCGGTTTCGACGGCGAGTGAGAGAATAGCCGCCGTCAGGACAAAAATCTGGACCGCTTGCCGCTTCTCCGGTAAGCTGGCAGGGATAGGCGAGAATTGGGCCTGTTGCTGCACGCCGTGGGGTCGAGAAGGATGAGAGCTGACGGGGTCACTCTGGTGAGGTCTGGACCCTTGGCTTCACTGCGCCAAAACTGGCCACTCAGTGCAGTTGCTCAAGCTCAATGGGTAGGTCGAGGTGGCTGCTGCGACTCGACTCCACAAACTGGATTGGGCGCAGGACAGCGCAAGAGTGCGCAATACGCGGATGTCTTGCGCGCGGGCACACAGTCGAGGATTGGTTCTGTTGGAGCTCACACCCAAAGTCCCTTTCGAAAGTATGGCAATCGGGAGGGGCGGTTGTGAGTAAGCGCCTTGTCAGACTCGGCACGATAGGCGGGTAGAGAGGTGTGCTGTAGATCTGGGGCAGGCAACGGTGGGCGGGCGCCTTTCTGAGCCGGCAGGATGGGGATCCGATCAGTCTGGTCGTGGTCGGTTCGTAAATCTGCCGCGACACAAAGTCAACATCTCGCTTCTCTAAGGGATGCCGTGATCAGAACAGCCTCGACGGGGGGGCGCGGGAGAGACAGAGGGAGAGGGAGGTGGCGAGCGGCCGGCGCAGACGGAACTGACTTACATTTGAGATGATTGGGAGAAATGTTCCCCCGCGTCGCGAGTGGGAGCGGTCTCTGCCCGTTTACTTATAGGACGGATGATTGCCCAGCATCCGGTTGCAGGCGCAGGATGCAGAGGAGGCAGCGCCGATACTGGCGACAGGTAGCTAGATGGTTGTGATAAAAAGAGAAGAAATGAAGGAGGGGGGAGGGGGGGTTCGGACGAGAAGGGCATGAGGAAGAAGAGACTCGGACAGGACAGAGACGGTGATGTCGACGGAGGGCCCAATCCCCTTGTCATCCTACCTTTAGCCCGTGGAAGGCACTGGAGGGGCAGGATCCTGGGAAGGGACCTGCCGACTGAAGCAGCAAAGTGGTGCTAGCGGCAGAAGCAGGGAGTGTCCCTATCGCGGTGCGCCCGCTGTCGGGCAGTCACCCACAGGATCGTGCCTTCCTTTGGGTACCTCACCACGGCTAAGCTTCAAATTGCACTGCTTACGCCGCTACAACACCCAGGATACCTAGCAATTATGCCGGGCAAATTTGGCTCGAGCTAGGAAGGTTGTTAGTAGGGGGCTTCGCCGTTCCAATGAATTGCTCAGGGACATGCGACTGATGGACCGACGAGCCGGAAACTCCGCATCGTCCGCCGGATATGTAAAGTGTGGACGATTGAGCGGAGGTACTTCCGCCCTATCAGTAACAAGCCCAAATGCATTCCCAAACTGCTAAAGTACCCCAAATTGACATTGCGCCCTTCTTCCGTCTCTGACGCGCCACCAAGCCGTGTCATATGGCATTCCGTTGCAACGGCCTCGCCAGGAATTGGTCAAAATCAGCATGCCTTCAACACCGGAGGACGCCGAAATCAACAGCCACTCATCGGAAGAAGTGGAGGGCGTCAGGCCATCCAACGCTGCTACATCAACACCCTGCCCAAGTACCTGCATCGCCAAAACCCAAGCACCGCGCCGCACACTTACGTGCACCAACACCACCCAAGGCCTACCCCCCCCTGCACCGAGCCTCAAGGCAACAGCAAAGCATGACGAGTCCCCTCTTTGCCTGGAACTGGGACGCAAAAGTCTTAACAGCATGGGGGTGGCCGTGGTCAACGTAATCCATCGTGGTGCTCCGCGGGGTTAACGATCTTAACTCCGGCATAACAGCGAACACGTCTTTCCCATCCTCCACACTGCAGTTTGCTCTCGATACTGAGTCGTGTGAAACAAAGGCGAGCTTTTGGGAGAGGGCCTAGAGCCAGCTATGGTACTGCCAACGGCGCAGGTCAGGCCCGTCACATATCTCCCTGTGCAATTTTAACTTCTGTTGCCTCATGATAAGAAAGGGCACTATCCGCGGCTCTTCAACGCATCATGATCAAGCGGCAAGTAGCAAAATGCCTTCAGTGGACTTTATTGCCTGTGATATGGCATTCTGCACTCGTACTGTAGCCTCCTTCGAGGGCTATTCACACGTCTGAATTCAGCAAGCCCACCGAGTTCAGAACCCCTGCTTCCGAGTTCCCTGAGACATCGCTAAACCCCCGCAAAGCTTATCCCCGGCCAGCGACCCTCCACTTCGCCAGGGTCGTGGGTGCGCCACAGGTACGAAAAAAAATAAATGATTTCGAGAGCCATATCGGGCCTGTTCAGCAGTTGACTTCCCGGCGTGACTCACAACTTTATATATGACCCCTCCATGACCTGCACCATGACGTGTTGACCCTGGCCCTCGCTGACGCCACCCCTCCGGAACCAACGACACTAGGTAGGGGCTACGAATGCAGTGAGAGCAAAACAGCTGGGCCTATGAGCTTTCACCATACTCCTCATGAACTTGGTGGTCATTGCTTGATCTATCTGCACCTGCACCCTGGCATATTCCGGTCCCTCAACCGCACGACGGAGCTACAAATGCTGGAGGCCAGGCCATGCCACGTCCGTTCTGGTGCAGCTAACGACAAAAAGCCCTTCGCCCATTACCTTGTCCGTAACGCCTGGCCGAGTAACAGAAGGGGTCCCGGAAGATGACTGCCAAAACACCCCGAGATTCGTCAGCACGCGAGCTGGTGTATGGCCGTTTCTGATGACGTTCATTTGCTTTCTTCAAAGCCAACGGCCGCAAAGCGCGGCTCTGCGAATCAACGGCCAGAACTCGGCGACTCGATGACAACCCTCCCAAGCAAACGACACTGTATGTTTTTCATGTATCCATCCACAACCCCTCAAGCCGCAGCCGGCTCGCCGTTGGCCTTGACCGTGTAAGGCGTGAGGAAGTCGGGGTCGTTCTCCATCTCCTCCTTGACCTACGTCTGTGTCAGTAGTGATAACAGTGAACCCCCCCGGCAGAAGACTCACAATGTCCAGACCGCCAACTAGCTCGCCACCGACCCAGAGCTGGGGGTATGTCGGCCACTCGGCATACTCCTTCAGGCCTTGCCGCACCTCGTCGTCGGCCAGAATGTTGAAGAAACCGTACTTGACCGAGTTCTCCCGAAGAATGGCCACAAGCTGCCTCGAGAAGCCGCACTGAGGCTCGCTTGGCGAGCCCTTCATGAAGAGCATGACGGGCGCGGCCTTAACTAGGTCCTCCAGACGCTTGAAGAGCTCCTCCTTGGCCTTTGCCGGGTCCACAGGTGCCGCAGGAGTAGAGATCACTGGCGCTGCGGCGGTAGACGCGCCTGCCGACCCTCCGGATGTATCCTTGGCGTGTGTCTCAATGGCGTTGCGAACCTTGACCGCACTGCTGCCGCTAACCGTCTCGAGGACCTTGCCGCCGCGGATGAGCACGAGGAAGGGAACGGCGGTGACGTCGTAGGTCTCGCTGAGGTCGCTGAGGTCTTCGGCATTGATGGAAACCCAGGACGTTTGGAGAGGCTCGGTAACGGGGTAATCGGCGGCGAGGGTCGTGAGCACCGTGTTCATCTGGGCGCAGGGAGCGGCCCAGGGAGCGTGGAACGAGACGACCAGCAGTGTGGTAGGTGGGATGGAGGCGATATGGCTCTCCCACTCCGCGTACGAGGTGATATCCTTAATGGTGGACATTGTCGCCGTTGGCCTGTGGCGGCGCCGCGGGGAAATCGGTATCGGGTTGTCGGTCTGCGAGGGCGAGCGAGGTGGATGAGTGCCCCGCGTTGGATATTTCGCGGATCGCGGGGGGGAGCGTCGGGGTGTGTAATTGACGTGGGTCGCGACGGAACAAGAGGAGGAGTTGTCGGATGCTTGGTTATGCTGATTAAAGCAAGTATCGCGAGTCGTTCGAGTGAGTCGGGTGGTGGTAGTGAGGTGGATGTGATGGATTAACAATTGTCGACGGGTAGGCGCGCCAACTTACTCATTCCTAGCACCCACCTTCTTTTCCCCCACCGCCCGAACCGAACTCCCACCCGCGGGGCAAAACTGCTGATTTGCGCGAGTTTTGAGTGGCCATTGGCTTCGGGATAAGCCGATACCGGCCAATTGTGCATCAAACCGCACGTTGCGTCATTTGGAGGGCTGTCGCGCGATAAGTTGCGATTAAGCGGGGGCGGGGTGCTTGCTGCCCTGCCCAGCTCACCGAGGCTCACCGCAGCTCAACCGCCCCTCTCGCGTGGACTTTTGAGGCACCCGGTTTTGGTGGAGAGCTGCCCCGCCCCGCTCTTGGCTTGCGTTGTCCGGGCACGTTGACGCTGCATCTCGGATTCGTCTCGCTCCATTCCCCCATTCCCCATTCCCTGCCTGCACAGCCTCCCCGACCGCTCCGTCGTCACTCGTACTCGTGGCGTCCTACCCTCGCCTGTTTGCTACGTCAGCTCTTCCTCCCAACATACTCAGTCTGTCCTTCAACCTCGACTCCTTCCCACCCGACGCCCGCCGGACGTGCTACGCTACCAGACGAACACCTCAAGGGAAACGCTCCCAACTACCTATTCATCCTCCTACGTGCCATTCTCCGGCGACAATCGGTGCCGCGAGCGCCCCGAGCTTCCCCCCCGACCATGGCCTCACTAAACCTCTCCATCAACGGGGCGTCGATCAAGAGCAGCTACGCAGCTGTCATCAACGGCCCCCCTCCGAGCTCTAGCTCTCCTACATATGCTCAGTGGGCATTGTTCTCTGTGCAGGCTCCCCTGGCCAATGCTTTCCAGGACAGCGGCTCGAAGGAGAGCATCCTGAAGGTGCAGAGCACCGGAGGTAAGGAGGACCCCCCTCTCCCCCAGCCGCGACCCGCCGTCGGCATAAGCGCAACGTTGCTGACGTCCCATGCCTCAACACGCAGATGGCGAGCTGTCTGAGCTCGTCGAAGATTTCAGCGAGGGCCGTATTCAATTCGCATTTGTCAAGGTCAAGGACCCCAACTCGGGCCTGCCCAAGAACGCCCTCATCGCGTGGTGCGGAGGCGGTGTCCCCGAGCGCACCAAGGGCTACTTCACCACTCATACCGCCACCGTCTCCAAGATCCTGCACGGCTACCACGTCCAAATTACCGCCCGATCCGATAACGACCTCGACCCCGAGACCATCGTCAAGAAGATTGCTGATGCCTCTGGTGCCAAGTACGGCGGCTCCACGGCCTCTGGCGCCTCCCCCGCTCCTCCTCCCATCGCATCCAAACCAGTGTTCACTCCTACGGCGTCCTACTCGTCTTCGAAGAACCCCATCGTATCTGCACGAAACCAGAGAGGCGGCAATGTCGACGCTGACGGCTGGGGTGAGGATGCACCCCCCGTTACCCGGTCCGAGATCCAGAGGGTCGAATCTGCCTACAAGCCTACAAAGGTGAACATCTCCGAGCTTACGGGCCAGAAGCAGGCGCCCTCCCGCTTCGTGCCGCCCGCTCGCCAAGATGAAGATCGCTCCGGCGTCATCGGTGGAGGGTACCAGCCTATTGGCAAGGTCGACATCGCCGCCATCCGTGCCGCCTCCAAGGCCCAGAACGATGACCGCCCGACGACTGTCAAGGGTGCGTACGAGCCCATCGGCAAGGTCGACATCGCCGCTATCCGCGCCAAGGCCCAGAAGCCTTCGGAGCCGACTCCCCCGACCCATGACGAGGGCGGCGACGAACCCGTCAGGTCTCTCGCCGGCAGGAGCGCCGCCTTCAGCCAGCCCTCGTCCGACCGTATGACGTCCCTGCCCAAGCCCAAGGTCGCCAACAAGTTTGGAGGCTCTGCTTTCGGCACCAAGCCACCGGCGCCCGGCGGTGGTCTGGGTCTGCACAGCCCCTCTGTGGCCCCTGGCACCTCGCCGCAGGTTGGCTCTGCGGGTCGTTCTTTCGCCGCGGCCTCCGGCAAGACGCCCGCGCAGCTATGGGCTGAGAAAAAGGCAAGGGAGGGTGGTGGCGCCCCCTCGCCTACTACTCTGGGCCAGCAGCACAGCGGAACCCCCGTCTCCCCCATCGGCATTCAGAAGAGC
>JACAFV010000063.1:0-18436 GCA_014635975.1 Plectosphaerella sp. P0831 | reverse complement strand
AGAGCGGTTACCAGGGAAAGAGCTGGAAGTCTGTGCAGACCGGCGACTATGGCCGTGGCATTCCGGGACAAATCAGCCAGGAGAACACGGGCGAGGACAACTCTCGGAGCGTCGACAGGTCTGGCGACGACTCCCACGGCGGCGGTGTCGGTGCCTTGAAGGATCGCTTCAAGGACACGGCACCCATCGGATTCGGCGCTCCCCCCATTCCTCAGTCTTCCCACGACGAGCCCGAGCCCGAGCAGGAGCCCGAGCCCACCCCTCCCCCTACCTCCAGCCGGCCAACCGGCGGCTTTGCCCTTCCTGGTCTGCCGTCCCGTCCCGCGGCGGCCGATGAGGAGGAGGACGAGCCGTCGCCTCCCCCTCCTCCTTCCCAGCGTCCCGAGCCCCAGCAGACGCAGTCTTACCAGTACGACGACGAGCCCGAGCATTCGCCGGTCCGCGTTGCCGTACCTGTGTCCCGCGGTCCGGAGCCTGAGGCACGTCCCCCTTCGCCGGATCCCATTCCCGTGGAGGCGGTTGTGAAGCAAGTGCCCAGGGAGGAGGAGATTCCGGACGAGCCCCATGACGTTGGTCGTGACGCCTCCACGACGCTTGCCGAGCAGGAGTTCGGCCAGCAGCAGGTTCAGGCGGCGCAGACACAGCCCGGCGGCAAGCGCGCCGTCGTCCAATACGACTACGAGAAGGCCGAAGATAACGAGATTGAGCTGCGCGAGGGCGATTATGTGACCAACATTGACATGGTCGATGACGACTGGTGGATGGGCACCAACGCACAGGGACACAGCGGCCTCTTCCCCAGCAACTACGTCGAGATTGTCGCCGATGATGCCCAAGCCCGCCCGGCTTCTCCTCCGGCGCCGGCCCCAGCTCCAGCTCCCGCGGCTGCCCCTACCCAGCCGGCCGGTAACGGCAAGACGGCGACGGCGCTGTTCGACTACGAGGCGGCTGAGGACAACGGTAAGAGATGTCACACCCATCCCGACTTGGTGAAGAGAAGCTAACACAACTCAGAACTGAGCTTCAACGAGAATGACAAGATCACCAACCTTGAGTTCCCCGACGAGGACTGGTGGTTCGGCCAGCTCCGTGGCAAGCAAGGTCTCTTCCCCGCCAACTACGTCGAGCTCGACCGGTGAAGATGTGGTGGGAGATGATGGGGGGTAGTCGGTGCCTGGTCCCTAAAAAGCCACCTGTGGAGGCGAGGTCGTCATTTTCGAGTTCTGTCAAGCGCTGAGACATTTGGCGCATTCACTTTTCGGTGGCAGCCCTGAGGCGTAGAGCAAAAATTCAGTTGAGTCCTGGCCATGTGAAGAATGCCATGTGGCGTGATATTATATCGTATTTGCAGCTGAGAGAGGCGATATGATCATGTATGTGGGACAAGCTCCGACAACTTCCTCCATATATGGCGCAATGAAATGCGGTAGGAAGATAAATGACTCCCTCGACACCTGGCAAAATGATGTGCAAAAAAGGCGAAATAAGCACAGGAGGCCAGCCAAATGGGCCACCTTTCCAACTCCTGGCCCGCGCCGGGGCTTTGACGTGAACATTCGTATAAAATGGTGGAAGCAGCCGCCGCATCAACACATGTCGAAGCAGCATTCGCCACAGTCAGCGCAACATTCGCACGCTTCGTCGCACAAGCAGCAGCAGCAGAGTGTTGCCAGACAGGCGGCTAGACAGCCTTTTTGCTGGCCGCCGCCGCGACCTCCTCGGCCGCCCTGGGGCGGAGGGGGCGCTTGCTGGTAGGCCATCTGGGGTTGTTGTTGGGGGTAGTAGTTGCCGCCTTGCGGGGGACCGTAGGACTGGGGATTGTCAGCGGGTTTGTCTCGGGGGCGGTGGGTGAGATGGGAGAGCATACGGGTTGAGGTGCTTGGGGGTAGCCGCCGCCGCCGCCGCCACCGTAGCCGGGCTGAGGCTGCTGCTGGTAGCCTCCGGGGTTGTAGTATTCTTGGCTTGCCATGGTGTTGCTTGGGGGATGTGGTATGACTGTTGAGGGTGTTGAGGGGTGGCTGACGAGTGAGATGTGAAGCGCGTCGAGGCTCTGCGGGGGCGAGGCGTCCGAATATGTATGTAAGTGCGGTATGAGTGCAGGGGGTGAGTTGCTTAAGCTATCCTTTGATGCTCGGTAGGTCTCGGTAGGTAAGCGACGAAGTGAAGACGAGGAAACGGGCCACAATCTCTGCCACAGCTTAAAGCAAGGGCGAGGGCACGAGGTGTTATAGACGGGGGTTGGCCGAATGACCAAGGTCGATGGGGACAATGGAGACGACCTCTTTCGTGGTGGTGAGGTAAGGTCACGGCGACACCGAGACCGGGTGGTGGCGGTACATTCATTACCTCCACAGTCTGGCTGCGCAGGCGGCGCAAGCAGGGCGCACCACGGCATCTCCGCCACCGGGGAGGCTGGGCTGACGAGCGACCGACGAGGATCTTGCCTGGGCGGTCTTGGGGGCTCACACAGCGCTGGGACCAATCCCGTCGGGGCATTGGTCCTGCCATTCGGGTCACGGCAGCGGGGGGGATGAGTGATCGTTGCTTCCCTGTCCCATCACGAGTCACGGGTGCTCTTCATCCTCTCTCACACAGCGAAGACGCGCCCAGCATGAACCCCGAGCTTGGTCTGTTAGTGCATTTTTCTCCAGCAGGCCGCGTCATGGCCTTATGGATCTCGCGCGGGTCTGTTTTTTTCCTCTGAGTCGCACTTTTTGACGTCAAGCTTTCACTGCATGCCGTCGGCCCGGCCGAGACTGCGACGGCTCGGACGCTTCTCGGCATCGACATCTCCATGGAGTTCATCCCGTGAGAGACGATTGGACGTCACATCAGCCCCATACACAACCTTCTCGTGACCATCGAGGTCGGTGTTGAGGTTTTGGGCTCGAATCGCAAACACCGACTGCCATTGGCCCTGAATAGATCCAGCGGCGACGTACAGGTTCCATAAGCATGATTCGGTCCAACTCAACCCCCAGACACGTCTCCCAAAATACACCCAGGTACTATAACCGATAAACCCCAATCTCAGCCGCGGAACAAACTCCTCTTCCAACTGGACTGCTTCAACTTCAACCCCCAACGGCGCGCAATGTGGCGTCAAGCTGAAGAGAACCCCTGGTCCCAACGGCCGAGCACTGCGCCATCTCTGTCGAATCAGCCCTAAATACAAGCGAGTATCCCCTGCCAAGCACACGAGCGGCATCAGCGCTAGCTCTCAAAAAGGCCTTCGGTCTTCATTCTATCTCCTCTTAGAGCGCATGGGGAGTCAACTCCGTGTTGGGGGCCTTCTCAGCCCTGTATGGCATCTCGTTTTTTTCACAACGTTGTTACCGAGACCGAAGCCCAGGAAGCCGAAACTCGACGCCTTCGAGCTCAGTGCCCTGAGTCTCAACTTGGCGACCTCCAATCTCGCCCTGGCCCTAACCAACTTGGACTCGCCGCCAACACCTACACCCGTCCTGATATGGACTTGTCCTACATCCCCTGCTGCGGGCGCCCGTCCAAGTCTAGGGGTCCCATTGCATACCTAGTGCTGACAGGCTGCCAAAGATCTCGGGCCTCTTGACAGCGACAGGGGTGCCATCAAACTTCAGTGCCTCTATATACCACCACAACCCATCACCGTAGCCTCGCCCCTAACCGTGCCCAACCTCTCTCCCAAGCCCACGACCCAAGGCCCTCGCCCTCACAATGTTAGATCCGCGCCACCAAGCCCTGGCCTGCCAAACCGCAGTAGCCTCCGACTACTACGGCCTCGGCGTCCGTCTCGGCATCTACTTCGTCTGGCTCCAGGCATTCATCGCCAACACCCTCCTCAGCTCCGCCATCCCCTCCGCAGCAGATACAAACACCGTCTTCCTCCTCACCCTCCTCATCGCCATGCTCAACGACGCCGTCGCCGGCACCCTCAGCCAAGTCGACGGCCTCGTCCTCATGCAGCTCTGCGGCGGCACACTCTTCGGCACCTTGTCCATCTGGGGCTACCGTACCCGCCTATACAAGGACCACGGCCCAGCTGCCGTCCGCCTCTTTGGCGGCTATGGCACTCATATCCGCGTTATCATCTGCTTCGCCGTCAGCGCCTTTGGTTTCTGGTTCTGGGGTTGGGGCGTCAGCGGCAAACTAGACCCCATGACTGCCATTGAGGGGATCGAGCCCCCTAACCCCGAAGAATGTGGTGTCACATATGTCTTCTTCTTCGCCAAGCTTCGCGCCGACGGCGGTATCAGATACTACTACCTCATCATATGCGCATTTTGTGCAGCCTGGTTTGGCGCCATGGTCCTCGCCTCCGGTCTGGCAGCGTGGTTCACTGTCTCCGGCCTCCTGGGCTCTCTCGGCAAAAATTGGGCCGGCTCAGCGAGGGCGAGCGCTTGGTCCCGGCCTCGCTTCGTAACTGGGTTCAAGACGACAGAGTATGTCCTCCCTCTTCCCCCTCAAATCACCACCACTAACATCTTTCCCAGACTCGTTTTCCTCTACAAAGTCTTCCGCATCTTCAACATCGTCTGGCTCATCTTCTCAGCCCTCATGGCTAGTTTACACTAAACTTTAATCACATAAACGGCGTTCTCGGCGGACCCGACAACGATCTCTCCAACCCAGGTCAACTGC
Organism: Plectosphaerella sp. P0831; assembly: GCA_014635975.1. Classification (NCBI taxonomy): domain Eukaryota; kingdom Fungi; phylum Ascomycota; class Sordariomycetes; order Glomerellales; family Plectosphaerellaceae; genus Plectosphaerella; species Plectosphaerella sp. P0831. The sequence continues at coordinate 13,816 of JACAFV010000063.1, read as the reverse complement.
TTCCCTTCCTTGTCGGGCTGTTCGGCTTCGTCGGGACCCTTTATGCCGTCATCAAGGACCGATACTTCCCCAAGCCCGAGGAGGGCGTTCTCTCACCCACAGCCCTCGACTTTGACTTCTCGAACCGCCCACTAAGCTCTCAGGGTCGAAGCAACACCCGCGACAGAAGACTAGATCGGCAGCAGGAGAAGCGCTCCATCGTGGTCCGCTATCTAGTGGCGTGGATGCCCTGGCTGGGCCTGCTGCAGCGCTTCGACGAGGAGCTCGTGGAGCAGGGCATTTCGAGAGAAGGGACCGGGTTGACCGGAAAGCCGCTTTCCCCGCGTTCGACCCAGCTCGCCTTCATCCCTCAGCCGTACTCACCAGTGCTCACGGAAACAACAGCTCTGAACAAGTAGTCAATATCTAAATGCAGGCTACAGCCTATCATACACCTGCAGATGCGCTCTGTTACTAATGTCCTGCTTCGGTCCGCTTCGTCAACCGTCATGCCATTTGCCTTGAAAATACACTGGCAGTATCTGCCTCCTTTTGACGCCACGCATGGATATCTTGCCCCCTGATGAACGCCGGGGATATATAACAACAACAGCCCAAACCTCCAATACATAAAAAACGCCAGACTCTTTACCTCACGTACGCTGGTAGCGGCTCATGACCAGGCACCACATCCGGCCGCGTCGAAGGCCCGCTCGCCTCTTGCCTGTAGCTGTAGTTGTTGCCGTACGCGTCCTCCTCTCCCAGAGCTGGCGCTGAAGGTTCCAGCTCTGTTGGTGGCGGCGCGGAGGCCGCGCTCGGCCCAGCCTCGCAATCTTCAGGGAACTCAGGTGGAGCGCTAGCCTCGAGGAGAAGCCGTTGTCGCTCAAGCTCTTGTTTGTCTTCGACCTGTCCGTTCGGGCTGGCCAGGTCATCCAGCGTGGGAACCGAAGGGGCGTGCTCATCGTGTGCCGCAACGCTTGTGCCTTGGTGTCCTGACCCATTCAGTACGGGAGCCGAAGGGGCAGGTCCATCGTCGTCCTCGTTGTAGATATTGGGCTCAGGAACGAAAGGCGGCGCCGAGCTTGACGACCCGGCCGAGGGATCTTGCGAGGGCTGGCTTGGCAGTAGCCTTTGCTCGTGTCGACGGATTCTTTCTTTTTCGCTCAAATGCACCTCGTCCGTGATCTGCGGTGGAGGCACATAGGCCGGCGCATCCTCTTCCGGCGAGTGTGAGGGCCGAGTAGTGCCATTCGTCAACTGCCTGGTGAGAGACGGTGCCCGGACGCTCCTTGATGCCGCCGACTGTGGCCAGTACCCATGGCCGCCATCTGCCCTGTCGACATTGCTCTCGGCGTAGGGACTGATGACCTCTTCTGGGTTCATGGCATGTTCGTGCATCTGATACGTGCGCATGGTGTTCGCCCTGGCGCGGCCCCGCATGCTGTCCTCGGTTCCCATCACCAACTCAAAGTTCACGCTGATGACGCCCTTTTCACGCCGCAGTCGGTCCGTATCGATGACGTTCGTTCCGCGAGACATGTAGTTGGCTGTTTCGGAAGTTGCGGAGTTTGACTGCGTGCCGCCGGACAGGTGATTCGCGAGCCTGCCGCCGAGGTCGACAACGACTTCGATATGGTACTTGAAGCTGACCATCTCCCCGGGGACGTTCTTAATGGTCGGGAAGGCATCCTCAGGTACCTTCACCGATGCCGTGACTGTCGTTTCGAGTGTAGGCGGATGGACGAGGAGCGGCGCGATCGTCTGCGACAGATCTTTCCGGAAGACGCTGAGAGATGTAGCAGATGACAGAGAAAGGCCGCCAAGGCCCGTTCGCGAGCGGGGATAGAGCTCCTCCCTCTGCAACTGGCCTTCCCGCGACATGGTCCTGCCGAAGGACGATGCAGGAGGAGCCGTGTCTATCCTGCCCTGCCTGTACAGCGTGACAATGACGCCGTGCATACTCTTCAACTTCTTGATGTGCTGGACCGACACTTTAATGGTCGCCATGTCGCCTGCCACGGCGCCGCCTTTCAAGAGCTCAATCGTTGCCGTGATCGTCTTCTCATCCACAGCCTGCAGCTTGGCCTGTGTCTGCGCGACACGGAGCTCTCTGAACTCTGTCCCACGATCGCTCATGTTGCTGCTCGTCGTCAAGCCGCTGTCGTCACTGATTTCGCTTCGGACGTCGGGCTGGGTGGGACTCCTGGGACTCTCGTGCAACTCGTGAGATGCTTCTTCCGAGGTCACCGACTGATCCACGGCGGAGTCGCAAACAGAAGCGCGATCGGCCACATCTGTCGTGGTGGTATGTGGCCTCTCCGGCACTGGTGTAGTTTGTTTCCTCTTCCTTCGCTTCGATATCGGCTCCAGATAGATAGTCTGCGGCCGAGGAGGAGCAAGGGTGCCAACGTCGATTTTCTCGACCAGCGAAATCTTCCTGTCACAACTCGTTGTCGGGGACATGGGTGTCGGTCGAGTAAGCGTGGCGGTGATCATGTACGATATTGTGCCGCGTTCAAACTGGGCAAGTCAGCGCGTGAGCCTTGGGAGACGTGGCATTCGGGTGTTTGAGTCTTACATCGATGCTGCTCGGCAGCGCCGTCTTGGGCAACTGCAGATCGAACTCGAATTGGTACTTGGCGGAATCAAGCTTTCCTTCGCCCGCGAGCACCACCTCGTCCTGGAACAACGAGGCGTAGCCATTGCCATGATATTGCGCGTCGGGGCGACCGTTTAGGACCGGTGTCGTGAGCTCGCGTTCGGCGACAGCGGGACCTTTGGAGACGCGTACATAGCCATGTAGCGTGACGGTCAGATGTGTGATGCGTATGGGCTTGAGCACGGTCAAATTGACCGCGCCATGGACGTGGTCCCCCGCGTTGTACTGTCGGTGCGGCTCCTTGGGGGTGATGTGAAAGTCGGCAATGTGTCGCGTCCGCGACCCTCGCATAGGCAGCGAAAAGCGCGAGAAGAAGGATCGGGAGGGGTTTTGTTGGTCGACAGAGGCACCGTTTGAGTTAAAGTATGCGCCCATGTATGCGGCGATGGGTAGGCAGTAACGAGGTTGAGGGTCGGCGGAGGGAGGAGGGGAGGGGAGGGCGGAGCGCGCAATGTCGACCATCCGCGACTGGAGGACGTCAAAACAGCGGGAGTATCGACAGAAAAGCGCGTGGTCCGACTGTGGTCGTCGATGGCTTCTCGAGTCGTCTCGGAGTTTCGGTACTGCAATGTCGATCTTGTATTGTACGTGAGCAACTGCGACAGCAGGTCGAGTTGCGGGATTGAATTGGTGCGAGATCGTGACCCCTCTACGCGATTGGGACAGGCTCTAAATTTGGTCGTTCGGAGAGGGCGAGAAGGGCAAAGAAGGCGCCGATCAGGGTAGCTGGGTGTTTCTGGTGACGAGACGTGGACCCGAGCGACGGGCGGCTGGGCTGGGCAGAGCCAAGACAAGGCGAGTGCGAATCGAGTCGGGTCGAGTATCGAGAGGGGGGAGATCGAGTCCGGTCGGGACGTGGAGCGGAGGGTGGGCGCCCAGGTTCTGGGGTGTCTGGCCTTCCTCTTGAGGGGAAAGAGACGGGGAAGATTGGATTTAGTGCCTCTTGGCTGGCCGTAGAGTGGACTGGACGGTCCAGTCCCCGCGGTCGACGATGTGGTAATCGATGTTGGTGAGCGTGGAACTTGTTCGAGACGAGCTGGGAACTTGGATTTTAGGAAGCTGAATGAATGATGGGTCGGGCGTGGGTTGCATATGCCAAGAACGACGAGGGAACCGCGCCAAGAAAGCTTCGCTCTTTTTGTGCAGAGGGGGGAAGGGGGAGGGGGGGACGGACGGTCTTTCGTCCAGGGGGTGGTGTTGTTCTTTTGTTTGAAAGGGGGTCCAGGTCCCGCGAGGTCCAGACGTCCACGGGCAGGCCAGTCCAGGTCCAGCCAGGTCAGGTCAGGTCCGCGGAAGAGGGGAGGGGGGGACGTGACGGGAAGGGAAGGGAAGGGAAGAGTCGTGCATTGAACGTCTGCTGACCGGATCGCTGCTTCCCTGAGCGCGGGACCGGGGGTTCTTGCCGTGAGAGCCGTTGCCGTTGGCGCTTGCGTGGCGGTGGCTGCCCGGTTTGGGTCAACGTTTCCCCTCCCAGCGAGGGGGGCAACACTGGAAAGAGCACGCTGACAGGGGGTGAGAGCGGGCAAGCAGGCACGAAAAGGCCTGAACATGCCAGTAGAGGGGGCCGGCCATTGGACACGTTCCAGCTTCCATCCCAGCGTTACGTTCTGGGCAGACGTCGTGGCCCTGTACCGGTATCTGGCTGTGTGCGATGACAGGTGCCAGGGTTCTGGCAATCTGCGACAAGTATTTGGCAAGTACATGATCCGGCGCCGGTGCCGCGCGGCGGTACGGCATAGTGACGGGAGGGGGGGTGGCGTCGACAAGGTACGGCACCTACGACGCTATCGCGTCAAACACAACCTGAGAACCTCCTTCCTCATTTCGAGTTCGTCTCTCATCCCCAAAACCGGCCAACACATCAAAGATTCAACTAGCATCACCAAAGGCCGACCTTAACGACAATAAACAACACCCCCTTCCTGCTCCAGCACTGCCTTACGCGGGGAAACATGCGCTTGCTCGCAACCTTCGCACCGCCGGGCCCAGACTGGACGCCCCGACCCCAACGAAGCACTAACTAACACCAAAACGAGCGACAATGCCTGCCCGCTTCTGGCCCCGACACCATCGACCGCACATGTCTCGCATTTGTCCATCCAAAGATCCCGCACGAGTCAGCTTTGCCCTGAACCAAGCGACACGACGACCGTCCACCCGTACACGAACCAACCGGGGTTCGCTGCTGCCACCAACTTTGCCGGCCGCTCCGCCCGACGCGGCCGGCCTTCAGCGGTTCCCACGCAACCACGCAACCACGCACCACTGGATCAGATCTGACAGCGCCCACCGATGGGGGGGCACCACTGACGTTTCGTCCCTCCTCCCGTCATTTCACTCCCGTTCCTTCGGCATGCCGATCTTGCCGCCCGACTCCTCAAAGCCGTGCCGAGTTATCCAGGACTCGGCCGGATTGCTGCACGCGTCCAACCCGCGCCAGGCAATCAACATACAGGAACGTCCCGTCCTGCAGAGGGATGACGGTGATCCCATCTCCACAAAAGTAGAGGTGCCTTCTTGATCATCGCGACCGAGTCAAACGTGTCACCGCCCGGTGTCGCTGGTGTACTTGTTACATGTTGTCCTCGGTGCTACTTGAAGCCTTGATTTCCTCCCATTTCCTCGGCTTCAAGGCTGCCTCCCTGCATTGCCATGTTTCTATCGTCCACTTAAAAAGAATTCCCGGCCCGCTGTAGAACCACAGGTCAGCGTTTCAAGCACCACCATCCGGTCAAGGGCTCGGCGTCGAATTGTTTCACCCTCTCCACATTGCTGTGTCCAGCAAAAAGTATTATATCAGGTCGAGCTGGGAATCGAACCCAGATCGGTGGAATCAGAATCCACAGTGATAACCATTACACTACTCAACCGACGATGTCTGCAGGGGTCGAAGACGGGTTGATAGCGGAGCGGGGACAAGTGGATGTGAATTGGCGTAAGCGTCGAGGTGGGTGCAGTCAGAGACGATGGATCGGTAAGTGTTCTTGGGACGAGTTGAGTATGTTCAAGTCGCCTGGCGTTGTGTTGCTCGAACGCTGGGCATGCTTTTTCGGAAGCTGGTGGGAGGAGGGACTACTCAACCCCTAAACATACCCATCGTCAATGCTCAGATCCGAGCGGGGAGAGCTGGATGTGAATCGGCGGCAATCGAGTAAGAAGAACTCTGTTTCGGGCGGGGTGCAGTCACAAGCGGATACGGAAGATGTTGAGACATATGTATTCAAGACTCCTGTACTCGCGTCTCTCGAGCGCAGGGCATGCTTTTGTGAAGCCGGGGGTAGCTCCCCCTCAGTCAACGCCACACAATGCTATGCAAAAACCCCAGCGCCATAAAATGCACATGTGATGTTCCACATAAATATATCCATCAATCCAGGGCATCACCGCTGAGGATGCTGGTGAGGATGCCCGCGCCGACGCCCTCGGCCATTTGCTCCACCTCCTTCTCGCCAACACAGCTGGCCAACCTCCTTTCCTCCGCGGACGCGAAGGCCGGTTTCCGGCCTCTCTTGCCCGGGGTATGAGTGATGAAGCTGCCAGTCTTGCCGTCCACGGGTGACACCAACCCCAGTGTCTCCAGGCTTCCGACAACCTCGCGGAACTCGGAGCTCGACAGAGGATGCAGCAGCGAGTCGCGGGTGCACGACAGGGAGTAGGTGTCGAAAAGGATCTTGGTAGTGGGCGCCAGTGATTGCGTCTTGGAAGGTGTACTAGTAATCATGGACTTGGCTGCCCGGTTGCGCTTCTCCACCGCGACGAGGGCGCAGAGCGCGGCTTTTTGCTGCAGGTTGAGGGTCTTGAGGCGTTGGCTGGTGCCATTGCTGAAGGCTGCCACGGTGACCTTGTTCAGATGGGCAATCGAGGCGCGAGGGGCGGTCTCGACCGTCAGCGCCTTCAAAGAGGATGCTGTCAACTCATACACACTCCGCGATCCCTTGGAGGGTGATGCCGAGTTTGCGTTCTCTCTCAGGGGCTTTCGTGAGGGCGTCATCTGCAGCAGCTTCTCCCTAGCCTCGGTCTCGTGCTTCTCCTTGGTCTCAGTCTCAATGAGATCAAGTGCCCGCCTGCAAATCTCAAACGCCTTGCGCAGGTCTCCTGTCTGACTGGCGACTTTCCTTGAGCACAGCTCGATCGCCGCAGGATGCAGGAAAGGTGCGGTCGTCTGCTGGCTGTTGGCTGGCAGAAGGCTCTTGAGCCGCGTCGTGATGATGTTTTTGATTTGCGTCGCGGAGTAGGGGTAGAAAGGCAGAAGCTCAGGCTTGAGGTTCTTCGACTTGAGGCGGGGGAGGAAGCGGTCCGTAAGATCCAGTGCGTTTGCGATGCCGATCAGGGCCAGGCGCGAAGGCTCCTGCAGCGACCACTCAAACAGGCGATAGAGGCTTTCCAGTCCCATTGTGAGGATGTGATCAATCTCGTCGAGCACGACCAGGTGCACCGGAGCATCCTTCTTGCTGGACGTGAACAGTTTTTGCAGGGCAATCATGGCCTGAGCCTCTGTCAGGTCGGTCTCGTGGCCGAGGAGGTCGAGCAGCGTGTTGTAGAGGTCCTTGGACGACTTGATGCTCATGCAGTTGATGTAGGCGTGTCGCACGTTGGGAAGTGCCTCGGCCTTTTTTGTTGCGCTGCGGATCATGGCGCTCTTGCCTGTTCCCGGCGGCCCGCTAATGTAAAGGCAACCAGAGCAACGGTCGACGAATTTGACGAGGTGTTCCCGCTCCTCCTCGCGGCCGATCAACTGGCCCGGGTCGGAGCCGCGTGCGAACAGCTGCCGAGCCGCATGGTACACTGTCTGCTGAGAGGAAGGAGTGAGGGGTGTCTGTGGCGTCGTACGCTTGAACAGCTTGCCGGCAGACATGACTGCATGCCGCGGCGTGAAGGGGACCTTGGCGAAAGCATCGCGGTGTCTTGGTGTCTGCGGTGTGATGGGAATGGCCTTGGAGAAGCTGAGCGTCCTTGAGCTCCGCCGACTTGTTGCGATGGAAGATGGGGGTGCGTCGTTGTCGTCCTCAAGATCCGAGGCCTCGTCGAGGACGGCCACGTTGTCGTCTGTGGCCTCGGTAGTTCTGGTAGACCGCCTAGTTCGTTTCGTGGGGAGCTGGGTGTCGACTGCTTGAACAGAGGCAGAGTCAGCAGCTGATACCCGAGCTGGCGCGAGCTTGAGAAGGTCCTGCTCACCTGTGTCAAGGACATCCCTCGTCCTCTTTCCGAGTGAAGTGCGAGCCATGGCGAGGTGTCCAAGTCGAATGTTCCTGACAATTACGATTACAGTTGCGGTGCGACGGCTAGGTGGAATGCTGCGGAATAGGAAGAAGGCACAATGCTGGAGATGAAGTGGTTAAAGGGAGCTGCATGGGTGCGGGCAGCCCAGGTTGAGGTTGCCCTGGCAGTGCAGGGACAATCAAACTGGGTAGGCGCCCTGGTCGTCAGAGTGGAACCTGCCAGGGACAGACGACGCGTTAAGTGGTGTCGCGCGTCGTGTTTGACGCGCCCGGCGTTCGCGCCTCAATTTAGCACCTGAGAGGCGCGCGCCGCGTCGCTGTGGCTAAGCAATACAGTGTTTTCATCTTGCAAGCACTGTCCCTCAAACTATGTGGGCCTTTGGCTACACCGCGCACGCCTCGGTCAGAAGCGGCGGAGGACGCCGCCTGGCTGAAAGTGTCCCGAAACGGCCGGCTCCGGGTCTTGAGATATGGACGATAGCCCCTGGAAAGACGCGGGGTCTACTCTCCCAAGAAACACATGAAGGCGCCGGAACCGCGCCGGAGCCCCGAGCTACCCCAGAAGCTTTAACGATTACATTTCATCTCGTGCGGCCTTTCAAACACATCATCATCATCCCCGGACAACAGTCGCAGTCACAGGTCGACTCCGTCCGGCCTTCGCCTCCGAGTGGCGATATCGACGCCAAGTATCAGCGGTCTGTCACCGACATTGACGTCCATCCGTCGATTTCCATCGCCCCAAAGCCCATCAACAATCATTTTTCATGACACTGGGTGCTTTCTAGCACCGTTTGGATCTCACAATGCCTCCATCATCGTACAATTCTCGCGTGGAGGAGTTCCGAGATGTCGAATACCCCATGCTCTCAGGTCAGCCTCCATCTCACACCCTCACTGAACATGACTAAATTCATCCAGAGTCTGTCTACCTGGACCATGCCGGCACCACGCTCTACTCCAAGTCCTTGATGGACAGGTTCTCCAAGGACATGATGTCAAATCTCCTCGCCAACCCGCACTCAGGCTCGTCACCGTCTCAGTACACCACCTCAAGAATCGAAGATGTTCGACTGCGACTGCTCACACTGTTCAACGCCGATCCAGACGACTTTGACCTCGTCTTTGTGGCCAACACCACCGCTGCTGTGAAGTTGGTCATGGAGGCGTTCCGTGGCATGCCTGACGGCTTCCGATACGCATATCACCAAGCTTGCCACACGAGCCTGGTCGGCGTACGGGAAGAAGCCCGAGACAGCGTCTGTGTTGACAATGACACAGTGCAACGCTGGATTGAGGGAAACGACCCCTTCTCAGAGGCTGCGACGGATGATGCGCCAGCTCTGTTCGCATACTCGGCACAATCACATCTCGACGGCCAACGATATCCAATATCATGGTGCGACTTGACCAGGAACACCGCTGGGACTTCTGTAAACCGAGATTATACACTTTTGGATGCGGCATCTCTGGTGGCTACATCACCATTAGATCTGGGTGACTCCCGATCGGCGCCTGACTTTACAGTCCTTAGCCTGTACAAGATGTTTGGCTTTCCTGATCTTGGAGCTCTCATCGTTCGTCGGCAGGCAGAAGGCGTCTTCCAGCACAGACGGTACTTTGGCGGCGGCACCGTCGACATGGTGGTCAGCGGAAAGGAGCGGTGGCACGCGTTCAAAACCCAGTTCCTCCATGGGAGGCTGGAGGATGGGACATTACCATTTCACAGCATCCTTGCATTGGATGCAGCCATGGACACTCATTTTACGCTTTTTGGGTCCATGGCACAAATATCATCACATACAGCATTTCTCCGCCACCGCATGCACCAAGGGCTGGAAAGTCTACAGCATGGCAACGGCACCGCTGTCTGTGCTCTTTACGGCCAGCCTGATGAGGCCTCAAATCTAGGCGTTGGGCCAGTGGTCTCTTTCAACCTCCGCAACGCACAGGGGGCATGGGTCAGCTTGAACGAATTCGAGAAGCTGACTATCCTGAAGAACTTCCATGTTCGCACAGGCGGCGTCTGCAGTCCCGGTGGCATCGCAGCCGCGCTGGCTTTGGAGCCATGGGAGATGAGACGAAACTTTTCCGCTGGTTTTCGCTGCGGCGCAGATCAAGATACAATAGCTGGGAAGCCGACTGGTGTGATCCGGGTCAGTCTGGGTGCCATGAGCACAAAGTCGGACGTGGATCGATTTGTTGCGTTCATCGAGGAGTTCTACCTCGAGTCACAACCTCAGGCGGCGGCACCTCGACCATCACCGGCCATGGCATCTTCCGGCTTCCGGGTCGAGGCAATGACGGTGTATCCGATCAAGAGTTGCGCGGGCTTTTCTGTGCCCAGGGGTACCCCTTGGGAGATCAGGCCCGAAGGTCTTGCTTGGGACCGGGAATGGTGTCTCCTTCACCAAGGCACCGGCCAGGCTCTCTCGCAGAAGCGGCATCCGAAAATGGCCCTCCTTCGCCCGTCTCTGGACTTCTCCCAAGGCGTTTTGCACGTCAGCTACACCGGCCCAACAACGTCAACTTCCCAAATCACCGTCCCCCTATCCTCCATACCCACCGACCAACGCACCTCATCCCAACGAACCTCTCGAGTCTGTGGCGACGAGATTATCCCCCAGACATATTCCGATTCCGCCGTCACCGAATTTTTCACCGCCGCCCTTGGTGTTCCGTGTGTGCTCGCCCGGTTCCCCGCTGGCGGTCAGGGCCGGAGCATGCGGCATTCTAAAGCCCAGTTTCTCAGACATCAGAAGCCATCAAAACCCTTGCCCACCAGTACATTACCGGGCTCCTTCCCGGACCTGCCCTCGCCGCCAGACTCCGACTCGGAGCAGCAGCAAAGAAGCAAGATTCTTCTCGCAAACGAGAGCCCTATTCTCCTCGTCAGTACCGCGAGCCTCGACGCGCTGAATCGCGACATCTCTGCCAGGGGTGGAGGTGACCCTGTCGTCCAGGCCGCATTCAGGGGGAACATCGTGGTCGGCCCCGCCCCAGGCCATGAGAGGGAGGATCTCGCCTATATTGAAGACACATGGGCAGCTTTACGGATAGGCACGCAGAGTTTCAGGCCGATGGGATCCTGCCGGCGATGTCAGATGGTATGCATCGACCAAGAGACGGGTGAACGGCGACAGGAGCCGTTTAGCACACTCTCCAAGACGAGGCGGATAGATGGCAAGGTGTACTTTGGCATTCACATGCGGCATGATCAGCCGGCCGAGGTTGTCACCAGGGAAGCGCAGTTCCCGACAGTGTGTATTGGAGATGCTGTTGAAGTAGACAGCTCATTTGGTGATAGGTGAAGGGCAATACGTAGCATTGAAAGCATCACTGGTTTTACATTTCACATCGTCTAAAAGAGACAGGCAGTGTGGGAACAAGTTCGGGTTCGGTCTTGGCTGTCAGGCTACTTTGATATCGAGGGATTCAACCGTCCTCCCATGCTGGCAGAAACCGCCCACCCGAGGTTCCCTCTTGGCAGATTAGGATTTTGTGTCTATTTTCATCATTTTTTTGTTCGTTTCATTGTTGTTCGTCGCAGGCTCGGACTCCTTTGTAAAAATGTCTCGCCGTGGGGTGTGATCCTCGCGTCTTGGTCTCGTTGCGAATCAGGTGGTGAGTCTCGTGTTCTGCCCACCAGGGGGGGGTATTGAGATGTTCGCAAACATAAGGGCAATCCTCTCCGAGTATCAGATGAGGAGGCTGGGAGGGTCGTGAAATGCGTGGGCATGGCGAATTGGCAGGGGGGCGAGTTTGCGTGAGAGGAAACACTACGCTTGGCCTGGATGATGGGGTGTTCGTGAGAACCAGGGCCACGTCCGTTAAGATAGTCGTGAATCGTTTGCCTTCATAACAATTGGGTTGGGGCGACCGGCAATCGGTGCGTTGACGTTGCCGTCGCAGTCTTGCGTCGTTTTTGTCATGGTCGTAGTAGTCCGGCAGATCCTTGATCCTTGATACAGGAATCGTTACACACGTTGATCGTCTCTCATGAGCGTCTGGTAAAGTTAGTGAGGTGCTAGAGAGGGGGTGCGAGGAGAAGGGGCTTACATTGACGCTCTGGCTACCGCGTACAGCAACCACGTAGGCCTTTTAATGTCCTGCCCAGGACATGGCCTCCTGGTGGAGCGGCGCCCGTCGACAGGTTCTGGCCATCAAGGGATCACGGCCGTCGAGGGATCGATCATAGCCATCGGACGGCGTGTCGTAGATTGGTGATCGCCATGTTTGCTGCTAGCGGGCGTGCATTGCAGAGTGATGTCTGCTCATCCTGGCTTGCTGCGCGGGAAGCCGGAGGAGGCCATTGCTGAGATGCCGAGAAGGGATTGGAGTGAAGGAGGAGAACCAGAAAGTATCCCGATACTGAGCTCTGAGCGACGGACCTGGGTACTTAAATGCGGGTGATCATCCTCCCATCCGGTCGTCATGACACCCACCGATCGAATGGCTGGGAGCGAGCCCTGCTTGCCTGCCTGCTTGCCAGCCAGGCTGTAGTCTCAGGNGTCTCAGGTGCGAGTTCGAGCGCTTGCAGGATCACGACATGTCGCCGGCCAAGACGGCCGGGAACCGAAAGAGTGGGAAGCCCCCCATGGCAGCAGGCTTGCCGCAAGTGGAAGTGTCGAGGCTGAGACGATGCACGGGGAGTCGAGGGAAATGAGGTCAGGAAGCTCGTGTGGGGAGCTGGCACGACGGGCCATGCTGTTTCACGCAGGGGTCCCTTGTTCGCTCCCAGCCTCCATCGGCCAACGCAGATGATAGGGTGGGTGATGTGTTGGGAGAGAAGATGCGGTGGTTGTAATCGCGAGCGGAGGGCAGTCTAGATGTGTTCGATGAGGTGATGTTCTGAATTGACCGGAAGCAGGACGACGGGATCATTTTGGTCAATGCGGTGGGTATCGGGAGACACACAGTGGATGCGGGCTGAACTTCAAGGATCCACAGCACGCGAGTCACCCATCGTCCACCTGACTGCCGCTGACCGGGCGCGTTCATCTCTGGGGTGATGCCCCCTGTAAGTTGCTGGAGAGTCTCCTGAAACACGACTGGCACCCACTGCAACAACCCCGGAAGTGTGTCTCCCTTGGAACCTCGGCCATCACGGTCCCAAGATTTGGCCTTTGGTCCATCACCAAGCAGTTGGAGTGTTTGGTTGTCTTGTTTTCCTTGCCAAAGTCTCTTGGGTCCAGATTTGTTTGTTGTGAAACTGTTATGTTCTATCACAGGGTCAAGTAATTACTCTTAAAAGTGTATTAGATGCAGGCTTAAACCTCATTTCTCATCCTATCATACAACAAATGCAAACCAACACCTTTGCTTCACTCCATTGAGTCCATGTGATATGTACCAATCTGAGCCACACGCCTTCCGCTTCATCTTTCGCTTGTTCTGCCATGCCGCCAATTTACTTTGGGGGACTACCCTGCGTGAAGCTTCACATCGTGTTAGCTTGATGTTGTTCCAAAACGAGAAGAGAACAACCGTACTTGTGCCACATCTTGCCGAGGAATCCAGCCTCTGGCTTCTGGTCATGTAGACTCTGACGACGTGCGATACCGGAAGCGTCCCGCCTGTCTTGGAGCCCTTGGAACATGGTGTTGGAGCTCTATACAGCACGTCTGTCAGTTAAAGGATCTTGCTCATCCGTGCTGTTGCCCACGTACTCTTCTACGGCCGCTGGTCGGGGAGTTCTGGGGAGCGTCGACGGGCTTGGAGGAATCCATAATGTCAAGTGCGGGGCAAGGATCTGGTGGGTTGTAGTTTGTGGGTTGTAGTTTGGTTGTTATAAAGTCTTTAATAGTAATCGGTATGAAGACAGTATTGATAAAGAAAGTAGGAATAAGTACATGTCCAGGGACGCCCAGCACCTATATACCCTCAGAGCTCTCATACAAATACGTCAATGATCGCCCCAGCTCACAGCTCCCTTCCCCTCCTCCTCCCCCTCCTCCTC
>JACAFV010000062.1:107753-168054 GCA_014635975.1 Plectosphaerella sp. P0831 | reverse complement strand
GGGGGGGGCGGGATGCAGGCCTGGCGCTGCGATATGGAGGTGTGCACTCGCACACCCCTCTCGCAAGTCCTGCAGCGGACACAACACCAAGTCGTCGCCCAGCAGCAGCTCGCGCTCATCAAAGACTCGCCCCGGGTCTCCCGGCACAGCTTGATCATCCCGCGGCTGGGAATGCCTTGCACGACGCAGGGGGTGGTCGTTTGCTGCCGCCCGATGATGATGCAGAGACATGGGGTCCACGCCTCAGTGGGTATCGGCTCAAGAAGGGAGATCGACTTACCCGGGTGTGGCAGAGCCGCCGTATTCCTCCTCCCCACGGGTACAGCTCCCAGCTTCGCATGACGATCACCCTGCTCGTACTCTCAGCCAGTCCCATTCCTCCATGCCAGACGGGGCTTCCTCCACGTGCCCAAGACACGAGGCTGCAGAGCGTGGTATGACGAGCTCCCTGCATGCGCACACGCGCGAACGTCATGGGGGACAGATGAAGGAGCATGCCAGGGTGCTGCTGTCTACAACCTTCAGGCTGCTCCTGCACCCTGCCACTCGACGGGGAATTCTCGTCCAAGGTACTTTTCAGCACTCTCCATACACGACCGGACGAATCTCCGGGAGGGGGCTCACGAGCAAGGGGAGGGGACGAGGGGGGGCCAACGCTTGGGCGCGACGGATCTCAGAGGGGGCTCTCTCCTTTCGCCCCCCTGGACTGAATCAAGCCGAGCCAGTCCGCCGTGGGCGTGCTATCGCTTGATCTGGAATATCCCCGTTGCCCCAAGGTTTGCTTCTCTTGTCAGTTCAGCACAGGGAACATATGATCACCTCAATATAGGGCCTCTACGCCTGAAGAGACCAGTCGAACCGGCAGGGTGCCCGAGCGGCGCGGATGGGGGATGCTCCGATATTCTGTCACATTGGGGGATCACCGCTCAGCATCCAGGCCCCCCATGGTTGCTTTTTCGGCCTAATGTTGTGGCCCTCCTGCGGGAGATGTGACGGGAGGGATGACCCCGGGATGCGTGAGGCTGTCTCTGCCCTCTTGCAACACGTTTCTCCTCAAGGTGACTTCTGCCTGGCCCGCCATCCCCCATGACCGCCGAGATCTTCGGAGGAAAAGGTGTGCTGTATGCGCCGCAGATCAAATGCCGGGGAGGTTGTGAAGGGCGCAAGAAAATCAGACCATTAGCGGACGGCGCCACTAGTGCCTCCGATGAAAGTGCAAGGCCTTCGGTCTCGCACTTGGCCCGCAGCAAGCTATCCTCCGGGATATAGTAGCTGGTCAAACGTCCAGAACGCTTCCCTCGGGTGAGCTAGTCACGCTCCACGAGGGAAATGTGGATAGGCAGCAGGATACAGGTGACGTCGGACCAACAGAGACGCCTGAATGACTCGGACTGAGAGGAAACGTCGAAGGTGTCCGTGTCTGTCTGTGTCCTCCAAGCGGGCTGTCAGCGCGCTGGGAGAGCCCTGGCAAGGCCGATCTGGATCTTGCCCAAACAGCCGGTATGAAGATGATGGCATGTGCTCGGACGACAAAAACGAAGGGGGCGTGTGCGCAAGAGGCACGCCACCACCACCCAGTCAGTGGCACCCCCAGCCCGCTCGGTGCTGCTGCTGGACGAATTGGACGGCTTCTCCGGCGCAGGGACGCCCAGCAACTGCGAGCCCTGTGATAGGAACGTGCCACACGCCCGTGATGCCCGTTTTATTGCCCAGGCCGGGGCGGCAACAGGCGAGTGGTATGGAGGACCGAGCGGCCGTTGCTCCAAGCTTATGGATGTTGAGCTCGGCCGCTTGCAGGTGTCAGCGTGTCATACCCCCGAAAGGTCTCCCTGCGCAAAAGTGACGGGAGGGGACGAAAAAGGGTCCGTCCGGAGATGGGGGTGGGTTGTGTGACCCTCGCTTCCAAGGGCAAAAAGAGAGTTCTGTCAGGTCAGGAGAGGCTTGGTGTATGATCGGCGCTAGGCATGCACAATGAATGCAGGCGGGAGTCGACACCCGCCCCTGCCATTCCCGCCCTGTAGAGTCGTATCCGCGGCTGCAGACTGATCATGATCCACCTCGGGTGCCTTGATGATGACAAGACGAAGCACTTTGATCCTTGAACAATCTGTGTGCAGTTGGCGCTCGGTCCGTATCGGGCATATGCGTGTGTGTCTGTTCCCCTTGTGTGTGTCTCTCGTTCCATGGCGGCTCCGTGTGTCTCCGTGTGTCTCCGTGTGTGAGACCTTGCTCAGCTGATGTCTCCACGCTCAAACGTGAGATGTGGGCGCATGGGCAAGAGTCAGCGATGACAAGTCGGCGCCAACGTGCTCCAAGGAGGCGCTAGGAGTCGGGTCCGGTGGGCTGTGATGCCGCGGGAGCTGTGCGGGACGCTACCAGGAGCGTGCCTCTCCTGCGGAACACGACAGGAACGGCGGCCGGACTAGATGGTGACCCAACTGGAGCGGAACCTCGGGGGAGCTGTCCGGTGGGTGACAGACAGAGTGAGGCGCGCGTGGTCTGGGCCGGCATGGGATGGATCCGCGGCGTCTACTCCGACATGCCGCCTCCACCGCATCGGGGCAAGTGAGGGGCCCCTACGGAAAGCCCGACGAGGTCCGGGGGGGCACTGTATTGCAAAAAGTGAAGTCGGCGATGGGGCGGGTCCGGTCGTATGTCTTCGGGGATATCTCAGTGGTTGGAGGAGCAGGCCGCTAAAGGGGGAGCCAGGCGGAGACGGGATTAGTGATTGTTTCCTCGGTTTTCTCGCACGGGAGCAAACAAGCTGTGCTCGGTGCGCTATCGAAAGGCGCGAAGCCCGGAAACGTTTAGCGGTAAGGATGGAAAGGGGACCGTCCCAAGTTCGCGTGGCCCCTCCCCCCCTACCCCCACTGACCGTTGGGTTTCAAGAGGGGGGGTGCTTCGAGGAGGATTGCCCATCGTGGCTAGACGTAGAGGCCCAACGCGAAGCAATTGTCTGTTCGCCGTTGTGTGTTTTGCCGGCTGCCTAGCTAACGGCGACGGTCAGGTCTGTTGGCCGTGGCATACGGGGAGGGAAGAGGCCAGAGAGGCTCCGGCACATCGTGAGAAGCCATCGTGGCTCAGGCCGCCGTGCAGATCGCGGAGCTGAACGACCGTGGCGTGTCGGACCGACGCCGTTGGGGCCCCGGCAGCCTCGTTCGGACAGCAAGAGTACTTTTGCGAATTGTCCCGGTCGGCGCGAGGGGCGTTGGGCACTGAATCTGACAAGTCGTTTTCGATTCAGATTTGCCATCTCTGGCGCTCGCTCTTTGCCATCAACTTCTGGTGCTGGAGATGGGCTGCAGGTGCGAGTCAGGCAGGGGCCACTGATGGGCTTACTGGTAGATGATCGACTTCTGGCAGGCTTGGCGGATGATCTTGGCTTTTAGGAGGGGGCCTTGACGTGCCCGGGGGTGATCTCAGGTTGTGGGCGGAACTGTGTATCCGAGGACAATTTTGCATGAAGTAAGAGGATGAAATACAGGCTGGCAAGTTGCACTGCAATTGAAAACGCAAATGCCCGAAGAATGACTAATCACATCCACGACGACATCACCTGACCGGGGGGCGGGGAAGCACCTTGGCACCCTGGGCACCATACCAAAACGGGACGGACGATTCATCTGCCGGGGCTGGAGCGGCTGAAGCCTCGGTGGAGAAAGGCGATGCAACTAGGGCCCCCGAACCACCCGTGCCTGCGCCCCCAGCGCGCCGCTTGCTGACTTCTTGTCTGACTTTCGAACATCCCGAATGCCCTCGCGACACCACCGGATGCGAACTGGTATTCACCGATACGCCACCGCGAAATGGGCTTGGGAATCTTAGAGTCCAGGTCCTTGGAACACGTTCCAGGTAGGCAACGCCCCTCTTTCCGGACCCTCCCCGCTGCCGGGCCCCAGTCGTTCCACCCGCCCACCCGCTTCTCTGGAACGACCCCCGTCCCGTCCGGCATCACCGGCCGAACCCCACGAGATCCACGAAGAGAACCGAACCTCGACTGACGCCGAATTACAGGGACTACGCGATACTATGACGATCCAGATAGGCCTCAGGTCACCAACGGGACGAGCCATGGCCTCAAGGTGGACGCCAGCGGCAAGCTGCCCATCATCCTTGTATGTCGCCAAAAACAGATCGCCATCTCTATATCATCCTGCATCATTGCTAACCTCCGGGTGTCCGCGCTCAACAGATCCCTCAGCCCTCCGATGATCCAAACGACCCCCTCAACTGGCCGCTCTGGCGCCGCGACCTGATCACCTTTACCCTGTCCATGGCCGCCATCTTCGCCACCGCCCTGGGCCCCATCCTGGCCGCCAACACCGTCGTGCTGTCCCTCTGGTTCGGCGAGTCCCTGACCAAGACAGCTATGTTGACCGGATACTTTCTCCTCGGCGTTGGTGGCGCGGCCATCTTCTTCGTCCCTTCGGGTCGCGTCTGGGGCAAGCGCCATCTCTTCATCCTCGGCCTCGTCATCCTCGTCGGCTCGGCTGCTTGGGGCGGCGCCGTTGGCACAAACTACAAATCCTTCATCGGCGCCCGCGTCATCCAGGGCGTCGGTTGCTCACCCTACGAGACTCTGGTCAACGTCGCTGTAGGCGATCTCTACCCGGTCCACCAGCGTGGCATCCGCATGGCCTTTACGAACCTGGCCGTCTTTGGCGGCGCCTTCTTCACACCAATCCTTGTCGGCAAGATCACCGGCACCATTGGGTGGGAGTGGACTTTCTACTTTACCGCCATCTTCCTCGCCCTCTCCCTCGTCGCCGTGGTTCTGTTTTGCCCGGAAACTGCCTATCGACGCGACATGTCGCTGAACATTGACATGGTGACCGCCGATACCTCGGAGCCCGTGGGCCGCGTGTCGCCATCCAGCGAGGGCCAGAACGATCCCAGCGGTAGCGACGACGTGGAGAAGCTGCATCAAACAGGCGCACAACCGACTGCCGGTCCCCGTCCGACTATCAACCCCGCTGCGATCCCACCCAAGAAGACCTGGGTCCAGTCCCTGGCACTGTTCGATGGCAGGAAGACGGACGACAGCTACTTTGAGCTCCTCTTACGCCCATTCCCGCTTTTCTTCCAGCCGGCCTTCTTCTGGGGCTGCCTGATCCAGGGCACCATGATCGGCTGGACAGTCTTCATTGGCGTCATCGTAGCCGCCACACTGCTCATGCCACCCTTCTTTTGGAGCGAGGTTGAGGCTGGCTACGCCTATGCCGCGCCTTTCATCGGCGCTCTCTGCGGCTTCGCCATTGCTGGTCTCTTCTCTGACTGGAGCGCAAAGTACATGACCCGCCTCAACAATGGCATCTACGAGCCCGAGTTCCGCATCCTCATGGTCTTCCCCATGTTCATCATTGGCGGTATTGGCCTCTTCGGATTCGCTCTGACCTCGGGCGAGCTCATCACTGGAAAGTACGCTTGGCCAGTGCCCCTGACCTTCTTTGCGTTCGAGGTCGCGGGCATGGTCATTGGTGCGGTCGCCAGCTCTCTGTACATTGTCGACGCATACCGTGAGTCTCATATGCCCCCCCCCCAGGATGCTGCCACCACTGACACGCATGTCCCAGGCGACCTTGCGATCGAGGGCTTCACTTGCATGGCCATCTTCAAGAACTTCCTCGGCTTCGGTCTGACCTTTAGCGCGTACGACTGGATCATCCAGAGCGGCCCCCGCACCGTCATGCTCGCCATCTCCATCGTCCAGGTGGTTGTCTGTGCCACGAGCATCCCCATGTGTATGTTATGTATCCCACTTTCTTCCTGCAACCTGCTGACCAGCCCCTCCAGATATCTACGGCAAGCGGGTTCGTGCCTACTACCACAAGCATGATCTCCTGAGGTGGACCAAGGGCATTGGCCGACGCCGTTGAGCCTGTGATGCGTGTCTGCTTGTCTCAGTTGTTCCGAGTGTCTGTCTAGTAGTGGTTGGGTATCGGTGTTTTTGTTCCTCCAGATCTCGCATGTTGTCGTCAATATGTTTGGTTTCTGTGGCAGGGAAGGGGATAGTAATAGTGCTCATCGTATGATCTTGCAAGGGTTTACCATCTCGTGCGGAGGCGTTACGGCTGCCCGCATTCAAATCAAATTCCATCATCATGTCTTCTGTTTCCCAGGCCCCTGCCTTTTCTCGCTTGCGGCTGGGTGCATCCATGCCCAATGGTGAAGAATCATGGAGGCGCCCGGCCCTGGTCGTGCAGCAGACGTGTCTGCCCCTTACTGGTATTTGATCTTTATGCCTCCTGGGTTCTTTCATGCATCAGGCACTTGACAAAGTAGAGTTGTTGAGGGCGATGAAGGGATTTGGGAGCTTGGGGGTTTGTCTATGAGTTCTGGGGGGGTCGCTTGTAAGATTGAAGCTACTATCATGTATACATTTCACTTTTTGGGCCATCTAATGTGCTCAACATCCCCTCCTTGCTGGCACTGAGGCTGTTTGCAGCGTGCCATGCACGGACTGCAGCTTGGTGCCGTCCAGCACCTGCCCCGCGGTGTGCAGCCTTCCGTCCCGGATCCTGATATTGCCCCTTTCGCACACTCGTCGCCCACCCACCTACCCTCCGCTGCATGCCGCGTCCCTTCCAGCAGCCCAACAGCCCGCTGAGAGCGTACTTCGCGTCGCAAATCGAATTCCAGGTATCAGAAACCAAATGGCGCGGTTGGAGTAGAGGTTTAACTCGCTGTCTTCCCACACATCCTGGACCGACAGAAACTCGGGTTCGAATCCCGGACCGCGCAACCATTTCTACCTTTTCTTTTTCCACCACGGCAGCAGGATGGACTATTTGCATTATGGTGCAGCCTGCCCATCAATTTTAACAAAATTTCTTGGACTGCACTTGAGGATGAAGCTATCATCAATCATCGACTGGACCCTTGGCTGCATGCACCAGCCACATCCACACCACCACAATCAGCCTCGCCCGCTCTTATGCCCCCTCCCTGCATGACCCCCAGCGCAGTCGTGCATGATGAGTTAGTTTTGTTGGTCAAGGACAATTATCTCCGGCCCTCCTAGAAGTCTGTTGGGCGACCCTTAGACACGTGCACATATTGCAAACAAAACACCACGGGCCAGCCCAAGCCAGACCGGGCGCTTCCGCGGGCCAAGAGACCCGATGGGGCGGTCCCCTTTTTTCTGCAGGACTGGAGAAAAGTCTTGATTACTGATTCGACGCGCCTAGACGTCGATCCTGCATCGGACAGGGTCTGGACGTGGCCAATTGGTCGATGGGGTCTTTGACAAAAGCAAGGCTTGGGCATCTCGGCCTGGTATCCCGTGCAAAAAGTCAGCCAGCCTCCTTTTTGAGAGGGGCGGGATACCGGATCTAGGCCATGCATCGAGGCCAGCCGTCGCCTGCAGTCTGGCCTGGCATGCCGGCATGCAAGGCGGTATCGTGTTGGTCCCACAACTTGAATCAAGATTCTGTCTGGCCTCAGCTGGTCTAGAACTCCAAAGGCTGGCTGGACCCCGATATTTTTCCTGGATAGAATGCAGCCGAGGTCTCAGTATGGCAAGTGGACGGGCGAATTATCCCGTGAGACAACGCATCAGGGTTGCACGAGGACAGAGTTTGTTGGTCATGGCAAACGGACGGTTGAAGGCTCCCCCTGTCACCGAGGGTCACCGAGTACACTGAGGGATGACCGAGCAGACCGACAACAGATCGTGAAGACGACACTTGATCGAAAACGAGTTGCACGTGTGCACCAGCTGGGTAGGTTCTGAGGGGCTCTGCGGGATCGTCCGGTAGGATAACAGGAAACGGCGCACTAGCAGGCTGCAGAGACTGGGACCCAACGCAAAAGGCAGCTGATGGACGGTGCTAGGTACTCGGAGGTACCTCGAAAGCGGAGGCCCAAGCTTGAGCAGAGGCCTGGTCGATGATGTAACTGTATCAGCGATCGAGGACCGGGGAGGGAGGCGAGGGAGATCTGGAACATTGCTGCGCATCGAGAAAAGGGCCCGACGATGGCATCACGCCCTGAGCTCATCCAATGATAGCAAGAATATGACACCCGACTGGCCTGCTGGGCTGGGGCGGCGGCGGGATCAAGGTAGGTCGGGCTCCGAGTGAGAGCGAGGTCGTTCAAGAGGCGGAAAGGTACCGTACCTGTAGAGTGTGAGCCTGCCTGTGAGAGTGAGGGTGAGGTGAGGCGACGTCTTGGAGGTTGTGTTGTGGGTAACAACCAAGGACGACAAAACCGGCCGCGGCGGGGACCCCTGCCCCGACTTGCACGACCTGCCCTGCAGGATCCAGTCCCGTCGAAGCACCGTTCCAGATCGAATCGATACTAGGACGGCACTACCAGGAAAACGGTGATGATGGGACGGAGTGGTGGGGTGGGGCGGGGTCATGGGCCGGCTCACACTTCACCTCCATGAGATCCGCCCCTCTTGTTGCGGGCTCTTGCCGTGTGCTGTCACTCGATGTTGGGCTTTTTACTTCCAGTGTTCTACCTGTATGGTGGGACGGTGATCCGAAGAGGGGCCATCGTGATGCAAAGTCCAGTCCTGATCTGTTTAGTACCTTGCCTAGGGTGGCCATGCATGACGACGGGGCGGAAGCGAGGCTTGATGGCTGACAACGACGATGCTACCTACTTAGCAGGTAAATTTCGGGGCGAGATGGGCCGTGACTCGGTATCCATCATGTGAGTTCTTTAGGGTAAGGCAGGCGGGACATTTTGCCCTCCTCCCGGCAACGGGAAGTTTGAAGCATTTTCGAGCTCAGTGTCAGATCTCAGGGCAGGCTGGTGCACCCTTAAAACCCTGAAGGACGGATTCGGCAAGCGTTTCCAGGGTCCCGCCCGTCCGTCTTTTCGATCGATATCGGTTCAACTAGGCAAGGTACAAGTACCTAGGGATGCATACAGCCGGTTTACATCACAGATGACCGAGAATGGAGCCGCCAGCTCACCACATCCCTCTCATCCTTCTTCCTTCCTTCCTTCCTTCCTTCCTTCCTTCCTTCCTTCCTTCCTTCCATCCTTACTCCCTTCCGCCCTGTCCTTGTCTTGACTCCCCAGTGTCTTTTCCTTATTTCCGTGGACCCTCTCACCAGCCCCGTCTCCAGCAAGGCCATGCTGGACAACATGGTACACCGAAGCTGCAAGGTGTGTCAGTTGGAGTACAAAAGTACGGCCAGGTGGAGTGCAATGCAGAGGCGCGCTTGGTCAGTCCTTATTCATTTCCATTGGCTCATCAACACCGACGGTATGGGCCTCGGGGACCTCCAGGGCCCGCGCCTGCGCCTACGAGTCTTTCCAGGTGCCTGGTCAGCAACACTGGAAACCAGTCCCGTGGAGCTGCTGCTGTTCACAAAACAGAAAACGCTGGCAGAGACAAGCACCGTACACCGTCCACCATATACCGTGCGAGGTCATCCGTCCTGCGTCACACTAGTGCCGCGACCCCACGCGCCGCCACACACCCTGGGCCCGAGTTGGCAAGCGCGACCCAGTTTTATGTTCGTTCCTTGATTTGGGGCCAAGCAGTCAGCCAATGGCAGGCTGAACCCCTATGACGTAGGCTCGCGCACGGAGGACAGGGCAGCGCGTCAAGGATCAAATCTTTGACCTCACCAAAACTTGCGCGTTGCACCTTGGAGGGGTGAGCTTGAGTGGGCCTTGACAGGTTGCCGGTCCATCTTGGGAGGGTCAAGGAGGGGGGTGTTTTGGAGAGGTGGCTGGACGGATCCTCTTCGTGCTGCCGCGCGCGACTTGACCCGACTCACGTTTGATGAAAAATGAAGGATGAATCGGGAGGAGAATTGGCGGAATCTCCGCAGAAGCACCCATCGCCTCCCCGCGCCAGCGGCAGCACCGGGGCGAAGGAGGAGAGGGCCGTCGAGGAAAACAAATTTCCAGCACGAGCTCGACCTGCTGGAGGCCCAGCCCAGGCCAGCCCAGCCTTCCGGCACTCGAGCTTTCCCCTCTTCTCCCCCCTCTTATTCGTAATTCTTCGTCACTCCGAAAGATGCGGGCTCCGAGTCCGGCACACGACACACGGTTCCGTTAGTATGACTTGGCTGATCAACCCTCACCCCCTCCCCCGACCGAGGTAACAGAGGTGGAGGGAGCCACTGACGAAAAGATGCGTCGTCGCGGGTACTTCTACCGTGCATTTACCTAGCACTGTAGTCACTACCGCGTCTGTTTCGTGGCCTGAGGTTGAAGCATCTGCTGATTGGGGGCGGGCTGGACTAGGGAGGGGGTGATCCAGGGAGGGGGTGATCCATCATCCCGGTCACCCGCCCTGCTCCCCCCTCTGGAGCCAGGCGAGGCTCGACACCTTCCCCCCAGCCGGACTCGGCTCATTTTTGGGCTTGCACTGCAAGGCACAATCGTGCCCACAGCGCACCAGACAAGGGGGGTCTGGCGGAATAAGGTTGGCTTGTCCTCTATAGGTAGGTAAGTAGGTACAGACCGTTACTTGTCTGAATCTCCCTCTGAAGTGCTCGTCTCCGGTGCACTATGGAGATCTTTCCAACTGCGAGGGAGCCCGACGTACCTAGACGCAGACGCAGGCCGCATTGCAGCCGCGCCGAGGTGAGCTGTCGACGTCGACATGCCGTCAAGCTCCAGCAGAGGGCAGAGGGCGAGGCCCAAACGCAACGCGCGCACACGCTTCATCCACCGCCCGGTCCGCGGAGCTCCAGGGCGAGCGCACCTAGTTGGGCTTCCTTCACTGGTAGCTCATCGCCGGCTTTCGCTTCGGGATCACACAACTGTAACACCTGAGCCGTCCGAGCATGGGATGGCAGTGGTCTAAGTCTCAAGTCTGAGGTTGGTTGTGGCTTGGACGTAACTTGGCCGTGGGGAACTTGAAGGCGAGAAAGAGGCAAGTTCGCTCTGCTCTACCCTCGCCTCCTGTTCTTCGGGACTCGTCGATTTGACCCGAGTCGACGCGAAGCTCGCCACTGTGAGATGAGTTTGTGGGTGTCAACGACCTGTTTGCTCGAGTCGCTTACCTATCTCTCCCGCCATGCTGGCACCTTGTTGTTGTGTCTTGATGGCCCGTCCCTCCGTACCTGGGCCCGCGCCTCCGCCGTTCGTCGCCCAAAGAAACCGTCGCGGAACCGGCCTCCCCTCCGGGGGTCCCATTTCAACAGCGTCGGCCGGCGCTCTCCCCCCCCTTCCGGATGACGGGCCAAATTTTCCCACTCCCTCACCCCCAGCTCGTGCCCTCTTCACATCACAATCCGTCGCCGGAAGGGATAAAAAAAATAAATCACCTCACGCTGCGGGCGCCAAATGTGCCACAAGCCACGACCCCCCGACAACAAAACAGTAGCATCCGGTGGCTTCCCGACCACCACGCACCATCCCAGGACCAACCCCCAACCCCCCTATCCCATCCCCGGCTCCCGGGAGTTCATTTTGAGGCTGCCACTCCGTTCACCGGATATCACCCCTCCCCCCCTCTCCCCATCCGGTGCCTGATTGGGCTTGCGACGAGGCTGTCTACCACCAGATCAGGCACTCGACCACACGCCCAACGCGAGCAACTTTCCCGCCAAGTAGCACAAAAAGAAGCGCAGCCGCCACGAGAGAAAGGGACGTCCTGATCAGGGGGCGGAGGAGGACGACGACTGCGGCAGGCAACCCTCCCCGCTGTCCCGAGGCCTGCCCGCCTGCAGCTGTGTCGACGCGTCGTTCTTCGTGGCTCTCTCTCACGACGGAGCGGTGCCCATCCAGGACACAAACCCGTGCGCGTGCAGAATTCGTCTTCTGTTGGATGCCTCCCTGCCCCCCGCAATTGAACCTGCCCAGCCGCTCGATGGAGGACGTGAGACGCTACGACAAGGCCGACATTTGCCTGCACATGCCCGGACAAGGAACTTAACACCCCACCCCAAACCGACGACGGAAGACACGCTCGTGTCACCCCGCCAAGAAGCATTTTCGACAGGTAGAGAGAAAACCGAGGAGGAAAGAAAGGACGCCGGGACGACAGGGAGAGAGACAGAGAGAGAGAAACAGACAGACACCCAGCGAGGGAGAGGACTCGCGCCACCCACCCAAAAATCCTCCCCTCACCCCCGAGAATCTCTTCACTATTAGGTGAAACATGGACGCCGAACCACCATCGTCGGCCATTTCGAGTCCCTCTGGTTCCGGGGATGCCCCAGGAAACGTGCGAAAAGAAAGGGGAGCAATCGCTGCCCAGGTACGAAGAAACTTTCCATCCGCCGCCCCCAGGCCAGGCACATGGCGCCGCCCGGTCCGACTCGAGCTCTGAGTCTGTGGCACCACAGCTACGCCTGGCGGCAAACTTTACCTCGACCTGGGTAACAACTTTGAACCGCGCTGACGGGTGCCTTCCATCTTCAGGCATGTGAAACGTGCCGGAAAAGGAAACAGAAATGCGACGAGATTCGTCCGAGGTGCAGCACGTGCCAAAAGTTCAACCTGACCTGCGATTACAGGACTCCTCTGCCAACCAAGTAAGCAAACAAAACTCTTCTCCATGGGCCACTCGGCCAGGCAGCTCGTACCTGCAGCAGCAGAGGCAGCCTTGCTCACAGCGCCCGGTGGCGGTGGTGTAGGAAGGACAAGACGCTGGTTGAGATATTGGACCGACTTCGGGTGATCGAGGGCAAGGTAGACCACATCAGCCACCAACAGACGACCACGGCGGCATCGTCCTCAAACCCCTCCCCGTATGATGCCGCCCCAACCACAATCCTTCAGCGGCCGGCGAACCAGCAGGCGGGCAGCAGCAACGAGTCCGTACCAACTTCGGCGTCGCTCCGGCCATCGGGCGCCGCTAGCCCACTCCAGCAGTACCGATATGCATCGGCAGTGCACCAGATGATGGCTTGGCCTATGATCCGTCAGCTTCTCGACCAGGCCTCGCCTCGGGGGTCTGAGCTGCACGGCTTCTTCATGGACCCTGACCCACCAGCGGCCATGCTGGCACAGCAAGCTGCCCGACAGCAGCCCCTGTCCACCGAGGGGCTGGAGGGTTTGACCATGGAAGACCGGGCATCGATCGGACTACCACTCGACGCAGGCGGCGGCGCTGGCGGCGGAGGCATCGGCCTGGCTGATCTGGACTGGGCGACCATGGAGAACCTCGCCAAGGCATACTTTGATACGTTCAACCTGATCTACCCCATCATGGACCGGCAGACCTTTTCGGGCGGCTTGATGGCATCGGTCATCAGTAACGGGTTCGACGCCAGTGTCGACACGACGCTGGTCTTTCTCGTGCTGGCGCTGGGGGTCGTTGCGCTGGCGGACGCCCAAAACATGCCCCTCGGCGGGTTCAAGACAGCCGACAACGACAATGACGACCTGACACACCGGCCGCCCGGGGTGGCCTTTTTCAACGAGGCGAGAAAGCGACTGGGGTTTTCTCTGACGGATGTTAGTCTGGAAAACGTTCAAGTTTTTGCATTGGCCGGGTTAGACTCCCTGCCTCCATCCCTCCTCCCCTATCGTCTGCAAGACACCGGCGCTGACGATGCTTCCGTGTACAGACTGTACTTTGAGAGCTGTTCCCGACACATGGTAAGCCCCAGTGCGAAACACTCCGGTCCGGAAACGACGAGCAGATGCTGATCGAAGCATCGTCGAATAGGACTTTTGGCGCATGTCGATATCGGCGTCCGTGGCATGTCGTGCCCTGGTCACCAGGTAATGAAAATGGCTCGCCCAGTTTTGGGCGTCGATGCTGACCGAATGATGTAGCAACCCGGCCGAGCTGCAGTCGCCTAGAGCCAACCTGATCCGACGTCTGTTCTGGCACTGCTCCATCATGGAGACGTGAGTAGCATGCCCAAGGGGGAGAAGGACCCTTGATATTGAAAGAAAGCTGACCATGGTGGTGACAGGTCGCTGAATCTCGAGCTCGAGTTGCCTCTGACCGGACTGGAGAAGTTGGAGGAAGTCGTGGGGCTTCCGGATTTTGACGACATCTTGCTGGATGCGTTCTATCCGGAGAGCCAGGACTCGCACTTCAAGGAGCACTTTGCATCGCAGGTGGCCCTGCGGCGACTGACGGTACACTTTCACAACACGCTGAGAAATGGTAAGCAAAAACTCCATGCCTACCCTGCCCACGCCCAGAAGAAGAGGCTGCACAAGAACGGGCACCTGGCAGGCGCAGCCTTTCAGGCCTGCGTACCTTCCCTGCCTACATATACCTTCGAGTCCTCTCCGTGGAAGGAGCACTCCGGTAGCCACGACACGAGCATGCTGCCAGACTCTCCACCCACGCCCCCCTGCTCCACTCCCCACCCCTCCCATCATCGCTCTTTCCCCCACACAACAAACCCCTATGACGTAGTGCAGGCCGCGCCGTCAGGGGTCAAGTGAACCCCTGGCTCCACTTGGCAGACCTGTCCAATCCCCGTTGAGTGTTTGGGACTTCGCGCTGACCGTTGGGGCGCGCGCCGCCGTCTTTTTACAGTCCTCGGCCCCACACCGCCGTTTTCGCCACTGGCTTCTCCGTCGTCGTCGTCGGAACTTGAACCCATCGCCGTGACCGTGGTCGACGGCTTCTTCGCCCAGCTGGATACATGGCGCAGCATGCTGCCGCAACCCGTGCGATGGTCTGATGCCCGTGCCGCGCATTTCGAGGCCCCCATGCCGCAACCCGCATACTACGGCCAGGGCGCCATGTATCCTCCGCAACCCGGCCTCCTCCAGGCCGCCGACATATTCACCGCCGACCTGACCCTCGCCCCGACACACTACCCCTACGCGACGGACGTACGAATCGCCCTTCTCCGGACTCGCTTCCACTACAACAAATATCTCATCTACCGCCCCTTCCTCTTCAAAGCTCTCCACCACGGCAGCTCCGTCGGCACCGACGATGCTCGTTGCGTGGCAGAGTGTCTCAAGGCCTGCCTCAAGTGGCCCCTCATCATGTCCCCCACCTGCCACCGCAAGAGGCTAGTCCCAAGCCTGTTTCTATGGTCTCAAAACCTGTTGGGCGTGCTCATCATCCTGCACCTGTCACGCCAGGTCCCCATCTTGCAGACGATCCGGGCCACCTTTTGCCCCGCCAGCTTTGACATTGACGCCGGCGAGACCGTGAACCTGTCCATCGCCTGGCTACGGGATCTCAAGGACGTCGATCCCACCGCGAGTTGGTGCTGGGACGTCGCCAGCAGGCTCTACCGTCTGGATGATGGCTAGGTCAGCCGTCAGCCTGGTCAGGTCCCGCCTACCACTCCCCTCCCCCTCTTCTACTTCAACTTGCCGAAGCAAGGCCCTTGTTATGAGAGACGCCAACCCGGGCACGCCGAGTGTGTGACCCACGAACCAAATGCAATGCAGACATGATGATCAAGTCCAACGAGCAGCCTTCACGGTAGATTATATGATACATATTCTGTAGACACCCTGGCTAGGGACGAGTTGTCCAATCCTACCACCACTTGCTCAGTGGACCGAGCCACATGATATCGCCATGATTATAGCTATGATGCTCGATCATGTGATCAGAGACCCCCCGGAATGACCCCTGTTTTCTTGCTTCAAGACCAGCATGGTCTAATGCAGATCGCTGCTAGAAAAGAGCCTATGAAATAGGGCGGAGGACACGCCGACACCTGTTATATATGGGTATGACGATAAAACACACCATTTAACACACGCCCAGCAACTTCACACGCCATCCCCCACTCACATGCCGCCCCTGGCTACGTCCATAGTCTTACGGCCGAATACTACGGTCCCCCGGCTTGTCAACGGCAATCACCGCTCCTCATGACGCAAACTTCCTCCGCCCCGAGTCAGTGCAGCCACAGAAACCACGCGGCTCAAGTGGGCAAAAGCACGTCAAAATAAGCAATATGCCTCCTACGTCAGAGCCATCGTCCCAAACTAAAGGTCTCGGGACCGAAATATATCGGGAGACTTTCCCCTGGACCGGGACGGGGTGCACCCTGCCGGGGGCCTGCTGGCAGTGAAAGCGGGATGACGTCCAGAAGGGCAGATCCCGGATCGGCGCCCCCTCCTTTTCTTTCTCCCTTCGCCGATCGAGATCGACGACCAGCCGCTTTTCCCCCGCGCTTCCCCCTCCCGCTCCTGGCGCGCGCCTGCGGCAAAGCCACGACTCGCAGACGCGCTTAAGAGGCAGTCTAGGAAGAGGGGCAATAATAGATATTCTCCGGCGTACATATACGAGGAGATGTGCGACCTGGGGTAACCCCTGAGCCAGAATGGACAGACGGCAAGTTCCGAGGGGATGTCTTGTTCGGAGGTTTCATTATTTCTGCTTGGGCAGATGCAAACTTGAAAGAGGGCGTAACAAAGAAATAGAACAGTCCTGGCGCTACCACGTCATTTGTTTGTAGTTTGCAATTGCTGGTGGTGGTGGCTGGCTGCTTCATGTCGGCCGATTCTTCAATATGCCCGGCCGGCCCCTCCTCCGATCGGATCCGGCGGACCCCGGAGTCAAACCATGCCTCCGTCCGACCAAAAAAATCGAAGCGAGTGTGGAAGAAAAATTTATCCGTATACGCGTATCCCTGCCTCCGCTCCTCTCGCTATCAGTAAGCTATCTATCTGCTCGCATTCCCTCTGAATCCACAACTGCGCCGGCCCGGTCGCCGTGCCTCGGCTTGCTCACAAAACCCTTCCACCGCTCCGGTCCAATGCCTAAACGCCGCCCGCTCCGCACTTTTGGCTTGCTTTATTTTATCTTATGCCCGATCCCCCGCCCCCATCAGTAGAGGCCAGTCCTCTTTATGTCCGCCGCGCCCGCCCCGTGTGTGCCAGCCAGTCCTCCACCACCTCTCTCCCTTTGACGACGACACCAACCAGGAGCGCAAACTCGTCAACCTGGCTCGGATCAGGGCTGCCGAACACCCCTGAGAAATCCATACGCTCCACCCACCACCACCGGGGCCCGGCCGCTCCGTATGAGGCTTCACTCACGGCCCGGCGCCACTGCTCCGGCGTCGAAGCACTCCACAGCCGGGCCGCCGCCGTGAACGACATGTCCTGCAGGGGGCAGCTACCTCCGCCGCTCGGGGGACTCACGCTCCTCGACCCGTCAAAGCCTCCCGTGGCCGGTGGCCAGGTCGACCCGCTGCTGCCGCCGCCTTGGCGTGCCGTTGCATAAACCTCCCTAACCAGGTGGGAGGCTATGACAACGCGCCTGATGCTCTCGGCCAGCAGCCAGCGGCGCCATGCGAGACGGAGATCTTCCCTCGTCATGGACCTGGCTGAGTTGGGTGTCGTACTAACGCTGCCGGTAGGGGTGCGCACTCGAGGACTACCGTCAGGTGCAGTGCCGACGACGGAAAAGTCTGGTATCGGCATCGGCGCAGGCTGCGACACCGACTGCTGCTCGTATGGGGCGAAGAAGGGATTCGCGGTCGGAAATGGCGATGTCGAGGGCTCGGGGAAGGCGCTGGGCGGGCTTGGTGGCGGCACAGCAGAGGCAGCGTCTTCATGTGGCTGGGGCGTGGTGCTGAAGACGCTGCTGCCAACGCGTGCTTGCAGAGCCGACGTCCAGGCTACAAGGACAGGCTCGATGGCGTCAGCGAGGACGCGCTGACGGATGTCGCCGTCGAACCACCGGATCATCTGGTACATGACCAGGGCTTGGAGAGCGGCGACCTGCTCTGTCAACGGCCACGAGTTGTCGTTAAAGGTAAAAGAAGCCAAAAGAGCTGTCGCCTTGGACTCGACGATGCCCATGACGAGG
The DNA here is from genome assembly GCA_014635975.1 of Plectosphaerella sp. P0831. Taxonomy (NCBI): domain Eukaryota; kingdom Fungi; phylum Ascomycota; class Sordariomycetes; order Glomerellales; family Plectosphaerellaceae; genus Plectosphaerella; species Plectosphaerella sp. P0831. The sequence goes on along the minus strand of JACAFV010000062.1, from coordinate 150,377 downwards.
TCACCGTTCTCGTCGTTCTTGGCGGCGTAGGCGGCGCAGGCGCAGAAGCAGTCTTGCAGGATCAGAGGCAGCTGGGCATCAGGGGTCATGCCGTGGCCGCCGAGGGCGGCAGGCGACAGGTACAGAGCGGGATGGATGAAGGGGACGTATCCATTCTGAGCGACCCATCGTCGGGGATAAGTCCTGAACTGCTCGTTGCTGTATTGGATGGCATCCCTGGCCACGATGGAGTTCAGGTTGGACGGGCTGCCAGAAGGGCTGTAAAAGGCCGGCGGCAGCTGCTGCCAGTACGCAGCGGTCTCAGAGGGCAGGGCATGTCCGATACTTGTCGGCAAATGGTCGAGCGGCTGTGTCTGGTGGTGATGGTGGATGTGCTGCTGTTGCTGTTGCTGTTGCTGTTGTGCAGGTGGTTGTGACGGAACAGGCACGGGTGTTTGGGCGCCGCTGAGCATGTCGGTGAAGAAGTTGAAGTCTGCCGCAGCAACAGTGGCCTCGAGAGACGGGTAGTGGCAGTCTCCGAGCCCTTTTTGGACACATCTGCCACACCTGGGGAGGCGCTGGTCACAGCGGCGCTTGGCCTGCTGACAGGCGGTACATGCCCTGCGGCGTGTCGATATGGGAGGGAGGGAGGCTGCCGAGGCGGACATGACGTCCCACGTTGGCGCAGGAGCACACGAGTCTGTCTCTACCGTCTTTCTCCCACTGTAGGACTCAGGGGTGTCAGCANGTCAGCAGGATGGTGGGTAACAGCAGACGGCATGTGCCGCGTTGGGTCGTCCGGCCGCGAGGTAAGGTAAGGTAGCAGGTAAGGTTGGTAGTAGCGTACGTCCGTAGCAGAGTCCACCGGGCGCCCGGGTCTTTGTTCCTGACTGGCAGATCGGCAGGGTGGTGGGTGCTTGGCGTTGTTGCAGTGTTGACGATGGCAGGGCGCGGGTCCCGATCTGATGGGCGGCTGTGGCTGTTCTGTTTCGAGATGTTGTCGACGTGCCTCGAGTCTGTCTGTCTGACCGACCGGAGGAACTGAAGGCTGGTGCCGCGGGTTTTTCTGTCGGGCAAGGTGATTTCGAGGGTGCAGCCAGGTGGTTTTTTGCTTCTCCTCAGCGGAACTCCGCAGACAAACGGAGTTCGTCTCGAGCAATGATGTACAGAGGCGACGCCCGTCCGGTTCGTATGGCGCAGGATCGACTCACGGCCTTCTCTCAAGTCGTCTTTATGCAGTAGCAGTGACAGTAGCCTGGTCGCTTCGGGGTGGGCGAGGACGGGCCGAATTCGTGTGGTCTTGCCCCTTTATAGAGCCTCCCCCCTGGCCGAGTCAGACCCCGAAGGTCAGGAAGCCCCAGGGAAAGTCGGCTTTGGCAATGTGTGATTCAAGGATCTGGTGAGTAAGCTTCCCCAAGCTTCGATCTCTTGGGTGGCGCCCGCCGGGGAGCTGCGGGAGGGAGCGGAAGTGTCCCCTCTGCGCCTGGCCTGTCCCTCGTGGGTCGACGATGAGAGCCACGATGGGGTTGGGTTGTGTTGACTGATGATGTCTGGCGTCACGGTGCCCTGCTTAGTGGCTTCCTTACCCCAAATCGACACAGGTTGCGCTTCGGCCGAGGCGGGTCTTCAGTTTGTCAGGATGAATAACCAGGCCACCGGGACACCCCAACTTCCATAAGCTTGGACCTTGGTAAGTAAGTACGGTAGTGACTACAAGTAGTCACTTTTGCTGATGTCAAATACTCGAGTCGGACCAAGCCAAGGCGGATGGGGTCCGTCTTTTTGAGTATTTGGAATGCAGCCCGTCCTCGGCTTTTCAGCTTGGTGAGGGGGTGCGTGCCTGGTCGACGCTGAGCTGGCATTCGTCGCATGCCCTCAAAGGCCCCATCAGTGTGCCTCGTCCGATTTGACACTGTCATCCGAATCTGGTAATTTTTCACCTGCCATGCAGATGTTTGTTAGTTAGTTGGCCCCCGCCTCTTCTAGTCAAAATCACAAGTGCTCTGGTGGCCCGTCCGCCCACACGCGCCATATTCTTGGTCCGAACGACTTACAACCTAGTCCGTGTCCTGGTCTTATTCGGTGTCTCCGCATGCTGGTCCTGGTCCTTTTGGAATGGAGCCCAGTAAGCCACTCGTCAAGCTCCTTGTCGCGGTCTTCAGGGGAGGGGGGCGGCGGAAGGACGGGGCAAAACCGAGCGAGCGTTCGTTGGGCTGGGGCTCGCTTGGCCCCTCAGCCTTACAACGGCCGTGACGTAACTGAAGCACTTTGAACGCATGCGCCATCACGTCGTTGCAGCTCGCTCATGTCCGCTGGCTGCCCTGGATGTCTTGTTAAGCTCACCGCCGTAGATCGTGGCTGCCGGAGACGTGCATCTCTCTCATGCGACCAGACAGTCAGCCAGTCGCCCAGGTTCCGTGGCGTTCGAATTGCAGTGGAACTTGAAGCTTCGAAAATACTCCCGCCCACCCTTAATCACCCGTTGGTCACCCAGCCTGTCGCACGCACCTCCGAGTGGCTGGGGTGGGGGGGGGGGGGGGGNCGTTGGTCCCCCAGCCTGTCGCACGCCCCTCCGAGTGGCTGGTGTGGGGGGGAGGGGGGGGGTGCTTATCTGATGGATGACCCGACCCGACACCAGGGAAAGGGAAAGCCATTCCCGTCCTGTCACCATGAGCGACATCATCATCGGTCCCTCTTGAGTCTTGCTTGACCGACGTGCCTCTTGCTTCGATGATGCCACTCTTGGTTTCGCCTGTCTCGAGTGGACTTTGGTTCCAAGAATGGCAATCGATAGCGCTGCAGCGTACATGTCTCGTATCCGCTTAAACCTGGGAAGCTTCTGGGAGAAGAGCGGCCAGCAGCGGTGACAGCTCCGAAAACTTGTCGCAGCCAAGACTCTGTCGAGGTTAAGCGGAAGATTCGCCGCCGAGAGTCGGGAGCCATCGACGGGGGTCGGAGATGGATGGTCTTGCGCTCTCCCCTCCCGAGCGCATCGCAACCCGATTCCGGGCCGGGGGGCTCCATCACGGCCGGGGTCATTTCCGGGTCCAGGCAGCAGATGTCAGGGACATGACCCTGAGGAGGCTGGTACTGTGAGCTCCTCCGCACTGAACCGAGCCCGCCCTCCACGTGTTGAGGCCATCTCGGCCACCCTCTTCAAGGCACCCACTGCCCAGATGAGGTGCATGCAGCCTGCCCCCCCGTCGCCCCAGAGTTCGAGGTGCCATGCGGTGATGCGGATAACTTCTCCTGCCACTTCTCGTTAGCAGCTCTATTTTTGGGTGCGGCAAATCATTCATCAGGGATCGTTTGTCGGCATATCCTAGGCGACTAACGAGGAATTGTCCTAGTCGCCGCCCGCAGGTGATTCGGCCAAAAGGTGAAAGCGGCCCGGATGCCCGACCCGACACTGGAGCCTCACATCTTGTGGCCTCCGCTTCACCGATCCCAAAGCATCTGAAGGAAGTGGTCTCATGTCGGAGATCGTTGGCAGTGGCCTCATTTTTTCCAGTGACCCGTCCATCAAGCAGATAAGATTCGTCGGTTGGACGTGGACTGATGTGAATGTTCTCGGGGCAACACGAGTACGAGGTGTTGCGCATAGGTAGGTGACTGACGTGAGTGTATGTTTCCGTGTGATCGGTCCAATGAACCGGGTTCGTTGGTCCCATGCCGTTGTTTTTCCCGATATAGACCTGATAAGCTCCGACATGCAACGGCGCTCTATTTTGCTTCCCGCCCGCCACTGCTTGTCTCCCCGGGTATCGAATTGACCCCAGAGAAAGGGACATGGTCGGATGTCGCCCGTCTCGTGGACCAGCGGAGCACGGAAAAGCCCAAATTGGAGAAGCGAAGCGAGTCCCACGATGGCGGGGGAAACACACAGGGCGCTGCGCTGTTGCGCCGCCCCAGACGGTCGTGAGTAATCGCGATCTCCAAGCTCAGGCCCGGAACCTTGGACCTGCTTGAGTGTGTGGTCTATCGATTCGGCTCGTCACACTGCCGAAGACCGGGGCCCGCCTGTGCGGCATGTGCCCCAGACCGTGTGGGATAGGCTATTTGTAGATGTGGCTAGGTCAAGTTGGTGCCTCGGTGTGCGGAGCTCGGCGAAATAGCCCCCGGATTTTCACCGAGACCGGCGGACAAAAGAGACGCCGATTTTGCACGTGAGAGCTGCAGGAAGGATGCATGACGCAGGGGAAGTGTCGATTTGGCGACGACCTGACTTGAACCGAGAGGGAAGGTCGGGCGGGCCAACAGCAGCACTAGACCCGATCAGTTGGCTCGACCGTTGGCCAGCCTCCATCTCTCCTGGAAAGAGGGCCAATAAAATTGACGTCGCCATCAAGGGCAACGTGGGCGGCTAGTGGTTGTCAGGGGTATTGGCCACCGGGAAGAGCGGCACGGGCAGTCGGCGGCTTCGATAGTCATCGTTCGAGGGTGACGACGAGGGCGAGAGCCAGGGCGAGAGGGGCGTTGCTTTTCGCCCTCACGCACAGAACAAAACACCCTGCGGCGCGTTGGAGGCGCTGTCAAACGCTGCGTCAAAGGGTGACGATCAGAAGAAGAAAGGAGATGATCGCAGGGCTGTCAGAGTTGTTTGTTTCCCCGACTAGGGACAGCGCCTTGCAGCTCTAGCGGGCTTCGGAGGCGCAGACTGCCTGTCTCGTCAAATGGCTGAGGACTGGACTCGGGTGACTCGCTCGGCTTCGGCATCGAGCGGGAACTTGCTTGAAAGGCGACAGGTGAAAGGGGGGCTGGCGGGTGAACATGCTTATCCCTGCCCCGCCGGCCGGGGACATCCTCAATGCCATTTCCCGAATTTTGCCAAGCAGGCGTCAGGGGAAAGGAAGCCCGTTGGCCGCGGGCGCGTACAAAATTCTGATGACGATGAGATTCAGCTGTGTGCCGGCGCGATGTTGTGCGCATGCGTGTGCGTGCGCGCGTGGCTCGTCCTATTGGAGGGCCAAGAGACCCGGCACATCGTCAAATCCGGGTGTGGTTCGATTGATCGCCAGATGACATCTCCTTGATACAGCTCAAGTACCAACCTCGAGTCTGTGCTGTGCTGTGCGGTGTGGTGCCGTAACTGTTCCACAGTCCTGGAAACTCGAATAAGGAAGCGGGCGGTGGGATGACCGGGAGCGAGGGATCTTGGGTCGAATCTGGGACACCTAGGTACTCGATGAAGGGAGGCGGGAGAGACAGATGCATGCATATATGGACAACATATTGGAGAGGGAGATGCATGCAGTTAGACAAGACCTGTAGGCTGGAGCTGGCGATGACAAGGCTGGAGGCTCGGACGGACGGGATGGGCGGATAGAAGAGGGGCAATGATCGATCCAAGGGGACTGGAAGTGCACCTGCTTCGAATGTCGAAGTCGACTGTTTGGTGACAGGAAACAGCTGGAGAAGGGGAAGGAAGCTCCCTCGATGGCTCCTTCCCGCTGGAGGTGGTCCCCCTGAGAGCCCCTGCCCCTCTCCCTCCTTGCCCTGGCGTCGCCAACCCGCGCTAACGCCAGGTACAGGTCGTCACCGGCGCCTCTCATTCGCCGGTGCCTCCACCCTCTCCAGGGACCACAACGCCATGCTCGCGCGCCACTGGCTGGAGTGGTACATCCCCAGCAGCGCCCAGCGACGGTCCATCGGTTCGCAAGGGGGGCTGGTCAGGGGTCGTGCGTCCTGGCGCCCCCCCTTTTTGTCCTTTTTGTCTGTTCGCCGCTTGCGATCCCACCCTATTCCACGGCTCGACCAGCACTTCTATTCCTTTCCGGCTCCCCAATGGGCAATGGCCGCAAATTGTCCTCTTCCCGTTCTGTCGAACCTGGGTCCCGCGAGATAAGCACCCCTTGAAAGGGACCTGACCGGACAGTCACGCAGCCTCGACTTTCATCTCGCTCCCACCGCTGCGTCTTATTAGCAATGGACGCCCTCGTCGAACGACCCCGGCACGGCCCTCCGGTCGCTCGTGACAGCGTCGAGAGCCTGGATCTGCTCGACGGCTACACGGACGCCTACGCTTCTTACGGGGATTACGGGGACTATTCTGAGACGCCCAACGATTCATCCTCGCCCGTCAAGCAGCAGCAGCAGCACTGGCCCCCGCGTAGACAATCGTCCCTTCACCACCACCGCAACTACCACCACCACAGCCAGGAGCAGCAACTGCCCCCCGTCTACCACGCCTATTCCCAGTCAGAGTCCAGAGCCGCCGTGCTGCCTTCCAGACAGCCCTCTCCCGGTCACGCTCGGTCGCAAACATTGGACGCAGTCACTACTACCACCACAGCAAACACCAACGCGACCATCGCCATCGCTGCTGACCCTGCTGCTCTTCCCGCCCCCCTTTACGCCATCAAGAGGAAACCGCTCTCCTCGTCAGCATCGCCTCTCGCCATCCGCTTCTCGCAGGGCTCCTCTCACCTCTCCCACCACTCTCCCACCAGCAGCGTCTACTCGTCGAGGGACTTTCCGAAGCCCGAGACGCGTTTCTCGCGGACCTGCTCCGTCGACAGTCCGACCCTCTACCAACACCTTGGTCCCGGCCTTCGTGACCTTCGTGAACTCGACAGCGACACCGACGAAGAGCCTTTCGCGCTGCTTCCAGCCCCTCTGCAAACTCAGCCGTACGTACTTATAAGCTCCGGAAACAATTCGTCTGATGTCTATCCCCCCCCCCCTTCAGCTCCGACCGCACGCTCCTTTGTGTCTGTCCGCGAGGGTGATCCATGTCTCAAAAGTCCACGCTGACTCCGTCTCCCGGCCAGACCACCACCACCACGAGATCCCCTCGACGACGCGTCGGCTCGCATTCCGCTGCGAAACACCACTGGCACCACCCCTGCTCCACCCAAAACCACGACTCTCGCCGACTTGACACAGACGGACCTCCTGCTGCCCAACGCAGACGTCATCCTGGCACGACCCTCCCTTCAGGCGCGACGGGCCACCTCCGCCGGAGACCACGGTTCGGACGACGCTTCCGAGTCAGCATACAGTCGCAGGTCTGATGGTAGTTCTACCATGTCCATCGTCGCCCCGAAACCAACACCACCACACCTCAGTCTAGAACGCGTAGAAAACTCCAGCGACATATCCACACCCGCGACCACAATCCTCGAGTACGGCAGCAGGACACCAGAGATCAACAAACCACTCCCAAAGTCACCGGGCTCTACAAAGTTCGGCACATTCTTCGGCTGGGCCATCTCCCCCTCGCCCTCCACCACAGAGTTCTCCTCCCTGCCGTCTCCCTTGGCCAGCAAGCCAGGCTCGACAGATGATACTACGAGCACATCCTTCCTATCAAGAAAAGGCTCCAAAGCAAATGCATCATTCACCAACCCCCTCGGATATCTCGAAACAAATCTGCTCACACCACCGCCGGCACCCACTCCGTCACCACCGGCACAGATACAAGAAATGGAGGACGAGTTAAAGGCCATTGGGGCCGAGCTTGCCGCGTCCATCCGGCGAGAGATGGACCTGGAGGACTTGGTCGACAGGCTCCAGTCAGAAATCACCAACCCGCAAGCCCCAGGAAAGCGAACGAGCGACTACTTTTCCGATTCGGGGGTGAGCTCGGCCAAATACAGCGACTATGACCAGAACAAGGAAGAGGTCGAGAAGATACAGCGCAGGGCTGAGCAGGACAAGGCCTCCCTCCGCTTGGAGCTCACCAACAAGGTCCAGGAAGAGCGGGAAAAGCGGAGGGACCTCGACCAGCAGATCAGGGAACTGTCGGAAAGGGCTTCTCAGATCGACCTGGCCCAGATGAACAGCGTCGACGCCAGTGGCCGCGTCAGGGAACTCGAAAAGACATGCGATGATCTGCGCCGACGACTGTCAGAGGAGAAGATGGTCAAGAATAATTTTGAAGACCTGCTCTCGGCCATCCGGAGCGAGCTCGAGGACGCCTCCAACGAGCGCGACAATCTCCGCGACGAAGTTGTTCCCCAGCTCAAGGCCCGCGTCGAGGGTCTCGAGGCTGAAGCCTCCGAATATGCCAACCTTACCTATGAATCGTCCAAAATGCAGCAGGAGCTGCAAAGCCTCAAGACGGAGAACCTCAACCTTCGCACCATCAAGCAGCCCATCGAGGAACCCCCATCTCGGTCGTCCCCCGCCTTGTCGAGGTCCAACTCCGTCACCGCAGGGTTCAAGCTCCAGAGGGCACCTAACGGGCTCAATGGTCCTCCAGGCGGGCTTTCTAGGTCGAACACCGCCAAGGGCGCTGTCGAGTCACGCGAAGCCCTGGCAGAGCGCCTGAAGGATGTCGAGGCACAGAGGGATGCCCTCCACAACGCGCTCAGGAATCTACTCGAACGCCAAGAGTACCAGAACCGTGAAAACGAGAAGAAGATCAAGATTCTCGAGCTGGAGAGAGAACGCCTCATGACCATGTCACCGGGCAAGGCCGCCTTCGACAAGGATATTGGCAGCTTGCGTAACGAGATCAAAGTCTTGAGACGACGCGCCGAGGAGGCCATTGAACACAAGTGGCAGGCAGAGAAGGGCCTGGCAGGCCTTAAGATGGACCTCGACCGGGCGGAGGAGGAAATCGCCTCTCTGCGTGCCCTGCTCAAGGAGAAGGACATTCTGATCCCGCCATCGATGGCCCGCGCCAGCTCTGACAGCTCTAAGGACACAACACCCGTGACTTCGGAAGGTCTGGTGTCATCTTTCAAGGACTTGCAGATTGCCTACCAAGACGCTCTGGACAAGATCAAGGCCCTTCAAGCGAGCGGTGTCGTCCAGTCCTCTGACGAGATGACACAGCTGGGTATGCAGAGGCTGGAGCAGTCGCTGGCTTCCGTCGTCTTTGAGCGCGATGCCGCGATCAAGGAAGCGGCCGCCCTGAAGACACAGGTTGATGGCCTGAACGACAGCGAAGCCCAGCACGCGGGTGCCGAGCAAGCCCTGGCCAACGAGCTGCATGAGTCTGCTCGTCGTATTGAGGAACTCGCCACTCAGGTGCGACAGCAGCTCGCAACCAACGCCACACTTCGTCAGCGATTGTCGGACACGGTTGGCCGGGGTGATGCCGACCGCAAGACCAACGTGGAGCGCATCGCCAGTCTTCAGAGCCGACTTCGCACTCTGGAAGACCAAGTCGTGGCCGCACAGGCCGCTTCGGAGGAGCGTGTCGCCCGCCACGACGAGCAGATGAAGGAACTGAGGGATGCCACGAACCTGCAGCTTCGGCGCTCTCCTGCATCACCACGCAGCAAGGGGTCGCTCTCTCCCAACAAGGGCCTGAGCCCCCTGCCCTCGCCCATGTTCCCTCGGTCGCCGCGGTCACCGCGACGCCTCCCCAAGATGACCATCGAGGACGAGGTGCAGGTCGACAAGCTCCGCGCCAGAGTCTCCGAGCTGGAGCAGGCGCTTGGCGAAGCCGAGTCGGAGATGCAGAACGTCATCATACGTATGAGCGAGGCGCAGATCGAAGTCCTCACCCTGCAAGAGGAGCGCGAGGCCGCCGTTCGGGAGACCAGGAGACTCCAACGGGAGCTCGATGGCGAGAAGGTGAAGGCATTTGAAGACCGCTTCCGCGCGCTCAGCAACGCATAAGCCCAAGGGCTGTGTGTGAGGTTTCTGCGTGGCGGTGAAGAGATGGAAAGAAGACGAAGATCGAAAGTACGGCCTCTTGGATTTGCATGGCGCTGGCTGCATTGGGTTTTTAAATAACGGCGTTTTGGTTGACGGGGAGGCCAGCACCTTGGCCGCCTCCTTTTGTTTTCGTCCGATCCAAGATTCAGGGGTCAGCACTGGCCAAGGGGAGCCGTGTTCCTCGTCTTCTTGCATAATGATCGGGATCGGGCCTGCATTTCCACCACATCAAATCGCGGCGTTGGATGTTTCAGGATTCGGAAGAGGCAGCGAGTGAGAGCGCACGCTGCCAGGATCATGTCTTGTGGTTTGTCGCGTCACTGGTCGCCCGGAGTATCTGGGCTCCGAGGCAGAGGGCCATTGATCGGACCGGATGTCATTGCTGAAGAGTTCTCCGCGGGGAGACACGAACCGGATCGACGGATCGTCTTGTATCCGATAGGCATCGAGTATTGGCGGGCCGGGTGTTTGGTGGCCCTTCTGTATAGGTAGACGTTGTCGATACGAGCTGGATACTGGCCGTTTCTGCATCATAATGACAAATTCTTGAACATTCACTCTCTCGGGACTCAAGGTGTCCGGTGGCGCTGCAACACGTAATACACAGGCTAAAGATAGATGTATATATACAGCTCCCGTCACTTCAAGCGTCACCCCAGACTTCAGCGATGCGCTGACTGACAGCCTTGGCAATCTTTTTCCGGCCGACCAGAGCGCTTGTTGCGTTGGCGACCATGTCGAATTTGCGTTTGCGCCCTGCTTCACCCTGACCACATGCCTCGAAAGCCTTGACAAAGTCGCGCGGGGTGCGCCAGTGCTTCTGGATCTCGAGAGCCTTTTCGCCCGTGACGCCGCGGGTGGTCATGAGCATCTTGAGGAAGATGTCACGGAGGGTCATCATGTCGGATTTCGAGGCCAGCGAGGCAAAGGCTGGGTAGGTGATGTGGTAGGCGTGACTGGGCTCACGTTCGCGCAGGTGGCGGAGGAGAGGGAGGTAGTTTTTGGCGGTGATGTCGCGCGTGGGGATGACGAAGAGGGGTTTCGGCTCGACGAGGCGCTTCAGGGTGGCAGTCATCCGGGCGAGGTAGCGGATGGTATCGTCCATTTTGAGCGTCTTTTTGACGAAATATCCGTTGACGACCTGCGTGGCGGCAATGGCGGACTGGACGGATTCCTCGTAGCGACCGACGTGGGAAGCATCGAGGGTGATATCTTCGACGATGTAGACGACGTTGCGGACGCCGGAGCGGCCGAGGCGGAACTTTTGCTCGTGGAAGCGGCCGTCTTTGATACTGCTGATGAGGTCGTCAAGGCGCTTGCGCTCGACGATCCAGTCAAGGACGACTTCTGTGGCGCCATCGTCGGCGCCAAGACGAGCGAGAGCTGAAGGGTCGTTGGGCACGGCAACCCATTGGGCGTCGCCGAGCTCGAGGGAGCGCATGATGGGTTGGACGCCCTTCTTGGCGAGTTCCTGTTGCATGTAGTCGCGATCTGTCTTTGCGCGGACCTCGCGCACGTCGAGAAGTAATTGCACGGTGAAGGTGCCGGGGTCCATGCGGATGGGGGTGATGGAGGGGAGTGAAGCATCGTCAGGCACAGCGGCGCCGTCGGCCACGACATCAGCAAAGGAGGATCTTGGCCTAGGGTCTGCTTCGACAGCCTCTACCGACTCGGACCGCGCCCTCTCCGCCGATGGGTCGAAGAAGTGTGATGTAGGCGCTATCTGCTGCCGCACACCGCTCGGTCCGGCAGAGGCGGCGGTTGAAAGGGGCAGGCCGGTAGGAACGGCACCGGATGAAGCCGTCTGCCTGATCCTCTTGGCGACCTCCCATCCTTCGTCGGTGAGGGAATAGCGTCGCAAGGGTCGACCTTTTTCGGCAACGTAGTCCTTGTCGACGAGAGTCTTCATCGAGTTCCAGGCCGTGTAGTGCTTCGTCGGGTCACTCGGCGCGGTGAAGGAGGCGTCGCAGTGCTCCTGAGCCAGCTCTATAAGCTCGGCTTTCGTGAGAGTGGACGTTCCATGCTCGTCCAGGGTGGCAAGGCCGAGGATGAGGGCGTAGGCACCCGACCGATACGCGGGCACGTACGGTTTCGCCTTGCGAGGGGCCTTTTTGGGCCGCCCGTCATTGTCATCGTCGGCTGCCCCAGCGACGGCGGCTGCTGTTGCCCTCCCAGCCTTGGAATGCCGAGGATCCTTAGGCATCGGCAGACCGTTTTGCTCGCAGTGCTTCTTCATCATGTCGGTCAGGCGGGAGGTGAGCTTGTCTCCGAAGCCCTTGAGCGATGTGAGCTGGCGAGGGTGCTGGAAGGTGATGGGGCAGGCCTTGAGGGACTCGTATGCCGTGCGGTAGGTCGTGACGCCTTTTGAGCTGCGCTCTCGTGCCGTGTCTAGCCATTCCTTGACCCAGTCGAGGAGCATGGGGTTGGCGTATTCATCGTGTTCGCCCACTTCAACAAGCGGAGTCAGTAAATTCCTTTCACGGCTGTGTCAGGAGTCGTCGGGAGTTTGTCTTGCGAACACCATGCCATGTGGTAACCACGTGGGACGACTCGCGAGACAGACTCCCGACGACTCCTAACACAGCTAATAGAGTAAAAATCAACTCCGCAAGTAGCATACTGGTGGCGGTATCGTCTCTGTCGCGGGCGACAGGGAGGGCTCATTGCGCAGTTCCAATGGGTTGAGTCCAAGAAGCCAAATAAGCAACAATGTCTTGGTCCCGAGTCCGCCCGCGTCCAAATCGAGTCCAAGAGGGGGGTTGCAGGCACCGTCGTCAAAGTTTGGACATGGCGGCGATGGAGCGCGACGGGTGGTGACGCCAAGTCCCAGGGCCGGCGGCACGAAAACACGTGAGGGCGATGGAGGGCCGAGGCCCACTGTTTGCGGTCTGTGGCGTTCGGGACTTTCAGCCCAGGTCTCTGCTTGTTGCGGTGAGGCCCCGGTGTACCTGCCCACTGTGACGTTGCAGCTCGGTGACTTGCATTGCCAAAAGCCGGCGTTGGCGTTGGTGGGGGTGTCCGAGCGCGAGGTACGACTTGCGCTAGCACCCAAGGCACCTTCCCGAGCTTCACAGAGCTTGACAGCTTCGGAAGGCACAGTGTCCCTGCTGCTTTACGGGGGAAGGTGCAAATAGCCCAACTTCTGGCTCTCTTTTTCTCTCACCCCATGATCGTTGCAGTAGGGCAGCAGCGTAAATAGCCTCATCCGGGCGAGTGCAACCATGTCTGCCCTGTGCTGTGCTCACCGCGATCTGCCCCTCATCCCACCCATTCCGTCCCATCATCCCCCCGCCAGCCCCTCGTCCATCAATCATCAATCACCCAACCCAACGCCGCACTCGTCGGTCCCGTCGTGCTGAGTCTGACCCTGCTGCTTGCTGCTCACGGCACCCCACTTGGCCCCCGAGCTGAGGTCCAATGTCATTGTCTTCTGCCTGTCTGCCGGCTTCTAGCGGTGGGCGGTGCTGTGCTCCTCCTGTGCTATTCTTGTTCCAGTGCCGTCTCCCGTCTCGTGTTCCTGATCCTGTTCCCAGGCCAACTTTCCAGCTGTCCTGACCGATAAATAAATTCCCTCGACTTCCCACCACCTCCCACTCCGTGTGTCGATTGTCCCGACGCCTTTCTCCTCCTCCGGATTTTTTTTTCTACTTCTCGCTTCTGTTCCTACGGTCGACCGACTGCTCTGCATCCAGCCATGGCCACCGACGACAAGTTCCTCGCCGCCTCCGCAAAGCACCCCATTGTGGCCGGCAACACCTTCAAGTATGGCACCGCCGGCTTCCGCATGAATGCCGACCTCCTCGATGGAGTTACCTTCCGTGTCGGCCTCATTGCCGGCCTCCGCAGCCGCAAGCTCGGCGGCCAGGCCATTGGCGTCATGATCACCGCCAGTCACAACCCCGCCGAGGACAATGGCGTCAAGGTTGTCGACCCCCAGGGCGACATGCTCGAGCAGGACTGGGAGGCCTACGCCACGAGCCTCGTCAACGCAAAGTCCGACCAGGACCTCCTCAGCACCTACAAGGAGCTGGCTACCAAGCTCAAGATCGACCTGTCTACCCCGGGCCGCGTCATTTACGGCCGCGACACCCGCCCTTCGGGCCACGGCCTCGTCGTCGCCCTCGCCGACGCCCTCGAGGCTATCGACGTCGAAGCCACCGACTACAAGATCCTCACTACCCCTCAGCTTCACTACTTGACCCGCGCCACAAACACCCAGGGCACCCCCCAGGCCTACGGCGAAGTCAGCGAGGTCGGCTACTACGAAAAGTTCGCCGACGCCTTCGTCAAGGCTCTGCGCGGCCGGAAGGTCCAGGGTCAGCTTATCGTCGACTGTGCCAACGGCGTCGGCGGGCCCAAGCTGGCCGAATTCCTCAAGTACGTGCCCAAGGACAAGACCGGCCTCGATGTCAAGGTTGTCAACGACGATGTCATCCGCCCCGAGGTGCTCAACCTGGACGTAAGTTGCTCTGCCCTTCTGCCCCTTCTTTTGTCATCTGCTGACATTTGCGCTGCAGTCCGGTGCCGACTATGTCAAGACGAGGCAGAAGGCCCCGCCCTCGCCCAAGCCCGTTCCCGGCGCCCGATGCTGCTCCTACGATGGCGACGCCGACCGCCTCATCTACTACTGGACCGACCCCGAGACTGGCTTCTTCATGCTCGACGGCGACAGGATATCGTCCCTGGCCGCGTCCTTCATTGGCGACCTCGTCCGGGATGCCGGCCTCGAGGAGGATGTCAGGATTGGTGTCGTTCAGACGGCGTACGCCAACGGCGCCAGCACAAACTACATTGAGAAGCACCTGCACCTGCCCGTCGTCTTTACCCCGACCGGCGTCAAGTACCTCCACCACGCCGCGCTCAAGTTCGACATTGGCTGCTACTTCGAGGCCAATGGCCACGGCACCGTCCTCTTCAGCGTCGACGCCAGGAAGGCCTTCCGCGAGAAGAAGCCCCAGTCGCCCGCCCAGAAGGACGCCCTCGACACCCTTGCCGCCCTGGGCGATCTGGTCAACCAGACCGTCGGCGATGCCCTCTCCGACATGCTCCTCATCGAGGTCATCCTTGCCCACAAGAAGTGGACCCTCAAGGACTGGGCCCAGACCTACACCGACCTTCCCAACAAGCTGGTCAAGGTCGAGGTCGGCAACAAGGACCTCTTCAAGACTTACGACGCCGAGAGGCGCCTCGAGAGCCCCGAGAACCTGCAGGCCCTCATCGACGAGAGCGTGCAAAAGTACGCCAGCGGTCGCTCCTTTGCGCGCGCTAGCGGCACCGAGAACGCCTGCCGCGTGTACGCCGAGGCGGCGACGCGGTCCGAGGCCGAGGAGCTGGCCCACAAGGTGGCCGGTCTCGTCAAGGAGCACGGCGGTCAGTAATGGAGATGCGGATGACTGGGTAGACGTGTTGTGCTGAAAAAGTAGCCGAGCCGTACGTCGTCCCTGCTTGCTCCAACGACAACGGGGACGGCGGAGGCTGTTTTGGGTATACTGGGAAGGATGACCTGATATGACATTATGAGCCGGGGTTCTGCACTCGGAAATACAATAAAGCCGTCCAAAGGACGAGAAGACTTGGATTTTCCACGTCACAGAAGACCAGACTTGATAGATGAGGTTCTACTGTGGATGTGCGATGCCGGTTGATTTCAAGAGGGGGGTTAAATTGCTTGGTCTACTGTGCCTCTACATGTCCTTACTGCGTGGCGCCCAGGGCCTTGTTGGACTGCACGTAGGCGGCGAGGCTCTTCTCGGCGTACTTTGCCATCATATCGACCTCGACGTTGACAGTCTCGCCGGCCTTTTTGGCGGCAGTGACAATCTTCTCCTGTGTGTAGGAGATGAGCATAACCTCCCACCAGCCCTCGTCGTCGTTGACCTTTGTCACAGTCAAGCTGGCGCCGTCGATGGCGATGAAGCCCTTGTAGACAATGTAGCGCAGGACGGTGGCCTTGTCGGCGGCGGCGGGGGCGAAGCGGAAGGTGAGGGCGTTTCCGTCGGGGGTGACGGACAGGATGGTGGCGGTGGTGTCGACGTGGCCCTGGACAAAGTGGCCGCCCATGCGGGTGTCGGCGCGAACGGCGCGCTCGAGGTTGACGCGCGACGAGGTTTTGAGGGCGCCGAGGTTGGTGATGCGGA
Source organism: Plectosphaerella sp. P0831 (assembly GCA_014635975.1). Taxonomy (NCBI): domain Eukaryota; kingdom Fungi; phylum Ascomycota; class Sordariomycetes; order Glomerellales; family Plectosphaerellaceae; genus Plectosphaerella; species Plectosphaerella sp. P0831. Next base: position 134,649 of record JACAFV010000062.1, on the reverse strand, counting down.
GGGTCTCGGGGGCGACGCCGACGGTGAAGGAGGGGGGTGAGGCGACGTAGGTGACGACGGTAAGGCAGACGCCGTTGACGGCGATGGAGTCGCCAAGGTGGACGTCGGAGAGGAGCTCAGAGGAGGGGGGGAGAGTGATGGTCAGAGAGGTGCCGCCTGTCTCGTCCTGGGTGTTGAGCTCGGTGACGGCTGGGTTGTCGGTCAGCATGGAGGGGTGAGTCAGGGGGAGGGGAGGGGTTGCGAGACTTACTGCCGAGCTCCTCGACGATACCGGTGAACATGGTAACGGTTGTTTATGGAACGACTGGGTTGTTTGAGGAGTAGTTCACGGACGGACGTTGTAGTTTTGGGTGAGGCGAGTGGTATATATATGGCTTAAGTGTGAGTGAGTGAGGTCTGGTGCTTGCCGCCACGGCGGATGAGCCCCGAGTGAACATAGCCGGCGGCGGTCTCCACACTCCGGCGTCGCCCGTCTTAATCAGCATCCGGGTGTTCCGCCACGGCCGGGTACAAGACATGACGCATGGAATGAGAGTCTGGCCTTGACTCTTGGTTCTAGAATCACAATTAGATCAGAATTCTGTGCAACTGGGTAATCAAATCAATACCACAACCCCGGTGCGCTGGAGTTTGAGATGTCCAAGTCGAACCCAGAATAGAAGCACCCCCGACAGTCGCTGTAGCCCCGCGCCTCTAGCCCCTGTCAAGCCCCCTGACGCACCCCCGTTGGCGGGCACCACCACCAGTCGCAGGCAGGCAACGGGCACTCGGGACTTGGCATTCGATGGAGCTATGTGTGTGTGCACGACTCCAAAGACCAGCACCCTTCCCCATTCAATGCCACTCCCTGCTTCCACCTCCCCGTAAGTCCTCGACGGGCAAATGTTCGCCTCTCCCACGCCGTCTGGGTCCAGTCTCTCACAGACCGCTGGACGTAGATCCCTTCGCATGCCGCCATGATGCCCTCCCGCCCAACGTCGAGGACGAGGAGGCCGCTCCTCCTCGGCATCGTCGCCGTGCTACTCTTCGCGGCTGCCGCAACAGCATCTACCGGCGATCGCCTTCCTGAATTCCGCCAATGCGTCAAGGTTTGTTGCCGTTCTCTTTCCCCAAGAAGTGCTTCGATGATGCTAACCGAGGCTCCCAATACAGATCTGTACCGATAATAACTGCGAGACCGAAACACCGACACCCATCCGTGAGGCCCCCTCCAGCCCTATTACCACGCATCAAGAGCGCAACTGACCTCAACCCGCCTCCCAGCCCTCCACCGCCGCCTCCTCTTCTGGACCTGTCCAGCCGAATGCGACTACACATGCCAACACATCATCACCTCCCGCCGTGTCCGAGCCATGCCGCCCAAGTCCATTGAGCAGTTCCACGGCAAATGGCCCTTCTACCGCCTTTGGGGCATGCAAGAGCCAGCGTCCGTGGCCTTCTCCCTCGGAAACTTCTGGGCACACCACACCGGCCGGCGCAAGGTCCAGCAGAGCATTCCGTCTTCCTACCCTCTGCGCCCATGGTACGAGCTCTTCGCCTGCTTCGGCATGGCCTCATGGGTCTTCTCGACCATCTTCCACACCCGCGACTCGACCGCCACCGAGCAGCTCGACTACTTCGCCGCCGGTGCGTCGGTCCTCTACGGCCTCTACTATACCCCCGTTCGCGTCTTCCGCCTCGACCGTCCTACCCCGCGCCGCAAGACCGTCCTGCGCGTCTGGGGCGTCCTGTGCTGCCTGCTCTACCTGGCGCACGTCGTCTACCTCAAGGGCGTGCGCTGGGACTACACCTATAATATGGCTGCCAATGTCGTCGCCGGCGTCATCCAGAATATCCTTTGGCTCTGGTTCAGTTACGACAAGTACCGCCGCACCCGCCAACCCTGGGCCATCTGGCCTGGTATTGCCGTCGCCTGTGTCATGACCGTCATGAGCCTGGAGCTGTTTGACTTCCCGCCGCTATGGGGGATCTTGGATGCGCACAGTCTGTGGCACCTGGGCACTATCGCGCCCACGGTGCTCTGGTACAAGTGAGTATCTTGCTACTGCATGACGGATGGTACACTGACATGCCCAGCTTCCTGATTAAAGACGCCCGCGACGACCTCGCCGGGAACGAGCGATTCAAGCAGTAGGCTGGCGGTATTACAAAACATACACGATCACGAAGGGAGGGGCGATGCATGGTCTATTTTGCCATTCCGTGAGCTATATGCATACTACCTACGTAAAGACGCCCAGCATAGTCAAGCTGGCACCCCCTGATAGCGCAAAATAGCGCAAGAAGCGGGACGGGAAATCCCCGTCCAGCCATGTAATCGTTTCTCGTATGTGCAGTTCTCGAGTCCCGAGTCGAGCGGGCCGGAGGCGACCGAGATGGTGGTCCCTGAAGCAACAAAATAGAAGGCAGAACCCTTTGATCCCAAAAATCAAACATATGACACCCAACACCGTGAAAAGAAGCAAGCGTTGAAGGGTCAACAACACCCAAATCAAATGTAGAAGACGCGGACGGCGCCGTCGCCCCAGATGCCAACGACGGCCAGAAGGAAGCCTAGCGAGGCGATGCCGGTCTGGACGTACTGCGTCTTACGGAAGACGAGAACCTCACCGCGGACCTCCTCGCCGTTGAGCGTCTCCTCTTCGAGCTCGAGGTCCTCGCCCCCGCTGGCGCTGCCGGTGCCTTCTGAGTGGGTGTCGCCGAGGATCTCGTAGCTGGTCTCCATCTTGGCCATCCTGGCGGCGCGCGCGGCGTCGCGGGCAGCGAAGCGTTCACGGAGGGAGGCCATGCGAGCGGCAGAGTCCCGGCGGGACGAGTCATTATCGGCGGAGCTGATGATGTAGGGCGCGAGGTATTCGGAGAGACCGGCGGTAAGGCCAAGGATGGATGTGTAGAGCAGGTAAGGGTGGCGGTGGGCGCGCGGTGAGAGGACAAAGGCGAGGAGCAGCGAGGCGGTCGAGAGGCCGGTCAGGGCGCGGGTGCGGAGGGTGGAGGTTGCCAGGAGGCTCTGGAAGGCGCGCGAGGCCGAGGCGGCAGAGGGGAGGGAGAGGATGGACGGGACGGAGATGGCTGAGAGGGAGTAGGAGAGGCCCTGTGAGAAGAAATGAGTCAGTTGAGGTCTTAGAAAAAGGTTGTTCGTGGAGGAGAGCGATGCGCATGGCGGCGGTGGTGGTGGTGGCGTCACTCGGTCAAGCGGCACCAGCAACGTCTCGGCTCGTATAACCGCCCATGCCAGCGCGATGAGGGGACGGACGAGCCTGGAGTTGGAGAAGACGCACCGTCAGGAGGCCGAGGGAGATGGTCCCCACGAACTTGAGGGTCGAAACTCCCTTGGAGACCATGGCAGCGGATTGGATTGCTCTGGCGCGGCGGGGGGAGGGGAGGATGGGGAGAGAGGTGACGACGAGATGGAGATGAGACTTGGAGGCGTCGGGGTGGTCAGGCAAGGTAGGTTGCGGTTGGGGAGGGATGATGCGGGCGGGTTCAGCAGGCGGTGGGAGCTGCACGGCTGGAAGCGCTACTGCCCGAAGGCGCTGATGACTGGGATGATTCGAGGGGCGGTGGTTGGTCGAATGGGTGCACTGATCCACGGCCCCGCCCCCTCTGTTCCGCCCCGCCCTGGCCCGTGCTCAGCTCATGGGGCGTGAGAGGAGGCTTGAAGCCGGCTGGGAGCAGCTGTGATGCAATTTGAGCCTGATTAGCCCGGCCGGCCGGGCAGCTCGACGGGACGGCCTGGGTTTTGCACCGCTTCAGGTGAAAATGAAGTTTACACATTCCAGCTTGACTGCTGGGGCAAATAGCCTATCGTTTGATATTGTTCAGTCTCATGTCTTCAGTAGAATATCTAGGTTGAAGACGTTCAAGGACTTCAAACATGTCCACATCGCTCATGTCGAAACAAGGTCTCTATTTCTCCTTGCGAACAAGATTGTGTTATTCAGGTTGTAATTTGCTGTGGATGAGGTGGCTAGCTTTCCAGTGAGGAGAACTTCATGCTCAGGTCCACCACAAGTAAGAGTAATCCATTATCCCCTCGATTCTAGGTAACGTGCAAGACTGATTATTCCACCATGTCAGCTGACGAGAGGAGCAAGAGCAACCCCAGTCTCATCTATTTCCTGCATGGTCTCTTGCTGGTCGCCAGAAAACTTGCCATGAGGTTAAATGGCCATACACTGTGTAACAAGTTCATGTTTGGCATCGTTCTTCACGATGGCATCAGTGGACGTACTCGAGGGACATTTCCCGCGGTCCTTGCCGCGGCCCCTGGAGGCACTAAAACCTGGGGTACGCCTGCTGAGAGGTTCACTGCACAGCCCCAGGATTCGGCGTCATCCGTGGGGAGCAGGTTCCTGTTCTCAACTAGAAGGCCCGCTGCTTTAAGATGCTAAGCGGTCACTCTGCAAGGGTCGAAGGCTCTTACATGTGATTGCGTACAATTAAAAAAGCAGCGAGACAAATGCTCAATTAGTACTCCACTTGCCGAGGTTGACTCCACGATTTTCGGATTACCGACGTCCAGTTCACCTCCAGAGCCAGATCTTGGAGCGGCACCCTCGGCCCAAACACTGACATCTCACAGCATCGTACATCATTCCCGCCTCACCGATCCCTCTCTCCATCTATTTCGACCTTCCTTGGACTGTAAAAGCATCACTCAAACAACTTACGCCAACCACACCCCCATCACCATGCCCATCCCTGAGTCTGAATACGTGAGCCCCATCTGGAAGGATGGCATCTTCAGTAAGTGCTGGCTACGTGAGACCGTTCCCTTTCCACTACAAAACTGACGCATGCACAGAGGATCGCGTCGTCTTTGTGACGGGAGGCGCTGGCACCATCTGCAGCGCCCAGACGCGGGCTCTCGTCCGCCTTGGTGCTAATGCTTGCATCATCGGCCGCAACGTCGAGAAGACGGAGAGGATGGCCAAGGACATTGCCACGGCGCGGTCTGGCGCCAAGGTCATCGGTATCGGCGGATGCGATGTCAGGAACGTGAGTTGGCTACTGAATGAGTGAGGTGCTCGGGGCATGACTGACGTGCCGCAGCCTGAGAGCTTGAAGAGTGCGGCCGACAGGTGCGCCAAAGAGCTTGGAAGCATCGATTTCGTCATGTGAGTCTCTGGCTTCTGCTCCTACAGTAGGCGCCCATCTCACAATGTTATGCAGCGCCGGTGCGGCAGGCAACTTCATCGCGCCGCTCTCTGGCATGAGCCCCAACGCGTTCAAGGCCGTCATGGACATTGACGTCCTCGGCACCTTCAACACCATCAAGGCCACAGTCCCTCACCTCGTCGAGTCAGCCAAGAGAAACCCGCAGCCGAGCACGGACGGCACCAGCGGCGGACGCATCATCTTCGTGTCGGCCACGTTCCACTACACAGGCATGCCGTTGCAGGCGCACGTGGCAGCGGCCAAGTCGGCGGTCGACTCGCTCGCGGCCTCGGTGACGCTCGAGTACGGGCCGTACGGCGTGACGAGCAACGTTATCGCGCCGGGCCCCATTGCCAACACGGAGGGCATGGAGAGACTCTCGAGCTCGACGGACGATCGCCGCGCGGCTGAGGCGTCGGTGCCGGGAGGCCGCTGGGGCACGATTCGGGATATTGCCGATGCGACGGTGTATCTGTTCAGCGACGCTGGGAGCTACGTCAACGGACAGATTATTCCGGTCGACGGTGGTTCGTGGCGGCGACAGGGCGGGAGCAATGTTGGTACGGATGAGGGCATGCGGTATCCCGACTTTTTGCTCGCGGGCGACTTTTCCAAGAATCTCAAGGATGGTCGGAAGGCGGGCTCCAAGCTGTAGGCATGGGGCATCAAGCGCTTTGGTACCTGAGATTTGTTGTTCGAGTTCGAGTTGCATGTAGATCAATCAACCTGGCATCACCTGCGTCTCTAGAGCAACACTGGCGTAGATCTCATGTAGATGAGTGAGCCTTTCTTTTGCCCGCCGTTGGTGGCCCGGTCGGTGGTGTGCTTGAAGTGGTCCGGTCCCAGCGGCGGTACATCCCGAAGGCCGCCCAGCGTCCGTCATCCGCCGGAACCGAGTCCCAGGCCGCGCCCCAGCCAATTTTCAGCTCAAGCCCCAGGACCGAAGATTGGTGCTGCGCCGGGCCGTCTTGCATCCTTCAGGAGCCGCCTGGCGTGGCCATGGTCCGTTCATCAACATCCGTCTCGCACCACCCTGCCGCCAACCGCCGGCGCATCTCCACGACGACGACTCGGACGACTCACGATGAGCGGATTGGAAGTTGAATCGGGTGGCTGGAGACTAGGGGGCCAGGAACCGGCTTTTTTGTTTTCCAAGCTCCCGACCCCCCCTCCCTTCCCTTCCCCTCCCTGCCCCGAACGACGGACTGAGTGGTCGGACTCTCTCTTTTTATTTGTTTCCGTGTTACCGCCCGTTTGTTTACTTGCCAACGCACGACCCCGTCTCGCAGCCAACGAGAAACCAAAGAGCATCACCACCCTCGCTCATATCTCAAGTCGGCTATAAGACTTGACTGGCGTCTTCATGCGCATAGGGCAGGACGTGTCACCGCCGGGGAGGCCCTGGTATTTTGCACATGGGAGGCCCGCCCTTGCGTGGGGAGGACAAGGAAGTCAAGATGGGTCCTGACGGGGGCAGAGGCCCAAGAGGGAGAGGGGGAAAAAAAACACAGGGGACATCACGGACCGGACGCTGGTCATGCCACTTTCTGGCGGCCGGTGCCAGCAAAATGGGGGTGAGCCGAGCCGTTGACGGGCGACCGGGACGACGCGAGGAAGATGTCTCAGGGAAGATGGTGCGCGCGTCACGTCACGAACACACCACGTCCTCGCCGCAACGCATCATTTTCTTCCCCGGTCGGTCTATGCCGCGACTTTCTTCCTTTCTCTGGTCCGCCTCTCCTTTTGGTGGTGCTTCTCCTGTTCCTGCCCTTTTTCGTTCTGCATTCCCCTCCCCGCCCTCGGCTCTTGGGTGCCCAGTGTCGTCGTGCTGTTGAATGGGGCCATCTGCATTAGATCCTTCTCCCGATCCCGTTTTCCCTCCCACCGCCTCGTTGCGTTGCTGCCAGCCCACTCGCCCGCAGGCGCTTCGCTGCCGCTGCCGCCGCTACTGGTACCTAACGGCGACTACTACTACCTTGCGACCTTACTTACTTGCCGGGCTCGCCTTGTTTCTTTCCCCTCCCGTGCGCCCATACTAGCTCCATCTCGAGTCGATTTGTTTACTTACCTCACCATCTTCCCGACTCGACTCAACTCGACTCGCTGTTTGTCTGCCGGTCTTCCTCGGCAGCTCCAGTTCTCTCCCGGGTCCTTCCTTCCTTCTCTCCCCGGCGTCACGTCAAGTGTCGCATGTTCTCGATCCCGGCCCCGCACTTCGACCGGGCAAGCACCACCACAGCCTGCAGTTGCATCGTGCCTGCCGCAACATCTGCCTCATTTTCTCCCTTCTGCCTCCTCTTCCTCCACCAACATCTCACACTCGAGACGTACCCAGTACACCGCATCCCTCGCATGTGAGGGCCCTCTCTTCTCTCTAGGAGTCTCCTCCACCATATCGCCATCAACACGAAACACACACACTACGTGCCGTAGCCCTCGCCGCCATGGTGCACTCTCAGCCGCTCACCAGGACCATGTCCTTGGACCAGGACCCGTGGGCGACACCTGCGCCTCGCCAAGGAGGCCTGAGGAACCGCCTCAAGAAGCTCGTCCATAAGCGCAAGTCCCTACCAGCGTCGCCCGAGTACGCCCTGCCGTTGTCACAACCGCCGCCGCCTATGCCCAACTCCACCCCAGCCGGCCTCTCTGTTCAGCTCAACATCCGCTACAGGTCGCCCCTCAACATCAACTTTGAGAACATCTACGAGACCTCACGGAATCACGTGCCCAGCGATGATGAATGTCATGGTCTCTTGCGCCGTCTCGACCACGGCTGCCCCGAGCTCATCACCCGACGAGACTCGGCCGCCGCACGTAGCCACCGGGGCGACAAGGTCATGCGCTTTGAGCTGACCTTCACCGTATGCCGTAACGGTAGCCCTTGGGCTGTCAAGGTCTACACCTCGTACCAAGAGCTGCCGCTCGACAGGCAGTCCGCCCTCGAGGTTGCCGAGGCCGCTGACCGCCTCGTCGGCCCCTACCTAAAGGCTCACGACAAGGCCTTCAGGTGGCAGCCCTGTGAGCGCCTATCTGTCCGCCCCGACACCGCCATCCCGCCTCAGGGAAGCACCGTCTCGCTCGCTTCCGTGCCCCAGTGCCGCTTCATCTTCTCCAGGCAGGAGTACGAATCTATTCCCGGCTACGAAATTAGCTTTGTCTTCACGAGCCAGCGAAGGCCGCGGAAGCCCGTCGTCTGGGAGCGTCGCGTTCACATCAGGAGCAACCAGACCACCCCGTTGACCCTCGCCCTCGGAGAGGACCTGACATGGAAGATCTCCTCGGCTGTCAACACCCTCCTTGATGCCCGCCGGAGCCTCAAGCCCGAGCACAAGCCGTTGGACGACTCGGACACGGACGACACCCGCGCCCACCTCGACGACGACTCGCTCCACGTCGGCTTCCGCATCAGCAACCGCATCGGCTTTGACTTCTCCCACCTCGAGCGCTCCACCGACAGCAGGCTCGCCCTGTTCCGTCACCCCGAGGGACTCGACTGCCAAGACTTTGTCCAGGAGCTCGAGCACGCCATCACAGCGGCCCGGGACGAGATTGACTCAACTCTGGGTCGTTCGGACGACCTGAAGATTTCTGTACGTCAGCTGTCTGGTCTTGCCGGCACCTACTGGACCGTCAAGAATCCATTTGCCGTGTCCCTTGACTCGTCCATTTGCTACAACCGCGACACCATCCAGGCTGTACTCGAGCGCGTGCAGACGGGCATCTCAGATATCCTGAGCGGCAACGATGTCAGCATCACCTTTGCTGCCACCAAGCGAGGCCACGTCGTCCTGGACAAGACGTTGGTCTCGCAATCTGTCCGCTCGACACCGCGCCGGCCTACGAGCAACGCGTCCGACGGCCCCAATCAAGACGCGCTATTATTAGCGCTCAAGGACCGTATGCAGATCGACGTCTCCATGGTCGTGCGCGACACATGTTCGTTGGTGTACTCAGCTGAAGCGCCGCCCAACCTCCGCCTCATCGAGCGCCGTTTCGACATCCCCCTTCCCTCGCCCTCGACCCTCGTCGCAGAATCACACTATGAGCCGACCGAGCCCGAGAACCCCTTGTCCGTGGACGATGTCATTTCAGCGTCCATGGCCAAATTCGCCGCCATCAACGACGACTCGATTGACTCGTCAAGTGAAACAACCTCCAAGTACCAGCCGGACCCTGAAACACCACACAGACCGATCCCCTTCCTCAAAGATCAGCAACAGGGTATATCAGCCAGCTGCGACAGCCCAGAGACCACGTCCTACTCGGCCACTGATGAAGGAGACTCTGCTTCCACGCGCCTCTCCACACCCTGCCTCAGCGATAAAGACACCGAGACACCACAGGAAAGCGTCGCCACCACGCCAAACCACCAGTACCGCGGCCAGTACACATTTGAGCGACTGGTTAAAGGAGACGATTGCGAAAACCACGAGCAAGACGAGATGAAGCTGCCACGCAGATTTGCCCTCCTCAGCCGGAACCGCCGATCTAAGACGCCAGTCGTCGAGGCCAAGCCCGGAGAGCAGCCCATCGTCATTGACGAGAAGGCTGCCAAGAGAAAGAACGATATCATCGCCGTCGAGAACATTGAGCCCCCTGTCGCAAAGGACGACAAGTCTGCTCCTGTTCCCGCCCCGGCAGAGCCCACACAGCTTGCCCCAGCCGAACCTGCCAACCCCGACGTCAAGGCCGAGGTTGAAGAGAAGCCGGCGGCTGAAGTAGCTGCCAGCCCTGCGGAAGCTGCTGCTGTCGCCATCGAGAAGCCTACAGAGCTTCAAGAAGAAGACATCAAAACCGACACCACAGAAGAACCAGTCGAAGCAGAACCTCAAGCCGCGCCTGTAGAGCTCCCGGCTCCTGTGCCTGTCGAGGTGGAAGCCGACCCGACTCCGAAGGAGGATGCACCTGTCCCTGCCGAGGCTGTCGAAGCCCTCACAACCGATACTGTCGCTGAACCGGTGGAGGAAGCGGCCACGGCCAGCGAGCCTACTGTCTACGCCGAGGTCCCCGAAGCGCAGGCATTTGCATACGTCGCCCAAGCTCAGGCCGTCTCTGAGGATGCTGCTGATGCCCCCGTTGTTGAGCTTCTTCCCTCGCCCGCTATGGAGGGATTCCTCCAGTACTCGGCCCTTTCCCCCACGAGTGACACAGCTCCGGAAGGCGCTCTCAAGACAGACGACGATGAAGTTGCACCCGACGTCAAGCCAGTGGTCAACGCTCCATCTGACGAGGTGGCGGCCATACAGGAAACCGTCCAAGATACAGCCCCCCGCACGCCTGACCCTAAGACACCTGTCATGTCGGCGGCCGACTCGACTGCTGGCGACTCTTTCGTCGACGAACCCCTCGTTCCCTTCCCCGACCTTGACAGGGCTCCCCCTTCGCCAGCCCTGTCGACAAGCTCTCTCACGCTTTGGAGGCCTTCGAACGCGTTCATCCCCGAGGACTTCGAGTTGGACGACACGGACTCGCCGCCAAAGAACGAACGACCTGTTCTCGCCCGGCCATCTACGTCTCACGCAAACAGCTTCTTCTCCACCCCCCTCAACGTGTCTCCGACGGCGTCCCCCTCGCCCGCGCTTCGGCGCCCCTACCTGGGCATGCACAAGCGGCAGTTCTCCTCACCCACCGCCGGGTACCTCGGCCTCTTGCACGGCCGCGGTTCGCCCTTGCGGATGCAGAGCTATACTTCGGGGCTTGGGCTCGACAAGGCGACCGAGGAAGAGGAGGAGGGTGGCTACAGCCCGGTGGCAGCGATGCAGCGACGGTCGTCATGGGCCCTGGTAGCGCTCAGGTCGGGGCCCGACGTCGATCTCGCGGCGCGGCCTTCGAGCAGCGCCGGCCTCCCACGCCCCAATGACATGCCCGGCTTGAGGGGACGCAGTACCAGCACCCTCAGCGCCTCCATCTGGCTGAGCTGAGTGGGAACCTCATCCCCGATCAAGGGGAGCATAAGAAAAAAAACAGACAAATTTGTTTAGGATGGCGTTTAGGATTGCAGCATTTGGCGGGGAACATTGTACAGGACGGAGTTTGACATCCGGAAACTGCACAGGTGTGCGCGAGGTGTATACCCTCGGCCATCGAGCTATATTTTCCTATAGACTATTCATGTCGCCGCAGGCGAACAATATACCCCGGGTATGTCGGCTCTTTCCATATTTGGATTGTATCTAAGGGTGTGAATGTGTGGCGGGCGTCTAACTGGTGCTTTCTATGAGTCCATGGGTGGCAGTCTCGGTCAGGGTGAGCTGACAGGACTCATGTGCCTGCATGCGGCGTATCGCTGACCTAGGTTCCCTGTGACATGCACTTTGGGATGGAGAAAAGCTACATGAGCGCTTTTCGACCTAGGGATCATCTGCTAACAGACGCCGACTTGACTCATGGTGGCGTGACGGTGAAAGGCCGCCTGACGAGCCTAGCCCGTCAAGGGTGATTGATGCATATGCTGCTCCGCACAGCATGGCGGTGGAATGTCGGATTTCGTGACTGCAACTTCCTTTTGCAGATGTCATGCAAGCTCCGCGTCACCAGCATCGACAATGGGCTTCGCACTGGACCAGCGCAAGATGAGAATGTCGCCCTCTTTCGCCGTGACGGAATCGTCCGAGTCGGTACCGCGGCCCTCAACTTCTGTATCGCGCAGCATACGGACAAAAACAGCCGTGTCGGGATCTGGTGCGTCTACCATGGAGACATTACCGGCGGCGTCGTTGAGGTTCTGTAGCTGAGGTGGGAAGGCGGAGAGGAAGGAGGAGAGGTAGTGGTTGTGTAGGAGGGCCTGGTGGCGGGTGGCGTAGGCGAGTTCGGTGCGGGAGAGGCGGTCGCGCAGCGCGGGGCCGGAGAGGTAGTAGAGAGCGTGCTTGTCGATCTGGGAGGGACAGGTTAGGATGGTGGTGTGAGGTTCGGGAAAGGGGGGTAAAGTGCCTTTGCGATGCGGGCGCGTAGGTAGCTGCGGACGAGGAACTTGTAGCGCTCGAGCTCGGTCTGGATTACGATGAGGGCGAAGTTTGTTTTTGGATCCATGTCGCCGGTGAGGTCTTCGACTTTTTCGATTTGTTGCTTGATGCGGTCGTTGACGCGCTCGAAGAGGCTGTCGGCGGGCCAGCTGGGGAGGGGCTGTCAGCGGGAGGAGGTCGAGGGAGAGGAGACAAGGGGCACGAACTCGAGAAGCTCGGGGGCTGAACGTTCGGCGATCCAGGCACGGGTGAGGGCTTGGAGGTCTTGGGTCTCGTCGGGCACGGCGTGGGAGGCCGGGTCGACCTCGCGGAGGATGTCGTCGATGTCCATGGCGGGGAGGGTCGTGAGGTTGGGAGTGGGAGGTGGGTTCGGGAGGGGGGAGTTGGTGGTGCTGCTCAAGCCATTGCGTGCTGGGCGCGTAGAGCAGAGGATTGGAGGCGGGAGAGGGCGCCGTCGGGGTCGTGGCGAGGGACGACCTGGACGTGGTAGTCGAGGGTGAAGATGTCGCGTCGGTCACTGTGGACTCGGAAGCGTGTGGTGGTGGGGTGAACGATGCGCTAAAATCTGCCCGCCGTCACAGTGGCCGCATCCCGCTCTCAGGTGGTGATTAGTAATTTATCAAGGAGTCATATCCCTACCTACCTTAGGTACTCCTATACGTGATTTTTTTGTCTTGTTCATATGAATCGGGTTTCCGTCATATCATCGATCCTTTTTGGAAAGTCTATTGTGGGTTTTAAATAGGACCGGAAGGCGTATATCTTCAAAGTCTCATGGCCTGATGACCATCGTGGGGAGGTTGGCAGCGCGGAACCAAGCTGTAATTTTATGTACGTTCATCGGCACAAGTACAGAAGGGCTTATACTCGTTGCTATTGTAGACATCTATTTCCAATGACATTGAAGATGTTGGGCTCGTGTCAGGGTTTCTTCCCATTATATTTGAGCGTCTCGGGATGGACATTGGAGACCGTATTGAGACGGACGAGAGACTATCACCCGGAGTATTTTCTCAACCCATCGGCAGGCGTGTTTAGGGCGATTGAGTGTCAATGATGCAGTTTCATGTTATTTGTTTCCAAGTAAAGTGAACACAAAAGTCCATAGGCCCCAACAGCTACTGCCCCGTCCGCGTTATTCGGGCGTTAAATCCCCTGGGTTGTTCTTCGATACAGTAAGATCATTTCTGTCAAGGCTGTCGACGGGACTCTTGGTGTACACCTAGCAATCGAACAGGATGAAGATGGGGATATTGGTTTGTAGGTATTGTCACGAGAGAGGCGACCTGGATGCCCTGATCAAGTGCGGTATTGGAAGCAGAAGGTGGGCAAATGATGGCATTTCTGGTGGCTTAGACAAGCTGCCTTTAACAGCGGCAAAGCACATCACAAATAAGACGAAAGAGTTGAAGCAAATCCATCGACAGGTGGAGGGGTCATTCGGGTGGCGATCGAATCTACTGCGCCAATGTCGGGCCGAGGCACCAGGAGCATGTTAAGAGCATCAGAGGCCCGAGGGAGGTTGCTTTAACGTCAGCGACGTAATTTATAAATGCCGATCTTGCTTCGCGACCTCGTCGGTACATTGCTGGTGAACAATCAAAACCACCGAGAGCATGTTTTGCGCAGGACCTGCAGACAAGCTTCGAGGCAGCACCATCACAGAGCCACCGACAGGATGAGGCTGAACTACCGACTCCCATCCTCAAAAACACGGATGTTGGCTGTGTTGACGTGCTCAAGTCGTTTGAGTCGACGCTTTTCAATAGCGACGACCCTGACCTCCAGCATACTGCCCCCTTTGGGCTCAGCAGCGTGTGCAAGATGCAAGATGCCATCGGCAGCAAGCCTCGTATCAAGGAGATGATAAAGAAACAGCGCGTTTTCTGACCCTATGCTTCCAACGCGATAATTGTCCGACCAGCCAGGCAGGAGTGTTGTTGACATACAGGGCTTGAGATCAAGTTTGCGAGAGTGCTGTCGCAACGCCGGGCTTGAGAGTTCAAGTTACCGAGGACTAGAATGTGGAGGAGCTTCTGAAACAGTATTTTAGCAATGAGTCGAAGGTTCATTGGGTTCTTATTTTCGACAACGCGGACGGAGAAGAGGTTGAACTTGTGACTTCGACCTTCACAGCTTCGACAACCATGGGCGCGTCCATTTTACGACCTCGTCAAGTCTCTCTTGCTAAATGTGCTAGTATTAAATGAATCAGCGAAGAATCAGTGGCTTTGATAAGTGACGCAGTTGTCAAAGTTATGGAATGGCGTCTCGTTCACAAGAAATCCATGTCATCGGATCTCAACATCAGGCTCACCATACCATTTGAGCCATGCCAGACAAGTTGACAAAGCTATTGTCATGCTTCAATGTATCGCCCAGCCGCACCAGATGAGTCCGGAGGACGACGTGGGCCTGATCAAGTCGAAACAACTTGCCTTGCTTTACACGGAACATGGACGTCAGCAAGGATTTAGCTGCTGACACGCCACATGGAGCTGTTTAAGCGGCTAATGCCCGAGACGAAACGAGTCTTTACCTATCATTGGCCTTGCGTGGAAACAAAACGGCTAGTCCAAGAAAGCCGTGTGTTTGCTGGAGCTTTTACATCAGATGTTAGTATGGTTTCCCGAGGTGGACCAGCAAGCCGAAGATGCTGTGAATTGCTTCTCACGCTGCTGACGTACGCAAGAAGCGTACAACTAGAGAGGGCTTTGCTGTTTCACGAGCTGGTGGTACAGGACACGCATCGAGCGGAACACCCACTCTTTCTGATCGCCCGCTGAATGGCCATGGCAACGGCGTATTTTGTCAGGGGCTAGCTCGACAAGGCTCGCCCAAACGACTTGAAAAAGATGGTCGAATCTGGCCTTGGAGAAGATGGCAATCTTCGCGTAAACCGGAGCCCCTCGCCTTGCATGTGGTCAGTGTGCTGAGTACATAGCGGAAGAGGGCTGCCGAGATGATCTGACTTCTTCGAAAGATGCTGTCACTAGGACGAGAATCGGTTTCGATGAGAGGGGCCCTTTGGAGACGTGCACTCCGACGCCATAGGCAAGCCTTTGCACATCCCCCATGGCCCGTGCCAAGGCCCCGATACACCGAGCTTGACGCGTGTTGCCTGACCCTCGTCAGGTGCCGATCTTCGCAAGGCTGAAAGCTTCGTCCTCTTTCCCCTAGCGTCTAGTTAGCTCACCAACGGAGCCGCCCGATGGGTGCAGTAGTTCATGGCGATGGGCGGTGGTGTTCCCGCACGAGGTCTGGCCCACAATGACTTTCTTCCCGCCTGCCTACCCCCTTCGAAGCCAGGCGGAGAAGGAGGAGGGGTCCCTTCTAGCACGCCGCCGGTGCTCTCCATCGCGGCTATTGAAAACGTACCAAGGTAGACGCGTGTTTCTCGCCAAGTGGGGTGTTCTATTGGACCTCGTCGTCCAGTTTAATATGTCTCTGCCCAAAGTTGACCCCTCCTCGTTGTGGTAGGCAACGATACCAGGAACAGATCCCGGACCAGAACCAAGAGACAGCCCGATCCTGAGGGATGGGCCCGACAGCAAGAAGGTCCGGATGGGGCCGGCCGGGTTCCTTCACAGCAGCGGTGTCTGGCCCGTGACCAGACCATGAGACGGTGTCTAGATATCCATGCGAAAATCATGGCGATCTCTGTTCAACGTTGCATCGTCAACTGGCGGGGTCATTGGCCAGGCGCACCGCGTCTGAAACTGGGCGCGGGGCAGGAAAAGGGGGCGGGAGTGTACATTCACACCGTGTTTGCATCCCGCGGAAGCTGGGCCTGTCCCCAAATAGAGCAGCATCAAGGCGGCGAGGCAGCCGAGTGGCGAGACCTGGACGGGTGACTCTTGAGCCTTGATCGCAGCACCAACCCCTAGTCGTGTGGTGAAGGCGGGGGTAAAAGGGGGAGTGGGGTGTCCTGGGACATGGCCGCCGCCTCGTTTTCCACCGACGCCTCAACACGTTGCCTGCCCCCAGGCCGGGAACGAGGATCTGCCCTGCCACGGCCACGGCCACGGCCGTCGAAAGAGGTTGCCTGCCGGGCGAGTGGTCAGAACAAATGGCGGAGGCGTTTCGGATTAGACTGTCGACAGGCTCGGGCCAGATCCGGAAGTGGAAAGCGAGCGGCGGCCGAGTCGACTGTTTCTTTCAGTGGGCGTGGGCGTGCCGTAGTAGCTGTCCAGGCAGATAAGGTGACTCTGGGTGGTCCACACCGCACCCTCTCTGCTGTCTTGCTGAAACGGCAATGGCAGTCAAGCGGCCGCGAGCCGTATATGCCGTGACCCATCCCGAGGGAGTGGTTACCAACTAGAACCCAAGAACCCAGACACCCAGGGTGGCATGCAGGTGCCCTCGCCGGAAGTGCCGCTGGCCAAGCAGGAGGGCGGCTGGTAGTGGTCCTTGTGGGTTTCTTCAGTAAGAGAAGGGGGGGTCCATGGTCATCGTGCAATCTGGTCCGTGAGATCTGGTTGGTCTGGAGTCGTGAACTGGTTGCCGGTCTAATCGACGATGAAACCGGGAGGGTTCTGCCTCGTGTCCTTGGCTGCATTCGACGACTGGAGGACCTTTGATCGAGAGGCTGGCGCGGTTCGGCCTTGTTATGGTCGGCGCAGCAGACGGGACCGAGCGGTCAAGTTGGAGTCGGCCCATGATGAGTAGGTGGAGGTGGCTGGCTGGCTTTGTGTTCTTTTCACCGAGGCGGTCAAGTTCAAGCAGTTGAGCTTCCTGGTTGTCTCGGATACACACTGGAGCCATGTTGATGCCCTGTTCTCAGAATGACTGCTCATTTCTCAGCCGGTAACACGGAAACGACTGGTGACGGACGATGGCTCAGTTTTCAAGCGCGGAGCTGTCTCCATGGAGAATGACAAGAAACGGTGTTGCTCAGGTGGTTATGTCTGCCGAATGATCTCGACGTAGATCTCGAGCGCCACGGCTTCAGGTCCAGGCAGGCCAAAGCAAAGCAGCAGAGTGTTTGACATCAGGTTCTTGAGCAACGCAGCATGCAACGTCGTAGTAGGTAGATCGGGGAACGGAGGAGAGAGAGAGGCTGAGGGGGCAAGCATCCCGCGGATCAGGGAGGTCTGAACTTGAAGGGCGTGGCTCGAGCTGGACGTTAGAGACAGAGAGCAATCAATTGTCCTCGAGGTTGCCGGCCGAAGGCGTGGTGAGGTAGGTAGATCCCGTGACCAGTCAGGCCAGGAAGGAAGTAAGGCACTGACTGCCGCACCTGGTCTGCATACGAGTATAGGTACGGCAGGTAGGAGGTGAAGAAACCGAAGCTTCCATGGACGCCGAGAGTTGTTGCGGAAGGACGCACCTCACTCGCCTCGGCGCTGTTGGCCAGAGTCGACTCCCGGGCCCACATGGCTTAAGGACCCACTAGCTGTAAACTGTGAGTGACACCAGACCAATGGCATGGCCAGGCTGGAGAGTACACCGGGGCCGTCATTCTTGACCGAAGGTGGCAGAGTGGATCCTCAGCCTACGCTACGCCGGACCTGGACAGCACATCTCCAGTGTCAGTTTACGTTTACTCACCCCATCCTGGCACCTTCTCCACTATCAACACCCCTTCGACCTCCGCTCCGCCTCGTCGGCCTCCTTCACGTCCGTTGGTTCCATGTTTGGCACCGCGGATCTGGTTCACGCCTACTCACTTTCGTCACCATGCCTGCGTGAATGGTGGGCAGCCTTTCCGATAAGCTCCGGAAACGCATCAGTCACATCCCCGTCCGTTCAGGGTCGGCTCATTTTACCGGGAGGAGGGGAGACCGTCTCGACCGGCCCTCCTCCAAACTGAACAAAGTCCACTTCTTCCCCCTCCCTCCCGACCAACGGACCCCGTCCACGCGTACGAGTGCCAGATGGTGCCCGAGCATCTCCACGGATGGAGAACGACAGCTCAGAAGGATGGAAGCAAGCAACCTACAAGTCAGCAAAGCAAGCAGCACGCACCGCAGAGTTCGCCGACCTCAACCGCGACCCAGCCATGTCTTTGGGGGCCGCTTAGTTCAGCCCAGCGCACCCAACCTAGACAGTCCGATCACATCACAGCCAGCATCCGTGCCGTGTGCTTCCTCCCTTAGGGGCCGGTGCGGCCTGTCATCGGTGTTGTGTGCAACGGGCCCGTGGCAGCGCCCCCCCTCACACGTCCCCCTTCTTCCAGGGCAACCCTCCCTCCCTCCCGCGATGGATGGGTCTCTGCATCGGTGACTCGCAGCCTGCAGTGCAGTGCTGGTGCAGCCCCCGTCACGTCCTTCTTCTGGGCATCTCCCAGCCAGCACTGCACCGAGGGCGCCATTGTGGCACTGGTTCGAAGAGTTCGACCCTGGTATATGGTCATCTCTCGCCTCACACAAGATCTGAATCTGCGAACCCAGAACATGGGGTAGACGTGACTGCCCTACCTACACGCACATGACATTCAGAGGCACCACGGTCATGTCATGCCTTGCTATGCCCTACAACGACAGACACTACCCCAGGGGTAAACGCCACGCGACCAAACAAACCTAATCTGACGCCCGTTGTCGCGACACGGGATCGACTCGACTAGACGGATGACTGACTGGACGCACAACTGACGACTGGATCGGCCCGGGCTGGGCTGGGCTGGGCTCGACAGGACAAGAGAAAGGCCAACGAGGGCGCACATGCAGCTGGGGCCACCTCCATCGTTGCATCCACACCGGCACATGCCGTTCACCGCATCGACGCCAGGACTTGGGAGGACACCCCCGATCGTCCTCGCTGCGGATTTCACTAATCATCGACCATCCATCCGCCTGGCGCATCCGCGTCCGCGTCCGCCCCCCGCCCTTCCCTCCCGCCGCCGAACCCCCTTCTCTCTCTGTCTCTCCTCCCGCCGCCATGACCACCCCCGACAGGCCACCTACCACCCCCTTCTGGAGCCAAGATCCCTGGACCTCACGCGGCCTTTCCGTGTCTCCTCCACTTTTGCCCGCTTCGCTGGCACGCGCATCATCCCTTGTTGGTGTTCCGGCGCCGTCAGCCGGCCCTCGCGAGGGCTGGCCTTGGCTTGGCCTGGCCGTCGTGCTGCCAGCGGCCGCCATCACTCGATATCCCATGCTGCGTGTGGAGGATCATCCCTGTCTATCCGATGGCGTGTCCGGAGGAATCTTGTTCTAATTCGATTTTCGTTTGCTTCACCTCTCTTGCTGTTGGATGCGAACAGACACTTAACCGGCTCGAAGCGAGCACGAGCACCGGCTGTTCATCGAAGCCTTGGTCATGGCTTGCTCCCTCCTGCAAAAAAAAAAACAGCCACCAAAAAAATGGAGGGGAAAAAGGGAAGAAGAGGGGAGGGGCGTACTGCACGTTCCTCGCATTCTCGGCACCGACGAGCTGATGAGCAGGCGGGAACCTGCGCAAACGACAATGCGGCCACAGCCCATCCATCCTTCTTCATCCGCCCCCGAGAACACGAAGCCGTGCATGAGAAACAGACCACTCTGGAAAGGGTTTAGATCCCTTGTACTTTGGACAGCAAGAGAACTCTCTCCGACAAGCAAACTTCCATGTCAGGACCGCCTTGCACCTGGGCGCCTCGGGTATCTGCCCTTGCTATTGGATGGCCCTCACCAACCCCGTCAACCGTCGACCTCTCAGGGAAACGGTTTCACCTTTTCCCCAGCAGCAGCACCGCCAGAACACGTCTGTCTCCCCGCCATAGCTCCGGGGTGGCTCAGCCCACTCAGAGCCTTGTTGGGCGTCACTCTATGTTGCCTTGGGCTGCCTTGCCTTGCCGGCAGCCAAGAGCTCAGGCTGGGCTAGTGATGCCTACGGCAAATGTCAGAATCCTCCGAATAGCACCCGGAGGCCCATGCATGGTCCTGATCGGCGAGGGCGTCTCGGGCTAGGCGAGCGAGGCCGGAGACCCGCCAAGACCCCGAAAATCAAGTCAGCACGCGACGGCACCCCGGCTCAACCGTCGTCTCCAGAAGGACATCTCTTTTCCATGTGCGCACGCTGAGCAATATAAGAAATCACCCCACAAAATAGGTAGTTGAAAGGTTAAATCAAGTCCATCCATCGGAGGGCGCCGCTGCCTGTCGTCGACGGGTGTCAGGGGCAGAAAGGCGAACGGGGCACCCAGCCAGCTGGTCGACCATCAGAACAACCGTCGAAAGCCTGCAGCGGCCGCGCCGACAGCAAAGCAAATTCAGGAGAAGAAGAGCCGGACAAGCATCCCGCTAGCTCGGGACCTCGTGTGTCGAGCCAGCATCATCGCCGTCCTGTCCTCCTTGCCGCCGATCTTCCGACGTCAGTGTGGAATCACGGCCTCCCCCCAAGGGCCCTAAGCAAGCGAGCTCGATCCAGGCGGTGGCCGGTCATGGAAAAAAAAAAAAGTCGCCCTAATCCTGCCCTTGGGGCTGCAGCATCCCGATGATGGACCCTCTCAAGGGGGGCCCAGGGCCAGGAAGGCGCTGGTCCCTCCAAATTAGTATCGTCTTTGTGGCGTTTCAACCAAGCCCTTGAGAGACGGGTAGCTGCATGCCTCGTACAGAGAGAAAGAAAAAAAAAGGACGAGGATCCAGGACAAAACCGGCGGCCGGCCGGCCAGTCACCAGAAAAGGACGTGGACAAATGTCTCGCAGGCTACGGTCAAGGCACCTCGAAGATACCTTTGTCCCCCGGCACGTTCCTCCCCGCGCCCTCGCTGCGGCCCCCCTTGGCTGCCATGTACGGGGCCGGTTCATCTTGAGTCACTCTGCAGTAACGGAGGGGCGAGGCCATCACGGCATGTCGTCTGTCGTCTTGACGATTCTTGAGATCGGAGCGCTAGCTTCAGGGGCATGGCAGCCACCCCCAGCGTGTACATCCGTAGCTCGCCCCTCTTTCTGTTCTTCACCCTCCCCAAGTTGAACGCCCCCCCTCACGCCTCGCCTCGCCCCCCTCCCCCTCCCCAGATACGTAGACCGCATCCTGGGCACATGGAGTTTCCACGCCGTTGCTGCGTTGCTCCAACGAGACGGCAACCGGCCATCCCTGAAGAGGGGGCCCCGCTACCCTTTCTCCTCGCCCAACTCTTGGCATGCAAACGCAAACGCCCTCACCTCACCTCACCTCGTCTCTCCAACCCGGGCTCGAGGACAACAGAAACAATAGAGGGTACCCCGGGGATGGGGCAGATGAAGATGCAGACAGACGAGGGGAGGGGGGTTCAAGTTGTTACTCTCTCTCCACAGTTCAGCGTCCCCTCCTCCTCTCCTCTCAACCGTTGTCTCAGAGTCTGCACGACCGGTGTCCATCTCTCGTTGCTTGACAGATCCTAGTCCATCCCACTTCCGAGTTGATGTTCCTTGCTCCGCTGGAAACCCCTTCGGCAGACTGCCTGAGCAGCGATTAGCCCCCATTCATCGGCTGTCTGTGCTACCCATCCCCCAGGACTCGCGTGTTGAGGCTCGACCCTTGCTCTCTTGTCCTATACGTCGGTCCCTGCCCCCCCCTCCTTCCTTCCCTCCCTGCTCTTTCGTCTGCAAGCCAGCCACGCGCACACACACGTTGTCTGGAACCCGTCTCTTCCGAGATATAATCCTGATACCCGCTCGACAAAGCAGTCCACCGCTGGGCCCCCTTGGTTGCTTGCGATGTCTGCTGATTCTATCTGAGACCTTTCGAGACGGGCCATCCACAACGACTGCTACTGCGACATTACCATCACCACAACCCCTCTCTTATACTCTCGTCTTGGACTCTTCTCGTCGAGTTTCCGGCTTATTTCCCGTCATCGACATCAACATCCTCCTCGTCATCCCTTTACAACGTGCCGCCTTCTTTCCGACTACTTGATACACAGACAGCTCGCATTCTTGAGGAATATCGCACCAGTATCAGAGTACGTCAGACTTCGACTCGAAGAACCAAAGCTGTGGGGGAAGACTCCATTGTCCTGTACTCCGCTCTCTTGTCTTGGGTTCTGGTGGCAGAGCACCATCGAGTCGACTGCGCCCAAATTCTCGAGATATCACGTACTTGGACAGACGCTGACTGACCTTAGGGACGGATATCGGGATTTGGAAGAAGAGTCAGTCACCCCTTTTCTCGCCATCCTATTCCAACATCCAAATCGAGCTTCCTTGCCCTCGGCAGACGATCTCTCCCAAGGAAGCCACGACCTTCTCAACACCGACACAGCACAACCTCTCGAGCTCCTCTCGCTGATATTGGCTGCCAGGCTGTAGCACACCCTTCTCAAGAACGTCCACATTCCCGCCCTTGGCATGACAGGGGCAGCGCTCTTGCAGGTAAGAGACCGAACTCGAGACGACGAACATGGCCATCCCCCAAGCTGACGCGCAGCTACCTACAGAGTGTCAGTGACTTTGACAGCGGGCCGTTTTACAACAGATCCCTCCTAGACTGCGCCGGCATCGGACTTATCGCAGCGGATACGGGTTCAATGAATTCCCAGATGAACAAGGTAAGAAGAAACAGCATGCCCCTATCCCCAGCCTCGCCGGGAGTCGAGTTCCGGAGGTCCTTGGCCGTTGTCGAAAAGGCCACGCTGGAGAAAACAAACGGAGCCATGTCTCTGGCTCTTTCTGTCGACGATCATCGGCAGGAAGATGCTTCCGATGGCCAGACGAAGATAAGAGGGACGCACGCTTCAGGTACGTACGCAAGGCTGTTCTTACAATATATCCCCTCTTCTGCCTCCACCCGCTCCCAAGTCCTAAACAGACTCAAGAAAACTGGTCTTTGGCGCATCTTGTCGCAGAAACGTCCAATTTTCTTCTACATCTTTTCTTTCCCACGTTCTGCGATTAGTGTCGCGGCGCGTCGGCACACAGAGATGCGGCGTTCACGGCTGGTCCTACTCCAAGCCAGCCTCCCGCTGCCTGCTGCAGTCATGGCATGGGTGACAAAAGCGGCGTGCAGTCGGTTGCCTCGTTTGGGCCGGCACACACACCCCCCTCCCCTCCCCGTCCCCCCCCCCTTGACGCGCAGCCAGCCAGCCCAGCCCAGGTGGTCGCCTTATTTGCCCGAGAGGTACCTCCATGGGAGCTCCCAAGTCCCGGAAGGTACATGCGGCGGCTGGCTCCCCCCTGCCCCCTACCCTGCTGGCGCGCGAGACCGTCTGGTCTCCAACCTGCTGGCAGGGCGGGAAGAACATTCCATCCCGCTCAGGTGTGCACTTTGTGCGGGCTGGCTGGCTCATCCGATTGCCGTTGTTCACATACTTGGCTTGCTCAGCGCCTTCGGCAAGGATACTTGGTACTGACTGACATTTCTTGTTCGTTCATCTAGGTCGAGGTCCCCCCTAAAAGCCTGGCCTTACAATTAACCACAACCACACCCGTCTTCTGGACTTTTTCTCTTCTCACCATGGACTTTCTCATCTTTGAGGCTGGTCCATATACTTGACGGCAGAATTCCGCTGACCCGTGTTGGCAATTTGTTAGGATTTCGAGTCGGAATACCTCGATCTTCCTTCTCAGGGCCACGACATAAGGTGCGTTTATTCCTGTTAGTTGCCCCCCCATTCGTTCCCTTTCTCGGGTGCTTGTCAAGGATCTGAGTGCCGGACCATCAACTGTCCATCACTTCCCTGACAGGCAAATTTCATGTCCAACTCCCCACCCCCTCCGAGTCCATGGATATTTGCCGGCGGCACTGCTTCTGCGAGCGCATGGGTAGCTGCCTGGGCATCGGACGAGCGAGCATCTCTGGCCGTGGCCAAGGGGGTGGAAGAAGGGGGTGTGCCTTTTCATCTTCACCTTTTGCTCCTCCTCCCCCCACCACCATCATCGCCGACGCCGCCAGATGGTGGCCTCGTAGCTCCCGGACTCTGCAGTCTGTGAACCCGGTACCACGCCAACGTTGGCAGTGCTACCCCGACGGGTGACACCGACACCTTGCCCCGTATCTCTCTCTCTCTTTCTCTTCCAGTCTGCTGTGCTGCGATTCCTAGAGGAGGGGGTGTGAGCATGACTTGAAGGGCCTTGGCCTTCGTGGCTGGCCCTCTAAAACACTGTGCCCCAGCAGGAAACCTTGAGCCTGCGGCGGCCTGGCTAATAGATCTTGTCTACCAGATATGACCAAAACACCAATGGGTCTCTGACGATAGATGGCACAGCCCAAACGGCGCCCGGACTCTTAAACCATCTGTTCCATCCGCCGGCCCTGAACCCGACCACGTCGTACTCGACGGATGCGAGCTCTTACTACCCAACCCACGCCCTCTACTCGAACTTGGAAGTCAGGCCTCCTCGCCTGGGCTCAACGTACGTCGCACACGAGCCCTCGGAAGCGCCCAATAGCAGCCTATTGGCCCCCATGCTCACTCTTTTTTTCTCTTCTCCCCCCATTATAGGAACCCACCGCCGACGGTAATGTCTCAGCCGTCCCGCTACACTGCTCTACCGCACCCCGGATCCCAGATCAGCACGCGAGATCAGTACTCGACCGCGACGCCCTCTTTTCGACGACCTTCGGAGCATCCCCAGCGATCGCCCTCGACCTTTCCCACCCCTCTTCGACGCCATCCCCTCTCCCCGACCCCCAGCCCGATCACAAACTTCAACCACACGGTAAGGATGGACGCGGGGCAGTACTCGAAAAACCAAGTCCCGCCGCTCATGAGCATCGTCACGCTCGGCTCCCTGCAGTACACGGACGCCAACCAGCCGGTGCCGATCAAAGTTGACATTCAGGGCAACATTGACAAGGGCTTCTTCGAGGCCGACGGGGACTGGACCTGTTACCGACGCAACTACTTTTCCTGCATCTGCTCCTACAGCCTCTCGCCGTGGCTCCCGAGCTCGTCCATCCAGTTTGTCCAGAGCGGAGGCCGCCAGACGTACACAGTGCTTGACTTTTACATGTGCATCTCGGCCGTTGTGGCCGAGAACGACAGCCAGAAGATTGAGCTCGTCCAGCACACGCCCAAGAGAGACAAGGGCCCGACCGAGGAACCCAAGAAGATTCGCATGCAGCCCAAGACGCTGCAGCATCACAGCATGTTCTCGCACGACGGCGGGCTCGGCGGTCCGAGGATGGGCGGCTACGGCGCACCAGACCCCTACGGCAACGGCGGCCAGTCCAACGGCGGCGAGTGCCTGACGGAGCACACATTTGAACGAATCCAGTTCAAGCAGGCCACGGCCAATAACGGCAAGAGGAGGGCCGCGCAGCAGTATTATCACCTCGTCATCGAGCTCTGGGCCAACGTCGGAAACCAGGCCCCCGACAGCTTCGTCAAGGTCGCCTACCGCAAGTCGGCCAAGATGATCGTCCGAGGGAGGTCGCCGGGCCACTACCAGGGCGAGAGACATAAGAGTACGAGCAGCGGGCCTGGTGGGGGTTCGACGGGCATGCCAGGATATCCCGGCGGCATGATGAACACGGATTTTGGGGCCGCCGGGGGCAACATGCTCAGCGGCGGCTACAGCGGCGGCGACTACGCCCGTAACGCCAACAACCCCTACGGCAGCGCCCAACGTCACCAGCACGATATGGGCTTGGAGCCGTCCATGTTGCCGACTGATGACTCCAAGGCGCTCGACTCCCACAAGGGGTATCTGTACTTTGACGGGCCAATCTCCGAGAGCACTCAGCACCACCACCATCCTCATCATCATCATCACCAACACCACCACCAACCGGACGGACGTGGCACCGTCGACATGTTCACGCACCACACCAGCACCAGCACCGGCGGCAACAGGGGTGGTGGTGGTGGCAGCGTCATCCCCGGTCCGGACGGGATCCTCCCCCACATGACCACCACCCTCGACTCGCACCGCGAAGGCGTCAAGCGAGACCCCGAAGCCGGGCTTCTCCCGAGCCTGTTCCAGCCGGGGCCGCACAGTCACAGATGCAGTCCCTTTAGCGCAAAGACCACCAGCGAGGGATACTACCCTTCCATGATGTCCCAGCCGGGCGTCAGCCTGACATGATGGGCGGCACCCGAGGCGAGGGGCATACTTGGTTCGATCACCAGCGGGGGTGCCCTGCAAGAAGGCGGGCCAGGGCATGCGTGGAGGGGTAATAGCAGGGCAAGACAAACGGGGGATGAAAATGACCAAGGGGCGATGCCCAAAAGGGGAGAACTCGGCCTGGACAGGGTGCCAGGGGGGGCAAACGACTCGGGGCATCGGGCCATGACGACCAACGACAAAAAGGGAGTTTTCGGGGCATCGGGGCATGGAATTATCACACGGCAAAGACAAACATCTTGGGACGGGGAACGCATGGCAAGGGATGGATGGGCTCGGGCAATGGTTGCTTTTTTTCTTCTTCTCGCTCGTTTCCGTGTGTTTTTGTCTTTCGCTCTCTCCTCTCTCTCTCGCTGACTCAGGATACCCGGGGTGCATCTGCTTTTCTTTCCTCTTGTCCATTTTCCCATGTCTTCTGTTCCATGTCCTTCTTCGTCACTCGCTGACACTATTATTTGTGGTTTATTTCTTCTTTGCTGTTCCTTTTTGCAACAGGGGCTGTTGTGCAGGAAGGTGGATTTGTTTGCCTGCCCACTCCCCCTTTCGTCCTTCGAGGGTCCGCAAAGGTCCTCGGAGATGGCTGGGGTCCAGGTCATGGCGGACGAGCGGGCCAGAGGGGGAAAGGAAAGGGACGGAGATCACTGGGGGAGAGGGGGGCCAGATGCATGGTGCTGTTGCGGGCCAAGGCCTGTGTCTGGTATGTTTCGATTCTCTAATTCGCTTTCGCGTTGGGGTTGTGCGCCTCTTGTACATGCGCTGCCGGTGCCTGCCTGCCTTCCTGCCTGCCTGCCTGCCTGCCTGCCT